>JAUMHC010000017.1:17693670-17706518 GCA_032359785.1 Heteromormyrus szaboi
TTTTTTTTATTATTTGGAAACATATAACAGGGTCAGAGGAAGAGTTTTCAATACTTCAAAAATAAGGGCCACCCTAAGGCTCCTAGAAGCAGGACTGAAGTCCCATAAAGCAAGGAACAAGTCCTTCATCAATGAGAAACAGAAAAGAACCAGGCTGCATTTTGCAAAATATATATATATTTAAAACAGGCAAAATTAAATGAAAATTTTGCTGTGGTCTCTGAATTTTTCCCAGCACTGTATACATGCTGCGGTTCTGTCCCTGCCTGTGCCATCTGGAACATTCTCCCAGGCTTTCCCACAGGTTGCTCCTGAATCCGCATTGTGCTTGCACAAGGTCTTCCTGGGATAGCCTCCTGTGCAATTTTCCTGTGACCTTGTGATGCATTGGCAGTATTTGGATGACAGGGGGTGTGGAACAGGAGTGAAACGGCAAGGTCATTTTGGGTGCTGATTTTGTGTGCTGATTTGAGCCACCACGGTCATAAATCTCTCACACAAGATAACTGGCAGGTTTTACTTACTTAAATTTGGTGGATTGCTTCCTTGCAGCTACAATCACCTGTCGTCGCCCATTTAGAAACCACAAATGAGCGGCTATTACATTCTGAAACTACATGCAGCTGGTTTTTGGGATTCTGATTTGGTGAAAATTAATTTACCTTTGCAAAGTTGTATTCCTCAGACAGGACACAAGAGGACCCGAAGCCCAGCATGATTTTAATTAAAGATAAGTTCTTCTTCCTCTGTGTCCATACTTACGTTACTAAGCTGAATTCAATATATCTATATGTCACAGGTTTCAGGCTAATGTGTAAACAGGGAAAATATTGGAACTCATTGCATTTAATTTGGCTGTGATCAATTCAGATTGACTGCACTTAACATGCAAATGTTTCTCAGGTCAGATTTCCTTTCAGTTTGGCGATCTCCCACAATTCTCCCTACCCAGAGCAGATGTGGCACTCACCTATCTCCAAGAGACACAAGAGCAATGGAATCCATGTCCATCGATGTGCATGACATCTGTTTGCATTCTCCGGAATATGTTTTTCACTTCAGAATTTAATCAAAGGATGGTGTAAGGTTTGATCTGGTTGGGACAGTAAAGAGATCCATGTGACTTAGGGTCCATTCCTGTGTTAGCATGGGGCTAAAATAGTCAGAGAAGACCAGATGGTCATCAGGTGTCTCATCAAGGTCACAAAGTCTCCTGGTCTGACGGAGGGACAGGAGAAACGGGAAGACTGCTTTATATCCTTAGGAACTGGCTAAAGGTGAAATAAAGGAGCTTGTCGAATGATTCTACTTTGTCAAAGTCATCTGAAGGTGCAAACAGCTTATGTTTGCAATTTTATGTTGTTTTTGGATAAAAGGCCTCATGCTAACAGAATGTACCCTGTCAGAAATAAAGTACCAATTTGTACCTTTGAGGGTACAATTACTTGTCACTGGGCCTGTTTCATCTAGAGTCTGCCAATTGTACCCTAGCTGTAGGTAATTGTACCTATTAAGGTACAATTCTCTGAAGAACCTTTTTGTACCATTGGTGGTACATTAATGTTGTTTGTACCTTGGGGTACAAAACTGTACCAGGGCTGTGAATGGAATGGCTGAAATATATAAAGTGATATAACAGTTCTCTGCCTAACAGCCATGATGACACCAGAATTCAGAAGACATTAGTTAGAGAGCACAGTTAACAGGAGAGAAGCCATCCGGATCTTTCTAACTCAGCCCCGGGGGGTCGGGTGTCATTTGGTCATTTTGAACTCACAGTGCTATGACTAATGTATGTAAATCTGATACATTGCAAGTCCTCTTTAATTACTCATATTTCTGTCACTGGAGAGTTGGACTGCCGAGTATTTTCCAAACCTCACTGATCCAATCTGATTTGAGATCAGATTTGAGGGACCTGAATAGAACAGTTCTTTGTTGAGCATGGCAAAGCATAGTCAAATGACCAATGTCAAGAGAAGTTGGAATACTTACGTTGAACTTAAGTGTTAACTGTAAGGTTTGAGTGGTAATTATATGCAGCTACACACTGAAAACACTGATTTTAAAACAGACCCTATAGTGGAAAATAAAAAACCCTTTTTCATAATTACCCTTTAGGGGATTGTCATTTGACTTGTATTTAAGTTCAATTTTATTCATTCCTTCAGAAAACTTCATGAAACCAGTGAATCTGAAGCAGAATTCCATTTAAATGCATATTATCTTGTACGGCTCTGTGCTACTTGAAACATTAACTGAGTCAATCTCCGCATTGTCACCTATGGTCATGAGCTTTGGGTAAATGGCTAAAAGGAGCGAGATTAAATTTACAAGTGGTTGCAATGAGGTTTAGGTAGCGGGCTGCTGGACTCAGATGAGATGAGTAGCTAAACCATGCAGATGAGCCTTGGAGTGGAATCATACACATTTTAACTTTAAACAATAATGTGACACATGATACAAATGTTGGTCTTGATCTTATTAACCCCCCCCCCCGAAATAGTTTTTTTTTTACTAAATCCCACTGAGGGAGCGACCCACAAGCTGGCCTGTAGGGGTTACACTCCCCTGAGGCATCAGCGTCTGTTATTTGAGGAACCGTGCGTTAAGTTGCCATTTCTGTCCTGTTCACAGGTCACCCTCAGCTGGATACGTCAATTACAAAGTGGATGGATAAAGACCAACAACAGAGATCAATATTCACTGGGTTTTAAACATTTCAATTTTCATTCTTAGCAGTTCAAGTCGTCTAAATGTTATTCAATTACCTTGCATTAAACTTCATTTTATAAAATTTTATATTCCACTAATCTTAAATCAAGCCCAAACATGAACCCATTCTTGCTCCAATATAGTTGTGCGTGGATTCAAATGCATGAATGTACATTTACTGTAATGATTATTATTGGTGTAATATCTCAGAGCGAGTGACAGTTTTTTAGCATATGAAAAGTCCCATTATTTTAAAAAATGCGTTTCCTGTCCAGCCACTTCCTGTCCAGCCACTTCCTGCCCAGCCACTTCCTGTCCAGCCACTTCCTGCCCAGCTTATTCAGGTGACAGCTGGGTTTTCCTTCACATTCAGCTGTGGAACTAGGAAACGAAGGAGCCCATTGGTTAACATCTGAGCATCTTTTAAAGGTTAAAAATGCCAAATCGTACACCTGTTTTCCTGGAAGCTGTATGCTTTGGAAAATAATTACTTATTAAGTTTTATGCTTAATGGATAAAGCTTTATGATCACCTGGTTTTGTACCACCAGTAAGTTTTATAGTTCTGGTCAGTAGGATTCATGTTATTAATACAAAATTGACATCAGATGAAATATAAAAAAATTAATTCCACCCTTTGCTTGTCATTCTTATAGCAAATGTGTTTATTGTTTATGATATGGTATTATATATTATTGCTTATATATTATGGTGGTTTATTCATATACCATTAGGGAAAAAGAAGGATCAGAATCATTTCTGGGGGAATAGGGGTAAGCTGCACTGAGACACGTACAGAGTCTGTTGTGGTTTTAAAATCTATGTACAGCCATGGAAACCATACAGTATTTAATAATAAAAAGATTAAAGGAATGACTTATATAGCCAATTAATTAGGCAACCTGGCAGCTAAAGTTGTACTCTCTGTCTCGATTGCAGAACTTATAAATAACAAGTTATGTACCACTAAACGTATACTGTACATTTACGGTATACTAGCTGTTCAGTTAATAAAACAGAGTTTATATTTAGAATTCATTTACATACCTATGTCTACTTTTAAGTTTCAGCAGCCTTTATTCGTTTGTCGGGCTCCTGTGATTTTATTCTAGTGTGGTGCTCCGATCAGAGCTTTAATAATGAATTTGAATACGACTTCAGAAATGCTCACTTGCATTCACAGCAGCTTTGAGAACTGGTATGTCTTTAAAAAGCAGATGAAAATCAAGGAAAACTATGTATTAGTATATATGTATACAGACGCTCCTCCACTTACGAATGAGATGCGTTCCGACGGCCGTTCGTAACGTAAAATGTTCGTAAGTCGTTATTCAACATCATTTAATGGTATGCGGAAGTACAAAGAACTAGGATGCTGGGAGTCCGCAAGCTACGCTGCTGCGCGGCGGGAGTAGCGGCCAGAAGTCGTACTAGACGGAATTGGCGTACAGAAAAGAAATGATGTTGCGGACAGGAAACGGGAGCCCAATGAACACAATTTGGACTTACAGTCCTCTTAGTTCATATGTCTGAAAGTTCGTAAGTTGAATGTTCGTAAGTAGAATAGCGTCTGTATATCTATTTACTCTTGTGACTTTTAAACAGCATGCTCTCTTTATTTTTTAGCTCGAATCTTCTATTTTATACGAAAATGTATAGCTTTTAATATGCAAACAACTATATGCTATGAAAATATATGATAAGCAAGATGACACTATTAAAGAGCAGATAACCTATTTAACTTTTAATTTGTTTTAATTAGTGACATAATGTTTAACATATTTAGCCTGTGTCTCTGTCTTCATCACCAAAAAAGAAATTAAGGCGTAACATTTGCTACTGTAATCTACCAGTGATTAGTGATTGCTGCAATCATTAGTACTTATAGTATAAATCGCTGTGTAAGTGTGTTCATTCATGTAAGTGTATTACAGCAGTTAGGAAGGGTGACTACCTCAGTGCTGGATTACTTGCGCGGTGCCAGTTCAGCCTGTGATTCGCTGGTCGCTTTCTGGTGAGCTGCTGAAATAAGAACCTAGATTAGAATTGGATCAGAGCACTGGGAACAGGTGTGGCAGATATAGAACTGTAAAATGCATGTGAAAACCGTGGAAAACTATATGTATATGTGTACGTGTTTAAGTTTTTGTTCATGTAGGCCTGCTGATTCAAATAACTTTAGGTAATATGTGTGGATGCGAAAAATTTGAAAAATGTCAAATTAAAATTATAAACCTGAGCAAAACATGACTGTAGGTGAAGGATTTCCTGTCTTTTCTGTTTAAGCTGCTTTGTGATCACTGTTGCTGTCTTACAGTACAGTACAAAATTGGCTTCTTTATAATTTTCCCCATAGTAACAGGTTAGGATGTCGTCCTTAAAAATAAATAAAATCCATTTTACGGCAAAGGCTGTAAGCATGAATGTTTGCAAAGAGAGCAAGTAGCATCAATGGATAACAAAGAAGTGACTGGGGGGGGGATTAAATCAATAAAAAACAATAGCTACATCCATGTCAGGGCTAAGATATCCTAGCAGGGAGTCGTTCGCTGTTACTTTTCCAATTACATATTTCCACACTGTGATTCTGTAAACACACTTTGATTCTCCTTGTTAAGGATTTAATAGTTGAACACTCTATGGGGTCTAATAAGGACTGACTGGAACAATTGCTGTGTTTTACAAGGTAAGCATTTTGAAATTGATTGGTTAAACACCATTTAAAGGCATTTTCCACAGGCATTTTTGCCACTTCTGAGAGCTTCTGCCACCATGATAATTAGGGTAAACGCCATTTTCACACTATTGTGGGGCAGACACATACTGTTTCCCACAGAGATGCATCAAGCCTTTTATTGGACACCTGATTGCAAATCGGGGTACAGTAATCTCCATTAAGGTCCCACCGCAGACATAAAAGGATAAACAAAAACAAGTTTTCATGATTATTTTTGACGGTAATAATGATTAGTGAGGCATCGATCGTAGAATAATGCGTTAAGCGCGCACATGGAGCGCTGTCTCAAATCCGATCTCGTCAGAGATGCAACACTGTTAACACAAACAGAAAAATACAGAAAATGAAATCTGCCCCCCCTCTGGGAATAAAAAAAAAACCAAAACATTGGCCTTCAAAAAAAAAAAAAAAAGGGCACTGGTTATAGGAAAGTGCTCCCCCACCCCAAACAAACAAACAAACAAATTAATAAACAAGGCTCATTGGGTCTAAAGGACTATATCACTGGATAATAAAAAAATAAAAGTTAGAACTGTGCGACAGTGGGTTTTGTTTTGTTTTAAAGGAAAATAACCTATTCTTTATTTTTTATATATTACAATTAATATTTGATTGGATTCCTTATGACAGTGCGTGTTCCCACCCAGCAGAGAGCAGTAGCTGTGGGCACTGGATCGGTGTGCAGCTGCATGTTTATAGGGGCAAAGACACTGGCAAAGGGGTGGAATCAAATGGATTAGCATGAACCGCTCTGGTTTTGATTACCTCTGACTGGAAAATATTTGGAAGCCACCAGGGGCCCCTCAGATGTTATGATATGGTCAATTCCCCCCCACCTCACCCCCACCCCCGTGTGTATGGTCACAGGTCCCCGTTATTGAAATTGAATTGATATTTTGTAAACTTCATTTGCGGATAATGTGATCTGACAGGGACAAACGCGGCTCCGAATTGTTTCCAAACTGAGTCCAAATGAAAGTTATTATAGGGTAAATGTGTATTTCTTTGTCTTGCCAGCCTGCTCCCCTTGGCCTGCCTCCGGCGCACGCAGGCCCTGTTACGCCCTGAATATGTATCCACTTTCCGGGGTAATTGAATTGATACCGTCATGGGTGGGGTGAGCTGAGGCGGGCAGGCCGCAGATACGCCAGGAGATTGAATTGGAAAGGACAGAAAGATTTCCTCTGCTGAGGACCCACTAGGTCACAGTCCCATCATAAAATAGACACACCTCACTGTTCCCGGATTACACAGACGGCCCCAATTGTCTTCACAATAATCTCCCTGTGATATAATGCAGACTTTTCCAATTCCGCCGGCTCTTGCCAGACCTCAGATGTGTTACATATTAATTTCCTTCCCCAGAAAATTTGCCCAGCTTTAGTTCAAATTCAGTTAGCCGGATTGATGAAAGTGGCAAAAGGATACGACACTTACTGATTCCCTCTTTTCACCTTTGATTAGCTCCACTTGTGAATTATTTCTTCCTTGTCACTGTGCTATTAAGTTGCTGGGAGGTAGAGGCAGAGCCGTCGGCGAGCAGTAGGGAAATAAGGCGGGACGCTGTCGGCCAGAGCCGAGCCACGCAGTGGCGGGTGAGGCAGGGCCCGCCAAGTGAGTCAGCTTTGAGGTTGAGCCCAGTCCTTCCAGTTTGTTCTCCATTTAATTAACCCCGGCCCAAATGAGAAGGTGTGCACTCCCCTGCCTGTCAACGTGTGAGGGCATGTGGGAGGTGGAGCTACCTTTGCACGTCTATTGCATGATGGTGCAGAGGGCGGCAATATTCACACAACCAAAACAAACGGGCAAATCTCCGGCACAGACCATGTATAGAATTTAATCCCATTTATTTCAACAATTTGTAAATACAGATAAGAAAATGGTGTTATATTTTTATCATAATTTATAAATATGCTTCTGGAGCATTCTGGACTTTTTATAGCTGCTTATTCAAGGCATGAATGATCTGCATTCATATTTTCCGTAGCTGCAGTTCACTGTAAACCAGCCGACTGGAATTTCTAACCTCCCAAGAATCAAAGCACTGTGTTAAAGATGTTCGTCAGTGTCGATGATTTTAAGGCTAATTAATGACTGAAATCACACTGGATTGGAATGTAAACACGTTTGTTTTAACGTGGAACATTGGCAGAAAAAGGCGTCATGCGTTGTTTTGGTCTAGTATACCTAAAGCGTGGCCTTGACCTGTCATTGTGTAAATATGCAGGTAGTTGCGCCAAATGACCGTCAAGGTACCGTGTTGGTGAGCTAACATGGGGCTAACTCTGTCTGTCCCATCGGTGGGGTTTTGTTAAGTAAACATGCGGCTAATTGTCTCTCTCGTGTTAAATGAATTTTTTTATGGACACTTTGAGGGCATGTAATTACCACGGTCATAAACATTGACTTCTGTTTGCGAGACATGAGTTGTGCCATAAAAATCATCGTTTCTTTCCCGGTTCCCGCGCACCTGGCGAGCCAGCTGTCCGACGCAGCTTACATTTCGTCATAAAATACTAATTGCTTATCGACCGAACGCCTGCATCTCAAATCGGCCGAGTGGAGTGTTGGGAAAAGGCACCAGCTAACGCAGCTTGACGACGGCGCGATGGTGCTTGAAACGCTTCCTCAGACACGTTAAGAGGCTCACGCCCGAATGAAGAGGGGGAGAGCGTGTCTGCGCTGCCCCCAGAGACACCGCAGAAACGTGTAGCGCCCCCTATCCACCACATTCGTAACTGCCTAGAGGAGCCTCTCAGCTCCCCAAGGCCTTCATATCTCCTCATTCATGCATTTTCTCCTTTTTCATATGTCCATTTTATTGCAAAACTGATACCACTTTACATAAACTCCATTCTGAAGATGTTTTCTGCATCTTCAAAAATCACGGTTAATGTTCTTCGAAAAGAACTACGATTTCCAAAAGGTGTACATGAAATGAAGTGTGCTGAGGATATGACTATAGGATATCTGAATTTGAGCTGTTCTTTGAACTTCTATAAGATCTTTTAATCTTTAAGTAGTGGGACATTTTACAATATAATTTAGTCCACATAAATAAACAGTGAAGGCACAAGAGTGGAAGGTTAGATTATGCTTACATGCTGAAACTCAACTATAAGTCTGTGATATTAGTCGAATTTTAAGACACTAGTGCAAGTAACAAATATGAAGTGCACTAAAAAAGGTAATGTTTAACATAATGTTTCACCAAACCGCAATAAATTCACAAATTCAATCTTAATTTCACAGGCCTGACTTAGGGCAAATTTTTATTGTTAAATGTTATCTGATTGCTGGCCATCCGTTTTAAAACAGTAAATCAGTTAATCAATGTTTACCTTTATTCTCCTTTATGAAATTACTTGTGGTGCTGTTACTGCACTTTACCAGGTCCTGAATGGTGCCCTCAGGATAAATCTATACTTGCTTAATGTTATGTGAATATTCTCTTGCAGGGAGAAAGTAAACCATTTCAAATTCAATATATGTCCCTCCCAGCTCTTACAAAATATACACTTATACATTACTACCTTACTTCTCATCTCTGGCTAAAATACTGCAATATCGATGGCAGCTTCTGGATGCTGTGAATAAAACCATGAATGATATTAATAAACTGCTAAAAGGGCTGTTTTAACGTCCATATGCAATTTGAGAGTTTATTTGCTATTAAACTGGTTCTAAATGTATTTTTCTGAAGTTATAACTGCATCTGTGAATGTTCTGGATTTAAGAGTCCATGCACCATGGGGGTCTCAATTGCACTTAGACCCCCAGTAAGACCCAGAGCAGTTGAGCGTGTTTAATATTTATTTTTATTTTTCACAAGGGCAGCAAAATCCATCACTCCTGGCATTCAGCAGTTGACCGACACTTATCAGGGGTCCTGCTGGGGATCCAGACGGGGATGGCCCGCCTGACTCAAAGCGACCTCGGGTGTCAAGGTGAAAAGGAGCGGAACAACCCCTGTTTACCCCGGCAGATTCAGGCAGGTAGGCTGCGGTCGCTCTTAAATCACAAGTCAAGGGGCAAAAAGGAGGGTTAGGGTTAGGTGGCTAGAACAGCCGGAGAGAGCACCATGGAAACGGAAGAACACTGAAAGCCAGGCCTCAGCACTGGGAATGTCACCCGAGCAAAACGGCTCGTGACCTGCGCCAGGACACTGAGCGTCACATCTGATTTCAGTATCATCCCTGAAGCTGCCGTGTGCTTTAGGGATTCACCACTCGATACAAAGGCTTGGTCCTGCACATTGACTGTTACTGATAGATGCTATCAGCAATATCTGACGTGTTTTCAAAAACCCCTTACAGAACTCAACAATGCATACGCATTTAAACAGTATTTTCTTATTTGCCGTTCGAAATACAAACATCCTGAGTTAAACAAAAAAAAAAACTCAGTAATCTGTGTTCAGGTCTCACCTTGCTCTGTGTGCAAGGACTTTGTATGTTTCCTCCCAAATCACCATCATATTCTGAATATGTGCATCTCCTGCTGGTAAACAGAGGCTCCTGTGTACGAGATCGGCACATTTGCGAAGGATCGATTTAGTAATACCGTGGGAATTAATGAGCACCGTCGGAAAGGACAGTGCCCTGACAAAGTGCTTCTCCGCAGTCCTGTTAAAATGACAGTCTCAGATTTACCGATACGTGAAGTAGGTGAAGGATAGGATTGGGCCAGCAGCTCTGGGCTGCTTTACCGCGCCATGTCCGCAGTCGTATACCCCATTACTTAAGAACAATATCATGCTTTGACAATTTAATGCATTTCTTATAGCGCGTTCAATCAGTAGATATCGCCGGATCATGTGATGGGCACCACAATGTACTCACAATGCAATTTTCCCAGCGTGCAATTCAGCACATATTTGATATGAAGAGATACATGGTGGGACATGAATCTGTTCTTGACTAACAGCTGTTCTGTGTGACTGGTTGGTCTAAGGAGATTGAGAACTTCGCTTGTTCTTGCTATTGGAAATAGCAATATTGGTAATGGCCCTTAATGCTAATGGAACAAGATTTCCTAAAGACTCAGTACTAGTCTTTACTAGTCTTTACTAAAGTCTTTTGGCTAATTAATCTTCAGTTCAGAATTTCTCAGTGATTGTTGAACACAATAACAAATACATATATTATTTCTAACCTATTTCAGGGTACATTATAGAGAAATTCATCCAAAATGAAACTTTTCAAAATGGACACATTAGTTAACTGAATTTTGTGAATATTTGTCAGGGACATACAGGTTTCCACCCGCTTAAGCAACCAAATCACATGTAATGTGGAAAGACGATGTGCAAACACTTTAGATACACTTAGAGATGTTCTGTCAGGGGCTGCAGTAGTTTAGTTTGCCCTGTACCATCTTCAGATATGATTTCTCTCTTCTACTGATCCCATGTCTTTACTGTCACCTGTGATACACCAGGTCTTTGTAAACAGACATAAAGGACAGTCATCTTCAAATGATGTGCTCTCCTTTCATTTTAAGTCATAGTGATTTTACCTACATCATTTTGCGAAAACAAATTGAAATTGAATTTTGATCTATCAATCAGTCAGGTAACGGTGTGCCTCAGAGTTCATCCTGGGGGCCCATATTTTTGTCAAGGTATATAGTGGCACCTGGAGACATTATCTGTGAACGCAGAGTGTGTTTTTCCTGCCGTGTTGATGATACGCAGGTGTACCCGTCAAGGACCGGGTAACCGAACCGCGGCGAAACGTATTAGAAACTAAACTGCGAACAAAAATATGATGAGATTAGTGCTGTTTGGCAACAACGAATTATCCACAACTCGATGCACTCTGGGAACAAAAAACAAACAATAACAGAAAAGCAATCTGCCATCAGAGGGAGGTTTTTGTTCGAGGGTTTAGCAAAGTAAAGAACAATTCCTTGCATTCCCTGCCCTGCTGTGGCTCAGTACCACCAACTGATGGTGCTGCTTTTATCTCTCCCAAAAAACCAGAGAGGGAAAAAAGAGAGAAATGAGATTCCCTTTTTTCCATTTATACACCTGTGATAGCAAATAAAAAGACAAAACATTATTTGAAGATAGAAGATACAAGGCCGCCGATAAAGGAGTTTGGGCCCAGCTACGGTGATGCTGTGACTATTTCATCTTCCATGGTAACTTAAACACCAGACAAAAGCCTTCACAGTCCAGAGCTCACTGCCAGCCCACCGAGATTGAGTGGGATTGTAATAATTCATAGACTTTGGGTTTCACTCTCCCGAGGTGAGGAATCCCATTATTCTCTGATGAAACGGCCGCAGTGCCATAGTCCAGCCGCTCTTTTCATTGCAGCCGCGACGTTCGCCAGCTATTCCAGGGAGCAACTTCAGTGCTTTGAACAGGAGGGATGGCTTACAGTAGGAAGTGAGCTCAGATGAAGCTGGCAAGCAGGTCTTTCAGCCATCTTTGGCAATGACCGCTTTGTCGCAACTCTAATCCTGTTCAAAGAGATTTTGACGGAAAAACACATTAAGTTCAGCGTGGTTAAGACATCCCCCAACTGCACATTTAAGACCTCAGCTCTATGTAAGACCTCTCTATCTATCTATCTATCTATCTATCTATCTATCTATCTATCTATACACACACACACTTGGGGGAATAAACAAAAAAACTAATAGGGACAGGTAAATAAGCCACGGACATTTGCATATTTTGTAAACATAGGACATTTCCCAGCATGCACCTGAAATTATTCTGCTGTTGATGTTCATTTGCCTCATAGAATCTCGGAGGACTCTCTGCCTAGGACACATAAAATATTAGCCCCTCAAACACTGCTTGGAGACACTATAGTGTATATAACATTGTTAATGTATTCACTTAATCTTTACATATAGAGTACCTTGAGTGCTACAGACCATAATAGGTAAAGGATGTCTATATAGCTCCCCAGTAACATCTACCAAGCTTATGTGGCATTTACCCAATACAATGAGTCAGTTTTTCAAAATGAGCTGGTCATTCACCCCGTAATGCTATGGAAAGTCATGCAAAGTTGTGATTCTGCATACAGCTGGTATCTATCCTCTGTGCCTCTGGTTTCATATATTTGGCTACAAGTTTGGCTTCTCCCTGGGGGCGAGATGAGTTTGCATAACATGAAGGTTTTCTTGGAGCCTGGATACACCAGCATGGGGATTGTTCTTTTATTGAAATGAGAACAGCCCAAAGTGAGTTAAACCTATCAGGGACTGAAACAAGATGAACTCCCATTCTAACCAAAGATTCAGCCACGTGTTATGATGTTATGATGCCAGAAGAAGGAATACACTTACCCTTTAAATGTTCATTTACACTCACCTAAAGGATTATTAGGAACACCTGTTCAATTTCTCATTAATGCAATTATCTAATCAACCAATCA
>JAUMHC010000017.1:17738786-17755846 GCA_032359785.1 Heteromormyrus szaboi
GCAAAATAAAAGTGTTGGCACAATAAGGCACCCAGACTAACATCCTGCTTGCTAAACCGCCGGACACGACAAGGGGGAAAAAAAAAAAAAAAAAAAAAAAAAAAAGTATAAAAAATCATAAACAGTGGATTTAGACAAACAACCGCACTGACTTTACTAATACACCAGATTTGGAAAGGATTTTGGTGCTGAAACTGTGAAGGCAAAACAAATTCATTACTTTTATGGCAAGACTGGGGTATTCCACATGAGGTATTCTTTCAGATTACACAGCGGATGCTCCCCCTGGGATTGGGGGTACTTCACAGTTTTTTCTCACAGCAAACACGCTGCTGTCCAGCTCACATGCATATGACAGCTCCAGTGGGAGCCTGCACTGTCAGTTCAGAAGCACGTGTGAGGGTGTGATCCCACCTCAAGAGAAACATGCTGCAGCAAAGACCAAAGTGGGGATCAAGAAATGTAAAAGTTGTTTATTCAAACTGCATGGCTGTTTCGATGAACACAACACAACAGGAGCAGATGCATTAGCTGTCAGAAATAAATTACGGCAAAGCAATTTATGAATCGTCCTTTTCATTCGTTTAATTTTTTTGGTCTGTCTTTGTGGGACTTTCTCAGAGAAGGACGGAAAGCAGATCTGTTTCACACAGCTATGGGGGGGGGGGGAATAGGGAGTCTATTTACGGGGGTAGGGCGGGTTTGACAAACCCTGTAGGGAGGAACAGAGAAAAAGAGCCAAACACACAGGAACTGAAAAGGGGGCTGAGGGTGTTGGAAGAGTAGGGGGCAGGACCAGCACTGCGGGTCGGGAGGTAAACAGACGTCGGACTTAATTACTCGAGTTCACAGACGAGGCTGAGAAAAATTACATCGGATAATAAAACAGTGAAACAAATGTGCATTAATTATTAACTAATTATTAATTAACCTAGATAAAGTATACATGATCACAACATGCTTTGACAGTGATGAACATGATTCATTCTAAATAAGTCGGATTCATGTCAATCTTCATATAGAAAGAAGAAGAAGAAGATGATGATGATGATGATGTACCTATAGCTACTCCAAACTGGGATAATGGAAAGTGTCTGTTTTTAACATGAATGAGGAGAATATTGGCCACACTGGAGAAAAATTGTAGTGTCAGCATAGTGAGTTCCAGTACACAGCTGATAATCAGACAGCCTGGACTCGGAGATACATGTTATTGTTAACTATATATGTTATTAACTTGTGTTATAGTACCATGATATTGCTTTATTATTATTCATCCATTTTCTGCAACCGGTTATCCTAGTCAGTGTTGCAGGGATTCCAGACCCTATCCTGGAGGCAATGGGCAGAGAACAACCAGGACGGGAACCAACCGAATACAGGGCTCACTCACTCACTAACTGACCTATAGGCAGTTTGGTAACACCAAATAGCCTCAGCATGCTTTTGGACCGTGATGGGGAAACTGGAGTACCTGGAGGAAACCCCACAATGACACGTGGAGAACATGCAAACTCCACACACATGTAACCCAGGCGGAGACTCGAACCCGGGTTCCAGAGGTGTGTGACAACAGTGCTAACCACTGCACCACCATGCCGCACCTATTAATATCATTATTATTATCATTATTATTATGACGATGATGAATTATGAGGTGAATGAAACAAATATTTAAGTACTGAAAACAAATGTGCGTGTTTTAAAGTCTTTTTTAGCATAACGGGTATTCCTTCAACAATACAAATACCTACCACACCTGAAAAATCTCTGCCAACGTACACGGCCAACTTACAGCATGCATTATCCCATCAACAACGCCATTAAGGCTAATTAGTACAGAGGGGTTAGCAGACCCGAGGCTGGAAACAGACATAGCATCATTAGCATAAGCAAAGCAGAGCCAGATCATTATCAAGCTGATTCAGCATCATAAACTCAATGAGAAGTTCAGTAACACCCACAAATGGTTTCAGTCATAGGGAGCCACTATACTGTGGGAATCATTTCATTTCTCTTGCTGCTGTGTTAAAAGAATATGATTTGTAAAGGTCTGTTGGTGGCCATGTTCTCATTGTAGGGTAGGTGGGAAGTTTGCAACCATAGTGAAGAACACAAAAAGGGCTTTAGCATCCGTCTGGAGTGGTCACCATGCACCAACAATGCCAAGGACTGGCCTTAAGTATCCTAGTCTGATTAAACCCAACCAAAACACTTTAGTTTCATTTAGACATATGCGGAATGGTGTTTCTCTTCCGATGGCCTCACAAACAGCCCCTAGACCCCCCTGTTCTCATTGGAGGACTTTGGTTCTATTGTGTGTTAATGGAAGGAGAATAGCTTTTATGCAGAACACCTGTTAAAATAAAACAAAACAAATAGTTTTGGTTTGTGTGCATCATGGAGGCCTAACATGGCAACCCTTAACTCTGTGAGCTCTAGAAGTCGATCCAAAGAGTAGGACAAAAAACTGCAAACTGCCATTTAAACATGGCGCATTCACAAACGTTAGATTTGAACAGAACTGGTCCCAAGAATAAAATCACATTCGTATTTTATAGGCAAAGAGAACCCCTACGTTTCCAAGGGAAAATTAAATTCAGTATTAACTGGTGAGTCCTAAAATCACAGGCCAGCATTATCATCAAGGTACTTTGTTACGAGCTGGAGCTCAACTGACTATGATCAATACAATCATAACTGGATCGCAGTTGGCATAGGCGTGCTTGTCATAATCATTGCCAGCAAATCATCACTGCACCATAAGTTAAATCAGTACACTATCATTTTATCAAAAGTTAATTGCAGCCCTGCAACGGACTGACATCCCTTCAGGGGGGGTAACCCTGTCTTTGGATGCTTGGGAAACCTTTTTTAATTGTCTCTCACTGATATGTTCAGCTTTGAACCAATTCATCACCATCCACTGGCACTATTCTAGGTTCCAGACAATAAGTGTCAAAACTTAGTTAATAACATGGATCCTTGGTTAATAATATTAATATTGTTAATAATTGCATTTTATAAACTGCTCAAGCCCTTAGGTTTATAATTCAGCTAATGCATGCATAGGGGCCATCTTGCCTTGAAGACCCTGGACAAAAAAAAAACCCACCAGACAAACTTCCATATGACTTACAGGAAGGTGGTCCTTTGAAAACAATGAACGTGGATATCAGCTACAGAAAAAGAGATCTGGCCATCCTTAATAGTGGTGCAAGACTTCGTATTGTATGATATTTTGGGATTTTCTGTGGGATGAATTCGAAGGATGTCCACGTCACCGAAGTGTAAGTTGGCTCCATTTATCCTGTTTGTATTGTGGTGGACTGATGAATGCTTTGCTGTGACTCTGTAATCCTCTCCAAACTGATAAGAGGCTATAGCAGCTTTTCTCCGAGACTCACGGTGTGTTACAGTAACCGGACCATTTCTGACCTGCATGTGGGACAGTCACCAAAAGAGATCTTTGATTGGCTAACTTGCTACCCCGTTGATCCCTTACATGATTGTTCTTATATCATTGACTGTAATAATCTGCTTTAAGGTTATTTTCTATAAATACATTGGTGCTTGTTTTCTTATTTTGTGATATTAAATGCATGAAAACAGAAATCAGACAAGCGCATTATCCACCTAAAATTATAAATTATTAATCAAGGATTTCACAGTAAAAATGTGACATTTCTGGAACTACCCTACTGGGCTGTTTTTTTTTTTTAATCAAATGAACAATATAAAGAGGCTTGAACTTCTTTGGTAAAGATAAAAATCACATAGCACTAGTGTGGAAATATACTAACCACTCAATCATGCAAACCAACTCAAAAACAGCATAAAATGAATACTTACGCACACTTATTCTATAATATTACTTTTATCTGCTGATGATAACGTGATTTATCAGGCTACCCCAGGTATGGGTAATGTCACCCTGCAAGTGGGCTAAGATACACATACTGTATGGCACCCAATAAACAATGAAAATGAGCCAAGCGGCTCGGATCTGGTGAATTTTACGGCACTTTATCATAACCGCTACCAGGCAGCCATTATAACCAGAGGTAACCGACAGTCCCTGTGCTGGTGACCTCGTGGGCCCCCGTCTTGAAATATTCTATAAAGGATCTCCCTAATTGTGAGAAGCGGTCTCTGAGACTCTGTCCCCCCCCCCCCCCGCCGGGGCCCCAACGCTTACTATGCTGACGGCCGTCCTGTTTCACATTCTAGACTCTCGTGCCCAAATTGCATTATTTAATCGCTTCAAAATGACCCCGCTGACGTCACTGTCCAGCCCATGGGAGCCTTAAAAAGGCCACTGTGCCCTGGTTAAGATGCTCATTTTACCCACGTATCCTGTGGTTCTGCTTCCTGCCCTGACTGGAGCAATCCTGAGCTATTCTTCAAAATCTATAGATATATAGAGAACTATTTAATTATGAACGAATTATTTAATTATATGTTGTTTCACCCATTTAAACTGTCAATACAGTAAATGTAAAGATGTTACTCTACAGTTTCCTGCAAGAAATTATACTTTAGCTATCAATTTCAACATAGACATGGGAAATTATCAATTCAGAAGTATTATTTTGTAATGCATTTTTGTAAGTTTAGACTTACAAAAACTATGAAAATAAAGATAACAAGATTCATCTATAAATAATATTACACATGGTATATACTGTATATGATATAAGAAATAATAGCCTTCGCTTCCTGATGAAATATGGCTCTGGGAATGGGATAACTTAAGCTTGTATGTATGTAATACAAAAATTTACACCAGACCTTTTGAATAATGCATGAATAAATGAAGGTAAATTATGAAAGCTTAGCAGAATCTAATGGTAACTTTTAACAGGCAGACTGGCCACGGAGATCCCATCTGCAGGAGATTTGTGTACGGCCTTACCGCTTCTCTGATCTGTGACTGTTCGGGTTTCCAATTCTGATGATTTCCTGAAGTACTAATCCACCAGGCTGAATCTGTGTAAAATCACTGCATAAAAATCTGCATCGTGGTTTAATTATAACACTAACAGCAATGGGAACGCTTAAAAAGGACATTTACACCAATAGCAAATGTCTCTGTATCTAATCATAGTAAGACACAAACATCATTCATATCAAATAAAGAGTCTATATACATAATTAACTAAATAGTCATGTGTTTATAACACTAGACTGAACTCCTTTTGACACGGCATGCTGGTCAATAGTACAATTCATACACAAGCTACTAACTATCCTTTCATTTATTAACCCATTTATTGATCAATAAATCTTGTAATAGACGGATAAAATGGAGGTTAGCCAACCATGCATGACATTAGCAGGATTATTCCAGTGGCATCTCATCCAGCCAATGGAAGGTCAGGGGACAAGGAGGGGACAGCCATCGGAAGGTCACCTGCAGACACCTGATAAAAGCGCCTTACACACTCACACACACTCACACACGCACACTCACACACGCTCACACACGCACACACACGCACGCTCACCGCTCAGAGGCACCTGAGGGAGACACACTGTTTACAAACAGGCTAACATATCCTGTATAAATGCGTCACACACTGACATGCCACCATGGAAGGTCCCCAGGGCTACCCAGGGCTAATGGTGATTAAAAAATATAATCTCTTCACGCCAGCTAACCAATATGAGTTTACGTAAACTCTTAAAGATGAGTCCACAGCTAATAATTAGACAGTTTCCATGTCGATAAAGTACTGGATCCCGAAAATATAATTTTATACTAAAGGCACATTTATCACTAGTCACAGTATTTAAAACGCATATAAACCATATGCACACTATGCATATTTACATAAAACAAAACCTTTTTCTGTATTTGTATATTTCTGTATATTTGCTTATTTAGTGAACACTCTGTTCTGATAACAACAAAATGAGTAATATTACATTCTATATGAGTGACACCATTTCAAGTGAAATCATCTAGGCATATGTAGGATGACATTAAATATATATCGATATTTTGACTGAGGCAATTTTGCTTCTAGTATAAGGAATTCTTATCCCAGTTAATCACGTTTTCTATTTCTTTATTCATCAATTAATTGGGTTACAATCGGCGTGATTGGTAAACAAGTCACCCCAGACGGGTAGTTTCTAAGTACTTCTGCAAGTCCAAGTCAGATCTGAGCAGAAATACGGATGTTGCTCTATTTCCTAACAATAAGAAAAAGCAGCTCTGTGGCTTGTGGGCTCTCGCGTTGCTGTTTCTGTTCAATTTGACGCTCCTGGAGGAGCTTGGTGATCTATGGCGGATTGTGATAACAGGGATTTATATGCGGTGCTTTCGGACGATGAAACTAAGCGCTATCTTTAGTGCGCCCGGCTCTCTCACTCAGCATCATCGATGGTTATTTCTGATAACTACTATTAAATACTGCCGATTATGTTTTACTCCCTGATTTAATACGTATATTCACCGTATCTCAAATATTCGGACTGTTTAAGAAACATTTAATTTTATATAACGATATGTTATCAGCTTGCGGAGATTTAATTTTAGTTTTGCGTCCTTTGCTCCCACCTGCTGGACATAGAGGTGAACAACCATTATAACTGAATTAAACTCGTATTAGTGTAACGGGACGTAAACTATATAACGGAATAGTGATACATTATTCAACACCATGTGGAACATGTCTTTTCGTCTACCCCATGTTGCGCTTCCTGAGACACACAAGCATATATGCAGGTGAGAGCAGAGCCGATTTTCGAGACTCTGGGAGCCCTGCAACTCCCCCTCACCCCAGCATGATAAAATTTATTACTTTTTTTAATGTAAATTAATAATATCAACAAAGAGAATTTAAAAAACACAAGACCTTTATTTTCACTTTTGTGAAGAAGAGAATACACAAATAAAGCAGATTTGTCGTTGCCCTGTATTATGTAATCGACCGCCCTCGGGGGCCCCCTCCAAGCTAAGGGGGCACCACTGGCTGCCTTGCCTCTTCTGTTGCTACACCTCTGGGTAAAGAGGAAGCTTGGGGGTCACAGCGCAGGGTCAGCGAGCATGCGCCAATGGGGTAGGGGGTAGAGGACCTTGCTCTAAGATCCAACAACAGCATCAGTTTGCCAGACCCAGGACTCAAGTGCAATGGGTACTGACTTGGTCTGTTTCATAATCATGACTGTCGGCTATGCTACAACACTGCTATTTTTATTGCAGATGATATATTCTGGATTATTTGGTCCTGGTTTGAGGGTGACACAGTAGGCACACACTGCCAGCGTTTGGGCTCAAATCCTGCTGTGTGTGTGCAGTTATTTCTGATTGTTAATGAGGATCTATATCTGCAGTGCAAAATGTGTTATTGCGTAAACTGCATGGTAACTCTGAATTGTGCATAGTGTGTGAGTGTGCTCTGAAATGGGCTGGCTCCTGTCTAGAGTGCCCATCTCGTGTCCTGTGTTTTCTGGCTCCAGGTCAGTGACCCTTAATGGGGTATGTGCTTATGGAAGATGGATGGATGGATGGATGGATTTAAAGGCATTGCGTAACTTGAAATGATATTACATTGTCTAGGACTGCCTGGTTCTTGGCACGGACATAGAATGGGCGAGTGAAATGGCGGGAAGACCTAGAAGGAGGTACTCAGAGTGTCCGGATCGGGAAATGACGGCCATCTGCGAACGTCCTTCCAGAGCGGAGCATGTATTCTAACCTTCTATCAGCAGGTGGCAGCAGCGCACCGGACTGGGGCTGACGAACAGGGCAGGTTATCAAACTACCAAGTTTTCCTGAATCTTCCTTCATGTACCGTGAAGTTTGTCATTGTATGTGGATTCCAAGGTCAACGGCATATCACGATTCTTTAACACAGCAGTTTAATTACTGTCAAAACAAACGCTTTATATTTACATGCATTTTATTTAGCAGATGCTTTTTCCAAAACGACCAGGAAAATATCACATTTCAAACAAACATACGACTTTCTAAGACTCGACTGGAAGCTGTGCTGAGCTTCCAATGAATGCCCGTCTGAAAGTGTCAGATGTTCCAGATAAAATATAGTGTATGCCACCTTAAAAACGTAGTGCTTCTGTTTTTTTTTTGTAACGGGAGCTGTGTTTCTGTGGCAAGAAGACCACAGGGTCAGAAAAACAACGCTAATGATAGCCGGTTTAGCAATTAGCATTGTCCATCCATCCATTTTCCAAACCGTTTTCCACGAGGGGCACCTGCAAAATGTATTATGGTAAATTTCTGTAGTAATATATCTAATACCTAATATTGATTAATATATCTGAGTAATCTCAGAAATGCACAAACTTAAAGTAAGACCTGAAAGGATTTTCATGAGACACGCTGTGTCTTGCTGGGTTTGCTGTTTACAGATATGCATGCGTGAGATATGGACCACTTATAAACCGTTATGCATTTTAATGTGCCCTACATGTCTTTTACATCTTTGGAAATATCCGCTGAATTTTTTTCTCACTGTTTACTGCATGAGTTAACACACTTTTTCTTAAACCACAGAAAAGAAAAACTATAAACACTGGCAAGTGAAATGATTTCATCTGTAGCTGGGTGAAGATAAAACTTAACAGACTGCATCTAGATCAAAACATCTGGAGCAAATCAGTGTCACCAACAACATCTGCCTGCCAGATATCAAATTGCCAGAAGCACCAGCGGCAACCAAGTATTCTATCATAATTAAATTAAAATAGAACAAATCATGTAGAATATAAAGCTTTTGCCTCCTTCCTTCCAGCCTGCATACAGATAGGTATCTTTTGAACTCTCATTTATTGATTAATACGCAGATCTGAAGGCTGGCTGTACTGTGTGTGCAGAAAGGCCCGTCTATCTCACATGGCACTAACAACACAAGCACACTCTGCCTGTCTGGATGCTGACAGCGACTTTGAGAGGCAGCATTTGGGTGCTGTGAACAGCCAGCCCTCTCCCTGTCAGATTAATAAAGGACCGCGACATTAATCAAACAACTAATTCATCCTAATTGAGCCGAGCGCTGATCTGTATTAAGAGGCCACACAAAATGAATTTGAAGGAAGATCTTTTTAGGGCATATGTCAGCATTTTTTTTTTTTTTTATTTGTTCACAGAGGATGAATCGAAGACAATGGCGTCTAAGTCCCGAAAGCAGGCCAGCACTGTGCTCACAGCCTTTATGAGCGTAATTGATTAAGAAATTAGTCAGGACAAAAAAAGCAGCATGCAGACTGGGTACAAACAGGGGCCTGTGTCACAAAGCAAGTTTAAATGGGTCTGCAATTTGTCGAGATAGCTGCTTTCACTTACCCACAGTCATGCTAATCAGAGCTCTGTAATTGGGCTGCCCATATATAACGAATTGGGCTGCACCGCTGGAAACCAGCAGAAGGAAAATAACCTTACTTACTGCCGACAGTATCTGCGGTGACTTTGTCCTGTACAGTGAGTACCATGCAAATACTGTATTGCAGCATGGTATTGTCCTTACTTTTTATGCAGAAGTGGCTGAAGTAGTAATACTAGTTTACAGGCCTTGTAATTGTGTCCTACACTGATACTGGCCAAACATTGTATGAGACAGCAAAACAAATTATAATAATGGTGATGATAATGAAAATATTCAGTGCATATATAATATGTGTGTGTGTTTGTGTTTTTGTGTGTGTGTGTGTGTGTGTGTATGCGCCTGTTTGTGTGTATGCGTGTGTTTGTGTGTGTTTTTGTGTGTGTGTGTGTGTGTGTGTGTGTGTATGCCTGTTTGTGTGTGTGTGTATGCCTGTGTGTGTGTGTGTGTTTGTGTGCGTGTTTGTTTGTGTGTGTGTGTGTGTGTGTGTGTGTGTGTGTGCGCGCGCGCGTTCGCGCCTTTGAGTTCCCAACATGGTGAATATTATCCTACTTACTGTTTGAAATCTCTGTGGCTGCCGAAACGCGGTGCTTTCAGAGAGCGGCGGCTGATTATTCCGCAGGCTGCTTGGACAGCTAAGCCCCACACTCGGGGAGCCGGGGGATGGCTAGCTCCTCAGCTTATGAACGTTAGCAGAAAGCTAATTAGCCAGCAGCTGTTACATAGGAGTCTGATTACACAATCGAAAGATTAGCTGTTCATTTGAGATTCATGGGCACAAAGCCTCATTTCATAATAAGCTTAACATCTGCCGTAATTTCACAGTAGCTCCACGGGACTCTTTCTGCACGTTTTTCTGACATCTCTGCTATCTCCAGTGCAGTCTGAAAGCATTCTCTTTTTGTGTTCCCTCGATTATACACTGAAGACCAGTTTTACAGCAAAAGGCTCTGGGATAGATACTGATGCTTTCATCTGCGGACATTCAGCTACTAACCTCACAATGATCTCTGTTTTGTAAATTACTACTCTACGGGTGACAATAGCTCTCAAAGCCTGATTGTACCAGTCCATGGCTAAACAAATAAATAATTTCTGCAAAATGATTAGTTATTTTTTGTTTGACTATTATCTACATGTGGCAATCAGTCCAAGTCAGACTTTATATTAATGCACCATTGAAATTAACAGAAAGTACTGCTGTATGCCACAAAGTAAACATTAATCTCTTGCAAATGGCAGCTCTCCTGTGTGTCACATTGTTCCCGTTTATGTTGTTTAGTAGTAAATTCCTTGTACATCTTCAACAAGGAGCTTTTTCTTCCAAGGCTTCGACAAACTCGTGACGACCGTGGGGTCACATGCCACGCAGAACGCGTTCCGTACGGGGCACCGGCCCGGAGAGCGAGGAACAGCATGCCGGACCTTCCAAGCTTGACAGGCCGAAGCGTGCCATTTTGCGGAGGGTGATATCATCCATGTCAACGAACAGGCTGGCATTGTAATCGATAGGCCAGCATCATAATCAGGCTCTGTTTGTCTCCCACAGGCCACCGTAAATCACGTCAGGTCTTCTGCTGCCTTGAAGCGGCCCTCGGACATAAACCCAGTCACTGTTGCTGGATTAAGCGAGCACAGTCCGCTGTGCAGCACCGCCAAGGTCGCCCGTCTCACACCCTCCCTGGATCTCTGCCCCCCACGGCTCGAGGCCGCAGGTATCAGTGGGAAGGTGAGGCTCTGGGTGGTGGTGACCCTCTCCATCGATCCTGCTGCCTAATGTCTGCAAGGCTACAGCCTGATCGCCGGTGATCCCCAGACGTACTTTAGCGGTAATAGAGGCAAGGATGGTTGCAATTTGAGGAAGCAAAGCAGAACATCCAGGTTATCTTCCAGGCAAAGTCATCGTGTCCCCTGCCACGTTTGGCACAGCGCCTGTCGGGCAACATGTTATGCAGAGATGCTGCCATGTTGATATTGAGAGGTATGGACTCTAGCTTGCTAATGGACAATTACGGGTGGATATTCAATTTAAAAGCCATTTACTAATATGTGTGCTGTCCCTGAAGAGTGGCCCACCCATGCACTCATCCATCTATCTTCATTCCTGGTCAGGGTCATGGGGAATAATGCCAGCATTTCATGCATCGTTTCTTGAGCAGCTTACTTTAGAAACTGGTCTATCTAATAAAATACACAACAGCGTATTTAGCTTACATTTACAAATTCAGTAGCTTCTTCGTCAGTATTTAGGGAGAAACACCTCACATGCACTTTTTAGCAGTAACTATTGCTACACGGGCATGTCTACAAGGAGCAGAGGTAGACCAGCCATGACTCCACCTCGTCTGTGTACGTAGGGGATGGTGACACAACAAGGCGGTAAGGAAAGCTATTCTGAGATGCTGTGAGTTGGCGAGCTGTAGATTTTGCCGTTCTGCTGCGTAACACGGGTGGACGCCATGCCGAAGCGATCGGTCGTCCCTTCACGTGGACGCTCGCGTGCGCCGAAGACATCTGCGGATTTAATGCCGTTCCTCAGCAGCTGGTTGGGCACCAAAAATGCAGATGGGGCCCGGTCCAGTTCAATCGGAACTCTGTACGCCATGACAGATGCTTGCTATCGCATGTCGCACCTTGCCGGGCGAAAACAGACGAGGGGGGGCAGATGTGCCAGCGGCGGGGTTAGCGCTGCATTCTGTGTACGCTGTGTAATGTTTCACAGCGAGATTCCTGGGGGGGGTGGATATGCTGGTATGTTTCAGCCACCTGTCCCCTGCTTCACCATGACCCCAACGTCCTACTGGCGCCTAATGTCCACCATCTGCCCACACTAGATGTTGCTCACTGTAAAGCAACCTTCGTAAGGCATTTGATGTTGTCTGCCCAACACGCCGATTTCTCCATAGAATCCATAAGACACATCCAGCAGCTAAAGAGTAAGAAATAAGCAAAACTGAAGTTGAGACTCATGACCGTGAGCCAAGGCCTGCTGGAGCAGAAGAGTGATGTCACATGAGGGGGTGCAGAGTGAGGCAGTTGTGCTCAACCCGGCCTGTCCCTCCAGAACCAGGGTATCAGGTGTTCCTCAGTTATGTTTGTCACTCATCATATTTGCTGTTCCAAGCATACGGTATGACGATAGGAAGGATACAGTTCAGATACAGATATCAAAGGCTCTGTTCAGGTGGGCCAAAGTGAATGAGCAGGAACTGAGCCTTACGCTTGGAATCAGAGCATGAAAGGAGCTTTGGAGACACACTGAGAGACAGAGCGGTTAAGGGTTACCCTGCATCATGGGTCTCCCCAGACCCCATTCCATTGATCTTCTTCTGAACTATATCTGCTGATTCCTTCCCTCTGCCTCTCAACTATCTCAAGCTTCCCTCAGCCACCTGGACAGCCAGAAAAGTGAACAATAGCCATTATTCCACCGTCCTCACCTCTACACCAGCTGGAACTGAGCTCTGCAGCCTGTTTGAAGGGGGCTATAGGTCAGAGGTCAGTCCAGAATAATCACAGCTGACACCAATGTAAGTTCTGACCATCAACACCATATGATCATTTCTATGTTTTATACCAGCATGTTTTAATTTCATTTGAAAACACTACACATTTTGAGCTGTGAATTCTGATGAACGGCAGATACACTAAAAACTCATTAATTGGTAAATATCAACTTGAGGTATAGAGCGAGGGCTGGTTCGCCTCATGCATTCCTCGGAAGATAGATAATCCCCGGTGGATCCTGTACAGCGTACCTGTTGCTGTGTGGTATGCATGGGCTTGCATCTTTCCCGGAGTAAATATGAAACCTGAGTCTGAAACTTGAGGCGCTACAGCTTCAGATATCTGCCTGCATCTTCATAAGGTCATTGGCATCCACTCCTCTTATAAAATGGATTGATCCAGTTGCCAGATGCCAGTTGACTCAACCATGTATAAAGCACCGATAACATTCCCCCGAAACAGCAGCAGCCACACACTGGCGTCGTTAGCATGTGGCTAAATCTTGAGATATATATATATATATATATATATAAACAGCTCCGAAAACGCTTTGATTGTTAGATAACTATTCAGCAGCAAAGGTCCCGCTGACTAACAACATTCACATTGTGCATAATCTTTTGTATCTTTATTTGAGAAATTTAAAAAGCACTGATGATATTAGCTAACTGTCATTGAGCTAAGTTAGCAATAACATTTCTGCACTTCTGTTCGCTGTTTTATATTTTACTGGGAGTTTACTTGATTTTATAAAACATGGAAGGCTGAGCTGTTCCGGGAAGAGCTCAGCGATGTGTGAGCCACGCGTATGCCACCTCGACTCACAGCGAGGGCCGTGTCGCCTCTCCAATCGACACCTGCCTCTTCCCGCGTCCAACTGCATCTCGCCAGGCAAAGAGACCCTCCGTCCTGACGAGAGCAGAACGCTGTCAGCTGCCCTCGTCTTCCCGGAGGACGTGAAGTCATCGTGGACTGCCGCCGAATCGGAGATGACGGAACAGGCAAATAGGAAAATGTCGGGGGGGGGGGCTGAACGAGAGGCCTGGCTCTATGAAGGACTGTATGGGAAACACCATCTGCTCAGTCAGTAAGAAGCCTTAACATGCTCCTTATTGTGAGCTGCTGAAGGTTGGATTAAACCAGTCCACCCCAGCAGAGAGCAGCCAGCCTGCTATTCCTCAGCTTTGGAGTATAGGGTTTCTCCCCGGGAACCAAACATCCACAAGGAATTCCAGACTCTCTAATTACTTGGCTGGGGTTTCCTGGGGTGTGACAGCAGACAGATGGAAGTCCCCTAGCACACAGAGCCTGATCTTCAGCTCCCTCTCTCTCTCTCTCTCTCTCGCCCACCCGCATGGATGTGCCGACCACATGAGTAAAAGCCACCTGCTCGTGGGAGGCGTGCAGCCAGGGAGAAAGTGTCCCGCCGCCCACGTGCTGCCCGACTGGCCGAGCCACCTGTCAGTCAGGGCTCACGTCACCATTTAGGGACAGGATGGGCTCGTTAACTGTCTGCGCACTGAAGCAACAGCTGAGGACATAATTGCACTATTGAACTGTGATTTTAACAAATCACTGAAAATGAATCCTGACCATATGACCCTTCCCGTCTGGGTCTACATCCACGATGGAGATTCGCCAGCTGCCACGAAAATATACTTTTAACAGATACTCTTATTGTCTAAGGGAGGCCTTACAGACGGTTTAATTTAGTGTGACAGTTAAAATCAGTTTCAAATAAATGTGATATAAATCAAATCAATTTTTCACCAAAATGCTCTACTTTCAGTTTTCATTTCAAACTTTTTAAAGTCTCTACGGCATCTGTTTTGACTCAGTGCCATTTTCAGGCATCCATAAATTTACATTAGGCTCCTTTTCCTGCTTGACTTCAATACTTCTCTGTTTTGTAGCCACATGGCTGGGGGCAACCAGAAAACCCCCTTTCGGGCTTCCCAGCTGTTAATGCGACGGCCAACACGCGCCCTTCGTGCTGCCTGCACGCCATCCACACAGCACCGGGGGCTTATGGGAACCAGCAGCCCTCGGAAATAAAAACCGGGGGCGCGGTCGCCCCACTGCGGGCGGCACACCTTGCCAGGTTGGCGTGTGGATACAGCCGGGAGACAGGAAGCCGGAGTCCCGCTAAGCCCCAAAACAAGGGCTTCATACGGAGGGCAAATCCCATTAAGCGCAGTGGGCAGGAGGCCGGACCGGGCAGGGGGTGCGGATTGTGGCTCGGAGCCGAAGACAGTAGCCCCCCCGCTCCTCGGGATTATTATGCTAATGAACGACCCACATGGAGTCTCTGCAGGGCTGGGGTTCAGGGAGCACGGTTAATACCAGGGGCCAGGGCGGGCGAGGGACGAGCTGCAGCTGGCGGGGGGACCGGCCGGCACCTGCCCCCCCCCCCCAGCGGGCTTCAGATGCTGCAGGATTCAGCCGCCGCTCAACGGCTCACAGGCCCAGCACTAACCCTGACTAACCTCCGCGCAGAAACGCCCCCTTTGGGGAGCCCCACTAACCCTAACCTCCGCGCGGAAACGCCCCCTTTGGGGAGCCCCGCTAACCCTAACCTCCGCGCGGAAACGCCCCCTTTGGGGAGCCCCGCTAACCCTAACCTCCGCGCGGAAACGCCCCCTTTGGGGTCACCGGGCTGAGCTGCTCTCATGACAGATTTCAGAGGAACTGCTGGTCCACCCTAAATGGATGTCAGTCCTGTGTAAGCCAACTTGGCCTGACTTAACAGATGCGGACACACTGCATGGTCTTTCTTCTGGACCACTGCCGAGCCGAGTTTCCTGCTTTCCTCCTCTAGTGTACGTATAACCAGGATAGATGGCTTCCTCTACATCAGTCTTTCCCAACCCATTCCTTGGAGATCCCCAGACAGTCTACATTTTAGGTCTCTCCCAACTTCCAGCCAATCAGGTACAGGCATGTTGGGATCTGGGAGAGAGCAAAAATGTGGACTGTCTGGAGGTCCCAGAGGACTGGGTGGGGAAACACTGGTCTACATCCACTGTACAGGTGAAGACCTGATTTATACCACCTATACTGGTCAGGGTCCCTGAGGGCCTATTCCAAGCAGCACACGGCACACGCTGGGCATATTATTTCAATATTACTTTAAATTCTAATCTGTCTTTTTTGTAACCCAATTAATCAGGCCTTCTGCTGCCTTGCTGAAATACTCTACCAGCCGTGCCTGGGATTATGGTCTGGGATCTAGTGTGAGTTACTTTACTTTACATCCGTCTTCCATAACTGCTTGTCTCTTACAGGGTCACTTTGAGCCTGCAGTCTGTCCCAGGCAGCACAGGGCACAAGGAAGGGGGCGGTCTGGGTGAGATGGCAGGAATGGTGAACTAAAATGATCACAAAGTAGATAGACTGTTATAAGCTATTGATATTTTAGGGGCAGCTGTTCAGATGTTTTTGGAATGGAATATAAAAGGAACAACCAAAAGGAAACTGGTAGACCTGCAAAAGGACAGACAGACACACACACACACACCCTGTGGGCTTCATTCCTTTCAGACGAATGAAATTTTATAGACCTGGAAGCATAAATATTAGCCACAAAGACGAGGGCCGACCACCTCAGAAAGACCATGCATGAAAGCCTGCTCCGAACTGCAGAGATGCATCTGGCCCGACAGCGTGGGCGCAACGTGTGGGAGGAAAGGCCGGGCCACGGCCCCAGATCCGACTCGGAACCGTCCGCCCACCAGCAGTAAATGCTAATGAGCCTGAGGTCCACAATGGGCCCATTGAGAAGCTCGCCCACCGCACAGAGCCCACGACAATGGGCCTCCTCGTTAACCAGGGCCACCGAGCACCAGGGCCAAATTCGGCTCCATGACAGAGAAAAGGCCACAACCGCTACGAAAGGACACGCTTGTGGCTGGGTGTTCGACTCGTACATGAAATGCAGACTGGGCTGGACGTGTGCAGGCGTGCGTCTGCATTTGTGACGCACCCTTTCTAGGGGGAAAGGGCAAGTCTCAGCACGGCTTGGTGCATGGCGTCGCAGCGGGCCTGCGGGGTAAGGGTTAGCGTGTGACGGCAAGGAGGTCAGAGGCTGCTGAAGCGGAAGCTATGGGAGATGAGTAAGGGGCTTCAACAACCATACAGCCCATCTCTACAGGCCGATTCACAAACCTGGTCAGAGATACAGCCCATCTCTACAGGCCGATTCAC
>JAUMHC010000017.1:17758971-17808341 GCA_032359785.1 Heteromormyrus szaboi
CCCCCCCCCCCCCCCCCCCCCCCCCCCCCCCCCCCCCCCCCCCCCCCCCCCCCCCCGCTTTGCAGATCTCCCCAGGGCCCTGCCCATTAAGGTTACGGTTATGTTTCTTGGTCCCAACTTCCTCCAGGACGCGAGAATTTCAGAGGGCCGGTCGTCTCCGGCAGGGATTGGTGAGCGAGCGAGCAGGCCCACGGACAGGGCCCAGTGCCAGATGCTGCGGCTGGCCCTTTCAGGCCTCCAAAGAGCCCGCAGCCCTTTTATTCTGCCTGTTCTCCTCTGTGCCGGGGGGACAAAGGGCCGGCTTGTCAGCCCATCGGCCTCCACACTCCATTATCATTTCCTGGCTCCACCCAGGGCTATCATTTTCCCCTCTCCCAGGCCTGCAGGACCCCCAGCTTTAATTGGAAGCCCTCGGCACACACAATGGCTGAAAGGGGGCCTTTTGATTGTTCATGCGTGCCGGAGAACAAAGGAGTGGCGCGGGCCCCTGCCATGGAACGGCACCCGGCGAGCTTGCCCCTCTCCCGTCGCCACAGGGTGGCATAAGGCCCACTCATCCACTCAGACCCCCGCGTCCGCGTTTCCATAACCCCTGTCAACCCCATCCGCCCTGAACACTTACACTGAATGCCATAATGGAGGGGGGGGGGGGGGGAGGAACCCCTCGCCCTTCTGCGAGAGATTTAGCGTGGGTTGTGCTAGAACATGGATTTGGACCTTTGAAGCAGCATCACCTGTTTTCACTTTTTCTGGGAACTTGGCACTTAATTCTAAATGTTACTCAAGCCGGCTGGGTGTTAAAAGCTGAAAGAGCCCCATTCTGGAGCTGGATCCATAGTAGCCCATAGTACCAGCACCAGCTATACGGGTCAGCTGCCCAGCCGGCACCCCAGGGGCCTCTTCAAGGGCCAGTCGGCTTTTCGCACGGCAAAGAAACACTGTAGGTTGGGCCTCTGAAGAGGTTCCCTGTTCTGCTGACCTTCTGCATCAAGCCTATGAACGGAAAATCTGTCACTATTCTCTGTTCAGGAACGACCAGGTGGACGGCTGAGAATAGCTCTACCAGCCAAAGTTTTAGCTTAATCAGTGGGTCCACATATTAAGGTTGTGTCTGTGTTGGCAGATATTAACCATAAGTTTTGTTTGTAAAACTTATAACCATTATCATCTGACACTATCCACATAAGATAATTTGACGACAGAGTTCTAGAAGCCATCAAGAACAGAAGAGAATGTTCAGGAACTTGGAGGCTGTACACCACGCATACAATATCGATTTCATTAGCCTACTGCTAACCTGCGAGGATTTGCAAAACCTGCATGTGGTATTGTACTGGTGCTGAATGCTTTCACTTTGATTTAAACCGGGACTAACACTTGCAAAAACCTTGGAAACAAACCCATTTAGAGACTGTGTGTAAGTGCCTGAAGAAAATATACATTTTCCTCCACAAGTTGGGATCATTAGCGCTCTTCAGAAATAAGACTGAGGGGACAGAGAGACAGGTCTGGTGGTGCGATCACTCTATAATCCCACAGGGTGCAGGACAGGAAGTTGAACCCCAACTCACTAGCAGACCTAAGCCAATGTCAGGTCTCCGACCCCCATCACTTTCAGGGCAATGAAAGCCATCTGGGTGAAGTTCCACGTGGCTTCCAAGGCAGAGATGAAACGGAACTGATGTCTCAGAAACTTTCCTCTGAGTTTAACCACACCTCACTGCACATCTGTCCTTAAAACACAGGTCGCGTCCAGGAACACATGAAGAAAAGTGGCCAACCACCACAAGCAAGCAAACAGCTGGGGGCAAACTCGATTCATAGAGTGCTGCCCCAAAATCTAGCCATCTAAATCAGGCCGGGTCTTAAATCAACTTAAAGTGATACCAAAGGCCAGCTTCCTGTCCAACAAGGCTGGCTTCTGCCAGTGCACCTCTCCACCTGTGCGAAACACACTCAGATTTGTTAGGGAAAAGCCTCAGGCAAGTCATAATATCTACATTCTTTAAGAACCTCTAAATTTAGACCTTCTGAGAGGTCAAATGCCCCTATAGTTAAATCAAAGCCAGAACTATGCAGCTCACCCAAAATATCTTAGAGCTGTAATTTTTCCAACTCTGAGCCATTTCTTTGGAAAGGCCAGATCACCAATCAAAATTGTTAAGTATGAAAAAAATGACTTGAGTTTACTTTTTTAGTAGCGTTTACTGCGCACGTATAGTCTGGGGGGGGGGGGGGGGGGTCATCTCTTAAAGCGACGGTAACGTTGAGATTCAGAAGGACAACTGCAGAAAAGCTGACCAACCTTGTGCTTGGAGAGGAATACGGACAAATGCGGGGCTTTCCCGCTAAAGGGAAACACTGCAGACAATGAGCTTGACTGTCCGGCCGTCTCTTTACTCTACTGTGTACACACACACACAGGGCACTGACAAAATACATTATGCAAACTACTTATGCAAAAAAATAGTAAAAGAAAAAAAGGTGTACGCATACAAATTCTACAGAAATTACTGGCCAATTTAAATGTTGCCTAACTGGCTTCACCTCAAGAAATATGGGTCTTTAATTCACAATGATATGGTTATAAGGGTCACAAACGAAACTTGCGGTTAATGTCTGCCAACACAGAAACAACCTGTACTCGAGAATCTTACAATATCAACAGTATGTACAGCTTTTCCATATATAGCAGTGGAAAACTATTTCCTATGTGATGCAGCAAAATGTACCAGATTGTTGAGAGGAAAGCAAAGCACAAACTATCACTGGAGGGAGAACTTAGGTGTGCGTTACAGGGGAAGATGTGATTGGCCAGCGACTGGAAATGCCCGATTTTCCATTCTGATTGGTGCTGACCGGCAGCCAATCAGTCCAAATATGGGCAAATTAATTAGCCCATCAACTAGTCTACCATCTAATGTTGTCCCAACTCAGTTTCCATCCCCTGTTCTTCACCTTCCCTCCCCCCACTAATGTTGTGCGATAGGCGAGGTAAAACACTTGTGCGAAACGTCCGTTGTTTGGAGATTATTTACAGCGTGGGACAGAGACGTTAGTGCGCGTGACGTGCAAACTACTGGAAGTACCTCAAACAGAACTGAAAGGGCCGATTTTATTCAACACGTGCAGAGCCATTTCCATTTTGAGAGTTCGTTTAAAATATTTTCCCTACAGAAAGCAAAGTGCATCAAAGGAGTGTTAAAAATTCTTCATGTGCTAATTCTTATTAAACTAAGTTGAAACTAAAATGAAAATGGCCTGAATCAGTATTGGCAGGTCAGGCTTAATAATAATAATAATTTATTATATTATACTATACTATACTATATATTGAGACTGGCCAAGGAAAATGCAATCGGTGCATGGCTATGTGTAGCTAATATTGCTACACACCCAATTTTCTACTCAGCATCCATCAGGATTGACATCACCTGAGAAAAACACTAATGAAATTGGCCTTATATTAATGCAGAACTGTTTTGTCAGTTCTGTGACTTCGTGAAGGGATTTAGCATATTCCTTTAGTTTATACATTTTTGTGGCAAGTCACATTCAGGTTTTGTTCATTAACGTTCCATTCCACAGATTAATTCAAGCTTTAAAAAACAGCCTTTATAGGAGAGCTCTGAACTTCACATTTAAATGCTTCCAGAACTTTCCGACGAGCAGATAAGGACCTTAAAACATGGCCTGTCAGCAGTAAATCCCTTCACACAGAAAACCATGCACAAGTCATTCCCACGGGAGACTAAAACACTCACCTTATATGGTTAAAACCAACAAGCATTATATAAAACTATAATTCATATTCTACTCAAATTTTTATATAGGGACACTGAAGATGAATAAACTGAAATTGAAAGTCGGTAACTGCCGCGTACATTCAATTCCACTGACATACGAGTTACTGCAAAGTTCAGTAATCGAGCAGCTGAATGACCCCACAACAAATAATTATGAACGGATGTCTAAACGCTAACACATTTCGTTACACGACTTGTGCTCCGTGTGCAAATAAGGACCCAAGAGCAGCTTGACGATTCACCGTCCTGAAGTCCAGCAAAACAAAAGGAGACCTCTTGGTGGTCCCCCCCCCCCCCACGCGCAAAAAAAAAAATTACGGGGGGAGGCCAAGGAGGGGGTGCTGCTGACCTTTTCAAGTAGCCTGACCCCTGAGAGGAAGAGGAGGGTAGACGATTCTCCATTGTGCTGCGGCTTGGTGTGTGAGCTCTATAGCCTAAGGGTCTCCCTGAAATAGTGGGGAAATCCATGAAAGAAAGTAGCAGATGGCAGAGAGGCCTACAGGGGGAGAATTAAAGCGTATAAAGGAGCTCTCGCACATCCAAGGTGCGGCTGAATGTAGCTCTGGCAGCGCGCATTTTGCCCGCCACAATGCAACGGCATGCGGCCGACGGAGGCGCATGTATCCCGCGTTGCGCGGCGCCTCGCGGCGCACGAGGCGAGATGACGGGCGCGTCAGCCACGGCCGATTAACCGCACGCCGATAGCAGGACAGCAGCATGCCCGGGTCAGGCCACGCTCCTCCGTGTTTTAGGAGAATTAGTCACACCGCAAGAAGAAAAAAAAAAAAAGAGAGGACTGAATCATTTTGCCCTAGTTGCAGCTGTCCCCCCCCCCCCCACTCTGCTTGCCTGAAACACTGGTAAGGCTGTTAGTGGGTCCGAAAGTGGCTGAACGCTCACAGACACCAGGGCAGGGACTCTCTGTCCCCAAGCCCCAGGTGGTACAGAAATATTCACACTAACTCCCCCCCCCCCCCCAAAAAAAGAGAATACACATGTACAGTACTGTACAAAAACCTTAAGCAGTCCAAAGAAATGTTTAACGCTATTTATCGGGGTAGTAAGTGCACTTCTGATCAGAACAAGTACACGCAAATTAAGAGTTAAAATAAAAACTACTAAACATTTCTTCAACTTTCCAAAAAGTGACTGATATGCTGGACTGCTAGATGAACACCATTTCAATTCCCAAACCTCTCCCTAGGGGCAGCTCAGCCATTACATGTATTTATTAAATTTCACCAGCTCACTTAATTTAATTAGCTTAAAAAGTCAATGAGATATTGATTAGCTATACGAGGTGCGCTAGGGGGTCGAGTTAAAAAATACATGGGTGTATTGGATGGTTACAGGAAATAATGGGGTGATTTTAGCAGAATTTTTGAAACGGCTAAGCTAACACACTTTCAGCAGCATAAAAAAAGCACAGTTTTACACCAACACGAATATCATTTAAACATTTTCACTGGCTGCCTAAGACTTGTGCACCGTACTGTATATCTTGCGTTGTGTGCAAAAACTGAGACTTTAAGAGATTAGCTACCAGGGCTGTTGTAGCATGTAGCCTTGACCCCTACATGCCATCGACGGATCAGGAAGATCTGCTTCAAGCAGCCGGCCCTCGGCCTTCCTGCCCGTCCATCCTGACCATCGCTCTGGCTCTCCCAGAGCGCATGCGGCACACTAACCTGAGTCATTTTGAGGAAGTCCAGCGAGGGCCGGCTCCAGCGCGCCTCGTTCTCCCGGGGTCGCTTCAGGCCCGCCTTGCGCTCTTGCAGCACGCAGGGCTGGGAGCGGCAGCGCAGTAACCCGGCATGTCGGCCCAGCTCCGGGCTGGAGCCCGGGCTGCTACTGCTGGAGGAGGCCAGCAGGCCGTGGCCCTCGGGAATGTGCTCCTGGGAGAGCGAAAGCCGGTGGCAGGGCGAGAGCTCGGGGGACCTGCCGGCGTGCCAGGGAGGAGCGGAGGAGGAGGAGGCGCCGCTGCTGCACCCGCTGCAGTCCACGAAGCCGCTGCTGGCTGACGAGGGCCGCGGCACAGGGGACACAGCTGGAGCAAAGGCGCTACAGGGGACAGAGAAGCCACAGCCAGCAGGGGGCGAGGAAGAGGAGGCGGGGGGCGCAACGGCCGAGCTGCAGCTTCCATGCACGCCGCTGTACTGCAGCGAGGCCACGCCCCCACTGTTGCAGCGCCTCTTGGATATCGGAGTCCAGATCTTGGAGCCGTTGCCGGGCTTCCATGGTGACCGGCAGCGGGAAAGTTCATCCGGCTCAGATAAGGAGCGGCAGTGGCGCTTAGTGGGCGGGGCCAGAACAGACCCACCATTGTCATTCAGACTCAGGTCGCTGATCCAGCCAGGAAGGAGCATCGGTCCGGCAGCCTCACACCACGGGGCAGTCCCAGGGGCGGAGCGGGGCGGCGGGCACGATGGGCTCTGCCCGCCGCTGAAGGGAAGCGCGAGGGAGCTTGAGGCAATTCCAGTCTGCTCACTGCAGCTGCCGTCGGTTGACCTCCACGGCTTTTCTTCTGCTGGAAAGAGAGCAGGAGATCTCAAGACCATCGGCACTGAGCGACCCGGGAACTCGTCACAGTTACCGGAGGCAAACACGGCTGACTGCTACCACAGCTGAAGACACCAGACAGGTGTTCCTACAGAAGCAAATAAAGGCACACTAATGTAGCCGCAACTAAGGGGGTCAGAACGGAGTTATGCAACAGCAGTCAAGGGGAACAAACGAATCACCCAAGGCCAATGGGGAAATGTACGACGAGAAACGAAAACCGAAAGTTAGGAGAACTTACCATGGTTTTCATACGGGTACTGTCCAAGTGTTTGCCGGAGTCTTTCCGTGCGCTGAAACGAAGGAAGGGACGTCTAAGAGGAGTGTCGATGCACTCGCCCAACCAGCGAGCGCAAGGACCACAGAGCCTAGATTCCACTAATCCCCGCAGGTTAACTCAAATACAAACAACTGTGAAAGTCAATCCGTGCAAGTATAGGGAAGGGGCTTGTACGAGTTGGTTAAAATTCCTTTAATGTTACGTAGCCCGGTTAAATGTAACTTAATGCTGTAACAGCTCTAAAAAGTGTTTCACGAGAGCCAAGTTGGTGAAAGGGATCGACTTCGCATAAATTCTTTATGGTGCGACTAAGGTACGGGGTAAATCTAACATGGAATTAAGGGTCTGGAGATTGTAACACACTTTCAAAGGCACAAGGAAAACATGAAGCCAACAAGGAGAGCATGGAAGCTGACAGTATGCAGAGGGTGTGTCATTGGGGATAATGGAATTACCATTTCAATTCACCTACTGATGTCAACTAACCAAGCCCCCCTATAAAAGGTTGGCGAGTTCTTCCCTACGGCCAATGTGAGTTGATGCCAGATGCTCCCCACCCTGGTTTCACTTTTCTGAAGGGGGTTTGGAGCGCATTGGATTAGGGATCAGCGCCCAAGAAAGTCATGGGTTCAAATCCTGTGGCCTTAACTCAAATTGATGCAGGGGTTAATATAATTATTAAATAGTAAAGGAGTTGGTTACCTCCAGAAAAGGGATTACAGCATGAACATTGTTCTCTGATTAAAAACAAAACAAAAAACATGGCAAAGTGCAGCAGAATCATTTCCTGCCCAGAACTTCCTGCCTGAGACAACAAAGGCCATAATTAGGGGGCTTTTTTCACGTAAAGGGCCACAGCCTTGAAGACCGCCCTGCCAACCCTAGGCCACTTAGAACCCTCACTCCATGCATTTCGAGCTTCAAGAGGAAGGTGAGAAGCACTAACAATTAGACTGGATCCTGGGGTTTCTAACGACACGAGAAGCTTACATTCCCCGGATACTCATATACAGTAATATATGTATAATCATATCATCATATAATTCACTTCAGGCTTAGAAATGTAGTGCTGAAGTATGGAAAACAAATTCAGACACTACTCAACTGCCATGAAGCACAGATTCTCCATACTGAGTTATGCCTGGTTCAAGTCCCTCTAAGCAGGTTTTACCAGCTTGGGGGAGGCGTAATAAAAAATGACAACTAAATTAGGGGATAAGGAGATTACAAACTACCTGAACTCTGGGGTGTCACTGTTTGCTATTTGCTAGCAGAAAACAATCTAGGAATCAGGCCCTGGGAAGAGAGGCCTTAAAAGGTCACACCTGCCCCCGGCTGGGATGTCAGGTTCCCCCCACACACACACACAAGGGGAATCGAAATGAGCTCCACTGAAAGAAATGTTATGATACCAGAGGCTACAACCTAATATAGCCACTGTAGCCCAACAACTGGCAGCTTTTTGGCACCAAACACAGCTTAAAGACTCTACCATGGAGACATCAGTGACAGATATATTCAAAAAACATGAATTGAACAGAAAATCGTAGACAATTACAGAACTATTTGGATAAATATCGTTATAACTTTGCATTAATTCATGTTTAGACTCCCAAGCTGGGAACCACTAACATCCTACGGTAAAATCTATTTAGATTGGGATCTGAATGCAGCCACTCCACCTCTATGCTATCGTCTAACTCAGAGCTCGAGAAGTCTCACTTGGAAGGTCTTCTCTTTTTCCATACTTTAAGAATATTATTCCTGTCTCATAACTACTGCTAACAAGGGCAACACCATGCAATCAGGATAACACAAGCTTTCAGTGGAACAAGACAGACCATGTAACAGTCAAGTTAATACACTGCCCTGTGTAAAGACGTGTAGATGGAAGTAAAAATGGCCGTTTCATCAATAGTGTTGAGTTACAAGTTCACAATCCTTCACCTACAATATGGTCAGCTGACCGAAGGCGGGACTCACCTGACTCATTCTATGCGATAAACAGCCACATTTGGCACGTCACTCCACAGCAAATTAGGAGCATGCTCAGTACGTACCAAAGGGGCCAAAGACAGTTTACAAGCTCGATATATTCACTGGATATTTGGCAAGCCCAAACATGGGCTGTTTATATTCACTCTTGTTCTTCTGCAATATATGGCTGAACACTAGGAGTGCAAATCGTTGACAAAGGTGATTCGTAACGATTAACTGGGAGGAAAAGCCAGCGTAAATTCTCAAAAAGGCCAACGCCACATACGGACGAAGGAAGCATTACCTGATTGCCTGCTGTCACCGATACCCATCGCCAGCTAACCCCTGACCTTCGTGCCGAGGGGGTGGGTGGCCTGGAGTGAAACTCGTACAGCTTGCCAGTACAGATTACTGACTGATGTTATACTGTCTTTTATTCTCTGGAAAAAGAAATACTGATCTGTGCACCAGATGTAATAGTGAATCTGCACTTTGAGGCCTCATATGAGCATTGAATGAGCCGACGAAATCCCTCATCCTTAACTATGGAGAATGGATGATCGTCCAACGCAATCATCTCCAGTACTTTAATATTTGTGCTTGTAGCTCTGGCGCTACCAACTTTAAATCTTCATAAAGATTAAACATTGCCTGAATTTCAAAACCGATAAATCGAACTGAAGCCGATATCTTTATTCTTAACTAATATCATCCGATATTGATACGTTATATGCATACGCATCCCTGAGGCGAACACTATTTTTTACTTTGCTGCCATTGTAACACAAAGACTATCTTGACCCTTAGAAAGAGCATTCTGCACTACAAGAGAGGTGTGAGCTTCCCAGTAACGCTATAGTGCAGAGATCACCAGGGCGAACATCCCTTGAGGATTGTTATCGATGAGCCTTTCCTTACCATCCTGTGCTTTGGAGATTCACTGCTGCTACTTTGCCCATCATTTCTATTTTTCTATGTTCTATTTCTATGTTTTTCTATTGTTTTAATTGTCTATATTGTTTTTATATTGTTATTCCTGCTGATCCTATGGATCTTTTTTTTTACTACTGCTGCTGTTTCTAAGGAATTTCCCCATTGTGGGATTAATAAAGTCAATCTTATCTAATCTACCTGCAGTATGACAGCGTGGGACCATGCGACCTGGAAGAGGACCTCGAAGGAGGATGTGCTCCTAAAAATCAATTACGACTGATCCTGACGTCATAGATCAATGCAGGTGAATCGGCCCCTTAATAATCGATTCATCACAATGCATCAATGCGTCTTTACATCCGTACTGGAAACAATCGAGAGAGCCACCTGATTTCGTTCAGTGTCACCCAACCAACAAGGGAGACCGACAGTCTAGGCTGGAAAGTCTGACAGACGGAGCCCATTAAGATAACTGACCTAGGATAGCATCAACACTTGCAGTCTGCCCCATCTGGTTAATCACACACACCAGCGAGCAGGTCGGCTTCTTGCTGAGCAGCTCCAAAACCGGCTGCCCCCTCACCACAAAACATGTCGTAGCTTTAAATGTCAAAGACTGTCCTGCTGACAGCGTTAACATGACAGGGCGTGATCATCTATACACAAGGCACCCATAAATCCTCTAAGTTAACCAGGCAGGTAGCTCTGAATGTTTTGATTACTAAAGATTAATGTAATTACAGGTAATGATAGTCTTCCTGTTCATACCCACTTTGGGTTGCAATACAATAAATCTTAAATGATTACAGTCTAACTTTTGAAAACCAAGACTTACCTGATCATGACAGGACTTGAAAGACTCAGGCAGGACATTTCAACAGTAACATACCAGTGTAATAAAGAAAGTATTCAAGACAGTGGAAAAAACCTCAGTCTTTCGGGTCTGAAAACCTCCAGACAGCAGATGACCGACCACCCCAGTCCCTCTGCCTTGGAGTTTCATGCATTAGTACAGACTCTGGTTGAAGTTCAGAACTCTTATTACATATTTTATGAAGGGCCAGTGCTGAGCAGAGCCCAGTGGTGCAGTTGCTGCAGCAGGCTGCCCATGATGGGGGGGGACATCGACAGGATGGAATTCTTGGCACTGGCAAGTGTTTGTTGAGCAGCTGCGTTGACACTGTGCTTGTGAGTCCTTACTGACCACTAGCTGACCCACTTCGTATCAGCTCCTTACGCTTTCCTGTTACTCAGCATGCCTCTTACATACTGTCATCATGCAATTGCCCGCCTAGCACCCCCTGGTGGGCACTCACCAGGCTGACGCCATAGGCCTCGCGGGGTCCGTCGCAGAGCCGCGGCTCGCGCAGCTTCTCCGCGATCAGCGTCATCACAGCACCAGTGCCCTTGTCGCCTGGCTCTCCCACGAGCATCGGGGTCCTCCTGGTACTCGCTACACTCTCCAGCCCCCGGAGCGGACTAGGGCGTGGGGCACTCCAGAGCTTAGAATCGCCATGAAGGAGGAGCGGGTCTTGGGGTGGCTGCCTGGGAAGGCCCCTTTCTTCTGGCGATGGGTTCACTTCTGCATCGCCGGACGCCTCTGCGGAACAGGGAGAGCCGACGTAAGAAGCAATAAACCCAGAATAACTCGGGAAGCCGCACGCGAATGAGCAGCACCAGCTCGAAGGCGGGTTCACCAGTGCTGCTAAATCAGGGCTGCTCGTGTCAGAGTTTCACTGCTAAACTGGAGCACTGCACACCGGTCAATCAGCCCTTTCTGGATCTCCAGAGCTTGTGACCATTTCCAAAGACGTCCCTTTTATAAAGCTGGTGACATCCTTCCGGGAGAGCATTTGTGTCACGTTTTTTGGTAACTTCTCAGTTACAGCTATTAATCTCCATTAGAACTGAAACTATATTTGGAAAGGAAGTGAAAAATTAATCGGATGCATTTTAAAATATTTAATTTCCCCATAATTTATGCTGATGCAGTCTAAGTCGCTCAGTGGTTAAGTCATCTGCAAACAAAATGGAAAGCTAACAGTTTTAACATTTTTAATTAATACAAACACTTAAGCTGGAGACAACATCTTTGCTACATTTTTATCGCAACTGATGCCCCTAAAACTCAAACTGCAGCCAAGGTGATTGGGCGGCTTCCTGAATGTTTTATCTAATAATATGAAAAGTCAGTCTCAGCATCAGGGCAGATCGTTTTACCAGGAGACGATTCACTCAAACCTCGTCGTGATGATTATTCAAAAACAGTGTGGGGCGCTGTGGTTAACACTGCACCCTCACACCTGCAAGGTGGGGGGGGGGGGTCTGAGTGTGCAATGCAGACTGCAGAGCATGTTCTCCCCAAGTCAAGACGCTGTCCTCCAGGTGACAGGACATGCAAGGTCCCTAAACTGTCTGAAAACATCTGAAATGAATAGCATCCTGTCCAGGGTGTGCTCCCTGACCTGTATCCAATGGCACCATGGGTGGCCAGCAAGTCCCCCTGTCCTGCATAAGGGATTGGAAGATGCATAGAGAATTAGAACCCTGGCCTACAACTGTATCCATCACATGGCTTATAATCAAGAACGAGAAACATACTCATCTACAAGACCATTAAACCGCATTGTAATCAAGTACAATGGGGTAAACTGACATTCAAATCTAGGTGTGATGTAAACAACCGTTTACATCACACCTAGATATACATTTCTGACTTTCATGCAGGGCGACTTCCAATATGTCGTCCAAAGCTTCCAGTCACGCTTACCATTTAGATTAAACATTCAGATTAAAAATAAATATATAAACTTAAACAACTTCCACCTATACAGATATGTAGCAATGTACACCTCAACAGGTTAGGGATCTATTGAGCGTTTACATCCTGAGGCCAGCAGAGTAACCACACCAGCGTTGGGCCTTTGGCACCAAACACTCCGGGGTACAGGCTGACCCTCGTCTCTGGCCTCAAGTTCTCCTCACTTGTGCGGCACTTCGGAGAAAGGAATCTGCTAAATAAATATCAAATTTTTCATTCCAAATAAATGAAAGCAACAAAGCCTTTCCTCTTCAGGCCCCAGCCCTGCAAGTTAACACAAAAAAAAAAAAAAACATCTGAACTATGTTGCTTGAGCACTGGAAGACCCCATTCGCTCTGCAAACCATTACCTACACCTCAGAATAGAGAGGCTCCTTTGTTTTTCCCAGTTTAACTTTTTTTTAAATGGGCTTCACCGAGTCCATTCCGTGTCAGCGTGTGTAATTTACAGCAGGAGCACAATTAGGGCAGGAGGTTCCCCTCAGGAGCACAGCTCCACAGGGAGCAATCTGCCGGACTGCCGTAGCTGCCAAGTGGCGTCACCACCCCCCCCCCCCCCAAAGCTGAAGAGGAGCTCGGAAGACAATGGCAGCAGGGAAAGGCTCCAAAAAACAGGCAGCGCTCAGCAGGCCCATGGCGGAATGCTAATTACCAGAGCGGCTCCTTCACAATCAAAGCTGCCACAGAGCACGGCGTCACCTAGAAATCACTCCTGACTACAGACACACTACAGGGCGCCCCCCCCCCCCCCCCAGGGAGCACGGCTCAGCGTACGGGCCCAACTGACCTCAGTACAGTTTAGTCTCCCTCAACCAGCACCATCACGCAACGGGTCACCTTTGTAGCCAGGCCAGCCGATTTCCCCAGAGCTCCGGACCAGAACCACACCGAGAGCTTGTCACTAATTAACAGGCGGCCGCCGGTGGCCACGGGCCACGACCAAGTTCACGGGGCTCCGCTTTCTCTCTTATGTAGGTCAATCTTCATGGGCAGGAGAAGACGTGCAACGCAGGTGACTGACGCCTCAGACGGGCATCACCCTAATCTCCAGCAGCTACTTACCAGCCTTTGAGACAATCTTCCCTAATCACCATAAAGCTTCAGAAAAATATAAACTGAGAAAAGCTTCTCAGATTTCTGAAGCTTATTTGGAATCCTATCTGTAAAGACAGCTATTATTGCTGTGTTTAGTCAATACAGTCTAATCAATACCATTACGAACATATCATTATTACTGAACTTATTAAATATATAATGGTTTTGGTATTATAAATTTACTTTTACATGTTTGTGATAGAGACTAAACAAGGGAAGGTAATGCAAAAGCTCTTTGGAGAAATCCACTCTAAATCAGTACAAACCTGGTTATGCAAGACACAGAATCAAGTCAGGCAAACTCTAGTCACACCTAAATTACATGTAGCTATAAAGTTTGACTCCCACAAACTGGAATCCATACTACAGCTTCACTTACAACACGATATCCCGTACACCCCCACAAGGACAGCCAACTCACCAGAACAAAGATCTCACCAGTAGTAGCTGCCTAGTGGTAAGCCACAAAGCTTCATTTCCTATTCCTGTCATTGCTGACAGTCTTGGTTGTCCCCAGATAAAAACTTTACAAAAAAAAAAACGTAATGGCTAAGCTAATAAAACCAAGTTTAATACACACCCTTTGCTTGATAGCCGGCGTCTGTATTAATGAACACCAACACTCCAAAGGCCCACTGGCACTTATCTACGGCATACGCTTTCAATGCGAAAAGATGAGCACACTTTTCCTGCAGCTTTTTAACACAAATAGCTGTAAAACACGTTAATGGTCTGGGTGTTGCATCTAAGCCGCTCTGAGGATCAGCATGTGAGGAATCCTAACTAGCAGCTCTGTGGTTACTGCAGGTCACCATGCGGGCAGCAATCGGCATGCCAGCCAGCGTGGTGGCCACGACAGTGCTACGCTCACCCGGTAAAGGCCTTAATCATCTGCCTCCGTTTTCATACGTTGTTTAAACCGAGAAATATCATCGGATCATACAACAGGCTGGGACGCGCTGCCCTGTTGATACAACCGGTTCCAACAAGTGATGGGAGATCCGAGACTAGTGAGCCTTCCGGACAATCGGCACGCATGGTCACTTTTCACTGGAGTCTTGTGCGACCGGAGAGGCCAAAACTGACTCAACCTAATGATCCTTTCACTTTTCACTGCCGCTGATGAAGGCTTAATTCAGTTTAAAGGCTTTTAACTCATTTCCACTTGGCAGCAATCCAGTGATTACGATCACCATGAATGCAGCATTGGCAGGACGAAACAGTGGAACGGATCCAGTTTTTTCGCAGATGGGAGGACATGTGCACTTTAAAGCTAAATTTATTTTTCCGGCACAACATGTTTTACACCTGACCGCATCAGCAGCATACACAGCTCTGATCGCAACTGGAGAGTTTCCTCCCAACTTCAAAGGGCTGCGACCTGAACAAAAACCGAAAGTTATGTAACATCGCTTTTTAAAGTAGACCAGAGATAAATGATATACCCCATGTAGTCAACATGTTTCTTCTGGTTCAATCATATAATTTACACATACAGATGGGTTCGCAAAGAGATGGGTTCTGAGCTGTAGACAGGAGGTACTACCATTTAGTGCATACAATACCTAGAGGTTTCTGAAGATGGACACGTGCAGGAATATAGTTCCCAGAGAATGTCGAAGACGGGGAGAAAAAAACATTAAGATGAACCAGAAAGAATTCCAAGGCAGTATTTCGTCTTGCCACGTCTTCCCCCACAAGACAGACCCGAAGCAGACGTGCTGCAAACGCACGTTGGGGATGATAATACCTTCGGCGATACCAAACCGAAATATTTGAGGCGCTTAGAAGTCTACAAATAGAAATCCTTTCGGTTCAGCTACTCTGCACGAATGTACGCTTTATAAATAATTCTTACAAAAATTAAAATAAGTAGTTGTTGAAAATCTTGAACAACTGAAGTAGCAGAAAATGAGATACTATTCACAGACGATGTGGAGTACCCTCTTCGCGAAAAACACAGTGGACCCGGCCATCCGCGAACCAATCAGCGCCTCTCCCGTAACTACTGGGAACAAACAAATGACCCTGTTGGGAATTTCCCGAACAGAGATACCGTCTGATGTTGGGGTGGGTTGTGTGGGTCCAACGCAGTGTCATGCCGCAGGAGTGATGCTCCCCAAGCCCTGTATGTGAACGACGTCCATAAATAGTGTCTATCATAACCATATTTAAACGTTCTTCTCCTGATAATGCCAACAGCAGGTACCGAATATATTTCTTATTGAGAAACTTTATCCCCGTTTCAAGTTCCGTTCCCCTAATGAGAAATTTTCAACCTGAGTAAAAGAATTATACTAGTGAATTCTGATAAAAACGCAAATATGAAAAAATACATAATTCTTTATTATAAAATGTAATGACTGAAAATTAAAAGTAACCAATAAAAGTAAGAAGCCTATATTAAAAATGACGACTGAACTGTAAATAAATAACATGAAATCCTACATAAAAATGTAACCTGAGAGATGGTATTGATTTTAATTCTGTTTGGAGAAATCTTCTAAATGCAATGACAATCGGTTTAGTTTTCATTTGCATACCTTTCTTTTATGCTTTATATATCACTAAACAGCACAGTCGTTTGTTGGGTATCAGTTTCACCGCACACCTCCAGGGTTTGGGACTTCAATCATCTCCCTGGTCTGTGTGTGGAGCTCTTAAGAGAAGCATTTTTGGATGACGAGGCACATGTATGAGAGGCCTGCAGCATCACAGCTCCTTCTGGAACCTACCATAGTCTTCCTCATCCTCTTAGGCACCTTCTCAGAAAGAGACCCCACCTGCACTCAGATTCCATCACCAGCTGCCGCTCTGAATCACACATGTCTCCCATCATGCGCCTTGTATGGAGCAAGAGGAAGGACCTTATGAAGGTGGACTCTTTATAATGTAGCCATGTCTCTGAGAGCCCATGACAGAAGTGTCCAAACACTGTCAAAATGTTGCTGACCTTTACTTCATGATTCTGCTGCAGAGTGCTTCACAGGCTAAACAAAGGACAGCATCAAGCATGTTAAAAGTTCCAGACACCCAGCCAGTAGGTGGACGCCCGTGTGGGCCGCTGAGAGTGCTGCTAGTCATCACATGGGTGTTACCCAGCCCCTACTCAGAGCCCGGCAGCCATAAAATCCTGCCTCTTTCAGACTAGGTCATTTGCCAAAGTTTTGTCACCAGCCTGTGATAGTCTGTACTAGACAGTCAACCCCAAGTCAAATATGCTGTATAATCATGTATATGCAGTTTTAAAATTTTCCATCATCTGGCTACTTCTGAAGGAGATTCGAGGACAGGGCCAGGCAGACCAGCCCAATTATATTCTAGATACTTTGAGGCCTGAGAATCATCCTAATGCCCCCCCCCCCTTTAGAGCCATCTTACAGTATCAAATTATAATATAATTACACGATTAATACTTATATGAAGATCACAAACAGTGCATCCTTATGCTTGATTACAATACAATCCTGATCGGAAGAGAACGCGGAGGCTTAGTGTTGTAGTCAGGAACTGTGTAAATGATAAAGTAAACATGTGCATGTAAATATTCAATAATTCAGATAAGGTTACTAAATAATGGACTTCTTTATGTCGTCTTTACGCTTAGGGGGTGGGCTGTGTGGGTGTAAATGATATGTATGCCGTGGCTGAAAGTGTGGCGGCAGATTTGAATGTGGTCGGGCAAATGTGTGGGGAGCAGAGATACATAGGCAGGGTTATATGCAAGTTTTTGACCACTAAGTTCAACTCGTATCGCTTTCATTGATTGTTTTGAAATAATTTTGTTTCGTCAAACGTTGAATAGTTTGATTATAGTGTCATTCCAAACAAAACACGTTTTGTTTGGAATAATACAATAACTTTTATACAAATATTGCCTGGTGGAAGTGCGTACAAAAATGACCACGGATACATTTACCATGAATCACGATATAGTGTAATACGGGACCAGCAGGGGTGATATTTTCACTAATTATTTTCGCTAAAAGGTGAGATGCAGGAGTGAGACCCATGGCTCCTGCGTTTTGTACAGTACAGCACGTGAAACTCATGCCAGTGTTGCAAATAATTATCAGACGATCGTGGCCTGTAAGTTATATTTATTCTTTACTAGGTGTCTGTAGGTAAAGTCAAAGCATGACACATAACAGTAGTACCAGACTGACTTCTCACTGTATATGTATCTAGCCTGCGTGATCTCATACTGTTGAAATGGAAAATAGCTTTCTGTAGTATCACCAGTTATTACACCACTCGTATTAATAATCGTATATGCAAAAGATATTTGTGTGTGTAATAGAGAAACGCAGGGTCTCGTAAAACAGAAAATTATGGGAATGGTCAAGGTGCGGAATGGGTTGGAATAAAACTATTAAGGCTTGGAAATGGGTGGAAATAAAGTCAAGGGTGGAAAATTAGGGTAATAAACAGGCTGGAATAAAAACGAGGGCTGGAGAAAGGAACGCAATAAAAGCCAGCATTGAAGTGCCCTCCAAGGAACAGGTGAGACATCTGATACCGACGCGCCACAAACAGGACGTAACAGTGAAACTGGACTTGACCCAGGTCATTAATAAATCACTTATAAAGACAGACTGAAGGCGCTGAATCTCTTCAGCCTCCATAAACAGATGTTGGAGGGATCTGAGGCAATATTTCATTTCCTACAGGGTATTAATACAGCAAATCCCAGACATAGTTTCCCTATAAGTTCTTCCAACAGATGCAGGGGAGTAAGTTGCCCTGTTGTCATTCGTGATTGCACACTAAGGCCAAAACACGCCATTAGCCCCCCCCCCCCAAGAACAGCTAGTATGTGCCCTACACTACAAATATAAAATATAATTAAAGTTAACCCCATTTTTTGACTCTGCTGTACTAGGACTGATGTCTGTTAGCTTGTTTAGCAGAAATTTGAATTTGAAACACAGTTTGACTGTGTGAATGACCAGTCTGAATTAGGCCAACAAGTACATCCTGTTCCAAGGATGTGGCTCTGCAAGACCATCCAAAAGGAAACCAAAGTATTAATCCCCTAAGTCAGCATGAGAGAGACAAGGGAAAAATTAATTGCAAATGTATGGTATAAAGATCATTGTTAAAAATAATTCATTCGGTGAATCTTATCTGTGCCGACAATCAAGGATAAATATACAAAGACTAACTTATTTATACGATGTGTATAAGTGCAATTATTTTACTAATATTGTATCTTCAGACATATCCATTATGTTGGGATAATGTACTTATACAAATATACACATCATCAGTAATACATAGTCAATCTGTGACATATAAAGGTTTTAAAAACATTTCTTTTTTTGTTTTGGCTGTGCCATGCTCCAGCCCGCCTCGCCTGTGGGACCCGGCTACCCCCCAGCTGGCAGCCCTCCCAAACAGGGGCCTGGCCCATCTGCCTCTGTGACTGCACTGTCTGCCCTCTGCTGGCTGCTTTATTCACTGCATAAAATGCCGACAAATCCCCTTTAGCAGAGGGGAAACACAGTGCACTTGCATCCCCACGCGGCAGCCTAAATGATCAGGCTACTCTCTGACTGAATAAAGATATTTCAATGAACAAAGAAAATAAAGGCTCCTCCATGACAGTGTTTCTCAACCCGGTCGCACCGGCTGATAGGAAGGAGCAAAAACGTGCACAGGGGAACGGACTGAGAAACACCGCTCTGTGATTCACATACTGAGTAAACAAATTCGCTGTGCCGCACAGAAAAGCCTGTGCTTCAAACTGCGCCCAGTGGCCTGGCAGAAGCACAGAGACCCTGACCAGCACCTCACGCACCAGCAAAGAGGGAGTAAGGAATGAGGATGGCAGTACAGAAGGACAGGGCCACCGCGGCACTGTGTCAGCGTCCGGGCAGGGCCAGGCTGCTGGCCGTCAACAGGGACGGGCACTGGGTCACATTCACGCTTCTGGACGTTTCTGCCCCACGGGAGACAGATCAGGCCATGAAGTCAGAGATAAACAGGGAGCAGCAGATTCACAGCAGTCACTGGATCATATGTGTCACGTGCAGAAGCTTTTAAACCATAAAGAAAACTGTATGTTTGTTCATTTATTTTACTTAATAGCAGAGGGAGGAAATAATTTTATCATTTCAACATTTTAACCAGCAGTGTCTTTCAAGCAGCCAAGCAATAATGGAATAACATTTCTGTGAACAGTAACATAAAAAAATATCTATATATCTTTAGACCAGGGTAAAATGAGTCCCACCCGTGTCCAAAAGTTTCTTGGAAAAAATAAACGATACAGTGCAGGTTTCGAAATTTGGCAGCTGAATAGCAATTAACGTCATGCTCATATACATTTATGGATGTGAGAAGTTAATGTTAAACAGCAGTGTGATCATCTACCGTAGATACCCCAGGATAGACAGCATGTTATGATGTAATGATGGATAGTGAGAGACGAACATGTTAACATTACATTGTAACCCGCTTGGTCAATATTCAAGGTGCAGGATTTGATATGCATACAAGCTTAAGGTAATTTCTTTGTAAGAGCACTTAATGAAGATGATGTGCATGGTATGATATATTAAATAAACCACACCACGTGAACTGAGGTGTTGTGTTCAGGAGGAAGACATGTTTACATTATATTCAAATAAAAATATGACACTGATTTCATGAGTGTAATATTACAATAGCCACAGAGCCTCTGAAAAGATGCAGTGTGATCAAATGAACGAATGAATGTAACTGGACTGACTGTTTTGAGTCTGCTGCTGAATCTCTCTTACACACTCTCACAGTCACTCACACACACACACACACACACACACACACACACACCCATTCTCCTTTCAGGCTGTAAACCACACAGCCCAGTATAGTACCGGGAATTATGATGGTACTCTTCACGGACTTTCACACCCCGGCAGAATCTGATAAGGTCACCTGTGTTTCACTGTAGCCATGTTGCTCTGGATAGGTGGACACTGTTCACTGAATCAGCATCCTCCCTGGTCTGCCGACCCCCCCCAAGACCCCTGATGTGGAGGGCCACCCTGCTGCACTCACATTGGCCCCCAGCCCTGAGGGCTGCTGGACACGCAGGCTGCTCACCGACAGGATTCATTGCTCGGCTTTTCTCATGCAGTGCAGGCCAGGGATTCTCCAGTGGGGGGCACTGCTGACACGCAGGGCCAGCCACTCCTGCTGTAAGGCAGCCAGGTAGGACTGGGACGGTGAGGTGGGCGGCAGGTGGGGCACCAGCGAGCCCTGAGCCTCCGTCAGGGCCTGGGTCCGCGCTGCCTGGATGTCCATGTTCTCCAGGCTGCTGAGGCTCCCAGCAGCTGCGTCAAAAGGGTGACTCCGGTTTGGGCCTGCGGGGCGCGCCAGGCAGCAGAGCCTTTAACACCGAGGTTTAGTCACCTACCCATTGACCTTTGCTGACCTCGTTTCATTTGATTAGATTTTGCATGAAAAGTACCTAGACTGAATATCAGTGTTAAACTAACGGAGAGAGAAGATTTAATTAGTGATTGAACTGAGAGGCTGCTTGTGATAAAGCAGTTGGATAAAGTGGATGGACAGATGGACGGATGATTTTATCTTGCAGCTTGACTGACACATGGTCACATGCAGTCTGCCTTAATGGCCAGGGTCTGGTCAGGTGCTCCATCCCAGAAGTTACTCACAGCAGAGGCGGAAGGGCTCCCAGCCGCGCCGTGGAAGGTACGGCTTGGTGACGGGCTGCTGCAGCAGACACACGATGGCGCTGTCTGCCTGCTGGAAGACGCGCAGGGACAGCAGCCGCTGGCACGTGTCCTCCGACAGGCTGTACTCCTCTGAGCGCACCAGGCTGCGGACCAGGTCGAAGTCCTGCTTCAGCTGCAGCGCCCCCTGGAGGCTGGAGGAGGGAAGGTCAGCCATACAGCCAATACTAGATCTTTATTAAAACTAAAACAGGCATATAGATTTCACATATATGGTTGGGTTATGCTACATATACATTCACTGAGGAATTTCCAAAAAATAAAAAACAAAAACGATACATACAGGATTTGCTAACATTTGGTTAACATGATGCTTCTCAGTTACCAGATCGGTCAATTTTATTTAATAAATAGATTACTGGACTGGTATCCCTTATAATTATTATTATTATTATTATTATTATTCGTCTCTGAGAGGGAGTGAGCTGCAGAAAGCTGCAGTCAGGCAGCTGCCCCTCGCTGCCTGTGGTGTGAGTTCAGGGCCTCCAGCAGCCATCCTACCTGAATCTGATCTTCTGCCTGAGGATGTGCTCCATCCAGGCCTCCATGAATGCGACCGTGGCCTCAGCGAGCGCAGGGCCGCCAAGCTCCTCCGGCAGGGGCTGTGTGCCCTCCAGCACCTGGCCAATCACAGCACGTGCCGCTGAGGCTGCGTACTCGCTGGGACTGGCTGGCAGATCTGCCCAGGGAACAGGTGCCAGGTCTGAGCTCTCTCACACAGACACTCTCCCCACCCAGCTCACGGGCACCACTGCCCACGCCGACTGCCAACACCCCCCTGAGACTCGCTACACCCACAGGCCGGTTCTCTGCCCCCAGGGTCACCCGGATCTCCCCTCTGATTTACTGCTAACCCCGTCCTTCTTAATAAAATACAGTCATGCGCTGCAAAGCAACGACATTCAATCAATGACAGACCACATACAAGATGGTGGTCCCATAAGATCATAACGGAGCTGAAAAATGCCTATTAACTAGTGACACTATAGCCGTCTTAATGTCAATGCCATCGCGACGTCGTAGCCATAGTAACGTCGTACCGCATGACTGTATGCTAAAAATTAAAATGCAACACAAGTGGTAACAGACTACCCTATTCACTTCATTTACTGACAAGAACTAAGAGCACTTACACTACAGTTAGGTCTGAGCACAAAGAAAAATATATTCTTTTGCAAATATATTCTATGCATAGTTTTAAAGGAGGGACGCAAGAAGGTTCTGGAACGCTCTGGGTTGACCACAGTGTGCTCCGTTTGCTCACCAGCAGTGTGCAGTGTGATCTCACCTGTTTTATACCTCGCTCTCCAGTGCCTTCCTGATGGCATGCTCTGCTCAAATATTTCTCTGGACATCTGCTTGCAGGCTTGAGAGAACATCTTCAGGAGAAGCGGTGAGAAGCCCTACCAGTGCAAAAACAGAGTGTCTTACAGGCAAATGAGTCTAATGCCAGGAAGTAATACATATATCAATGTGTTAACTATTTAGTAGACATTTCTGTCTAAAGCGATTAGAGCCTGGGGTCAGAGAGCAGGATGAGGCAGTATCCCTGGAACAGCTGCGGTTAAGGCCCTCGGGATTCGAACCTATAACCCTACAGGACATGGGCACTGGGCCCAAATCCACCGAGCTCGGCACTGCCCCTTAGTGGTCCACTCAGAACACTATCTGAAATCTTGCAAATGTAACAATGAGCTACAACCAGACAGAATCTCAACCCCTAACAAATATGCAACTATAAACACCTTGATGAGGGTCTTAAATGGGGGGGGAGGGGGACTACAGGTGAAGACTGAGCATGTTCGAGGATCACCTCACCTGCAAAGCAGCAGCTGCTCGACTGAGCAAGACCACCTGCTGATCAGCAGGATGAGCGCCACCTCCTGGCTGCAAAGGGAACGCCTCCACCTGCTGCACCAGGCGCTCCATGGCTGCCCTTAGTGCCTGCACCATGAGGGTAGAGGGTCAGGTTGTTTAGGGAACCAGCCCTTACTTCCCCCAGGGCACGCTCATATCATGGCATAGCCAACACCACGAAAGACTACAGCGTGCTCAGTACACACATACTATATAGCTCCTGGTTCTTATCAGTGAAAAACATTAGAACATCCCACATGCACATACATCCATCTACTGATCGCATACCCTGGTCAGGGTCACATGGGGGCCCAGAGCCTATCCCAGACAGGACTTGAACCCCCAACTCTGGACAATGGCGGCTGTGCATGTGCACTACCACAGAAGGGCAATGAAGACAAAGCGCTCTGGTCACCTTGAGGTCTCCCTGGGTCACCAGCAGGAATTTGTTGATGGACCAGGAGGACAGAAACTGGAAGCCTTTGCTCACGGCCCAGAATGTGGCTGAGTGGACGGTGGTGACGGACCGGTGGAGGGTCCCCATGCGGAGGCACCGCAGGTTCCTGGGATCTGCCGAGACACACCAGCAGCTGGTGACCCTTCTGCCAAATCCTCCCCGCTTCCTCTCCATTCCCAACCTGGTTCTCCCCGCTTCCTCTCCATTCCCAACCTAGTTCTCCCCGCTTCCTCTCCATTCCCAACCTGGTTCTCTCCGCTTCCTCTCCATTCCCAACCTGGTTCTCCCCGCTTCCTCTCCATTCCCAACCTGGTTCTCCCCGCTTCCTCTCCATTCCCAACCTGGTTCTCCTCGCTTCCTCTCCATTCCCAACCTGGTTCTCAGGAACCCCCAGACGGTCCAGATTTTTTCTCCCTCCCAGCTCCCTGCCAGACAATTTTGCTCCTACTGAGAACTGGGAGGAACCAAACACATGGACTGTCTGGGGGGTCCCAGATGCCCGAGCTGAGAAACACTAGACTACGCATAGACATCTCCTTCGATGTAAAGATTAACAATCAAAAATCAAATGACCAAACTAACAAAATACTGTGAAAGTTACTGACTCAGTCGGAGTGTGGTGAATTCAGTCACAGACACTTTGTTTAGGTGCTATTTACCTACAAACTTCCTGTCACTTTAAATTCAGGAATTCACCTCAAAGCCCCTTCGTCTTAAATGACGGTACACCACAGCTGGTGTGGTTTTACTTTCCCACTGAGAGGTCTGTGTCACAGTCTAAGATTCCTCTAAGATTTACTCGTCTTTTAAAATAACACTGAATATCGCTGAAACATCCGATGGGGGCAGCAGGCAAGCCAGCGGTGACTTGAAAGGGCCACTGGTCCCATGGCTGCATCAAAGGAAACATTACGCTGGACGTGCTGGAACATTTCTGAGGTTTGCCAAGTGGGGGGGGGGCAGTGCTAATCCAGCAACAGCAGCTGAACGGCAGGATGGAGGGGGGCATGGTCCTCTGTGTGTGTGTGTGTCTCTTGTGATGGACTGGGGTGAAAGACAGATGGGCAGACCTGGTAAACTATTTAAAAAAAAAAACATGCAAACGGACCACACCATGATCAAAAGCACTATTAACCAGAATGAGCTACTGTGACGGGGCAAAAAGACATTTTAACATATGCATAAAAATGTGTGTAAAATGCATTTCTTAAAGGGACGACGTCGCTGTTTCCAGGACTGAGCACGGTTTCAGTCGTCATAGCGCCTCGGGTACCCGTGTGCAGGGCTGACGTGGGGGGGGCCAGGGTGCTCAGGACGGCACTCAGGGGAGGGAAGAGCTGCAGGAGGAGCTCCGCTGTACGCGTCCTCGCTGTGGAGCCTGGAACGGGAACGCCCCTGTCCTTCAGCCCCGCCCCTAGAGACGCACACATCACTGCAGGTGGGAGGGGCCAGGATGGGGTCCCCGGGACAGGGGCAGAGACAGGTCACGTCAAACCACAAGAGGATTAAACATATTTCAGCAAGACAAGTACAGTCACACACACACAGATAGACAAATCCCTCAAAAAAGAGCCACATGCTGTATGTAAACAACTGGAATATGAATAATTTCAGAGAGGAATAGAACATAATATTTAAAATAGTACTATGGACAGTTAATTATTTTTTAATAAAAATCCTACTTCAGCAAAGTAAAGAACACATACACCATGTTCCAAATTATTATGCAAATGATATTTTTCTCTGATTTTCCTAAATAGTCGATGCAAATGACAGTCAGCATAATTGACTCATCAACCATTAGAGTGCAGGGGTGTCAAACTGCAGTCCTGGGGGGCCAGAGCCCTGTGTATCTTAGTTCTTTCCCTGTTCCACCACAAATGATTCAGTTCAAGAGCTGTGTGGTAATTAGTTAAGTCAAAGAAGTTGAATCAGGTGTTAAATGAGGGGAAACCCAAAAATGTGCAGGGTTCCGCCCCCCCAGGACTGGACACCTATGCGTTAGAATATAAAATTCGAATTATAAAATTATAAAATATCATCCATGAGTTTAATTGAAAAACAAAATATTTCATCTTTATGACACTTGAATACAATTTGCATAATAATTTTGAACGTGGTGTATTACATTTGAACAGTTGCCTTTCCTAAACAATTTCCGAAAAGCCTTATAGTAGTTGGAATGAAACCTTGAGTTATATATGGCCACAGCCAAAAAGGTTGCCAATGGTATAGAACTAAACTGACACGCTTTATCGAAAACCTGCATGTTTGTGAAGGCTCAGATAATAAAAATTATATAAATTGTAGCAGCAAAGCTTGTGAAAAAGTTGCTTTTTTAAAATGTCTTTTGCTGCCCTCTACAGGCGACTCTGTGCTACTCACCTTCATCCCAGTACATAAAGGCTGTTTTGGCCACGACTTGACTGCAGAGGTCATTTATCGCTCTTTCATATCCAACAGGGATGGCATCTAAAAAGCCCAGAAGACAAATCTCTACGCTGCTCAGACTCATCACAAGGACAGCACCAAGCTCCGGACCGTCCACTAAACGATAAAATAACCAGGGTAGCAGAACCTGCTAGCTTCTTTCCTGGAAGTTAAAAACCTGAAAGCATCCCAGGCAGTATTTACTGGTATTCGGCCTAAATGATATATGGTATTTGTGTGTGTATACACACACACACACACACACACAGACACTTTATTTTAGAATATTTCTAAATCCTTTCCATACTTCAGATTCACAAGACGGCTTCTGCACCCTCTCTCTCTGCACTCTGCTGCCACCTACTGCTGCTACTTCAGTTCTGGGGCGAATTGTCTTAGGAATGGATTCTCAGATGTAGATGTACATCCATATAATGATTTTCTGAAGTAATAAGATCCACCAAAGACCAAAAAGACTAACAGAGTAATAACACGGTGAAGTGCCTTCTGCAGTCACCCTTCCCTTTGCTACCACTAAGTGGCGTTACTTCAGTTTTGGTGCAATCTGTTTCAAAATTGAATCACTTCCAGATCTTCATGCATACAATGTGTCTGCAAAGTTTGAAAAAGAGAGTCACAAGGCCAAGTATTTTTTACAGCCTTCCTTTGCTACCACATTTTAGAGTGATTTGTCTGAAAATGAAACCAGGTACTGATCTTCATACATATAATGTTTTTGTGAAATGGTCCATCAAATATTTTTCAATTTTGGGGTGAATTCTCTCAAAATATCATTGATTTGCACCTGATGTTCAATTAGTCTTTTCCAGTTTGAAAAGATCCATCACACACTTTTTGAGTTATAACACTAACATTATGAAGTGTCTGCCATTTTCTTTGCTATAACTATTTGCCAGTGCGTCAGTTGTGGAGCAAGCTATTTTTTGATTAGTTTCAGTTTGTCACCCAGACAACGTGTCTGCGAAGTTTGAAAAATATCCATCAAATACTTTTTGATGTGAAAACCACTTATATTCCCCATACCGGGAACACAATGAATGGGTGGAGAAAAGGATGAAGTAATGAATGGATGGATGCATGAATGAATGGATGGCTGAATGGGGAGATGTATTATGGTTTAGCTGGTGCAGCTTACACTGAGGCAGAGTCACGCGGGAAGCAGCAAAGGCCTGCTTCTGTACCTGATCTGCAGCTAGCATGTAGCTCCTTCACCACCAGGAACACCATCCAGTCCTTGCAGTGGTTCAGGCTGCCCAGCTGAACGTCGCGCCCTGGCTGGTACAGGAGGGCCAGGAGGGTTGCACCGAATTCCCGCCACACCATGTCCTCGTACTGACCCAGCAGAGCCACACAAGCGTCCATCTTCCCCATGTCCTGCCATTGGACGCACTTCCACTTCCTGATATCCATCCCCTCCCCGTCCTGCCGGCCTTCATTTTCGAGCCCGCCCTCTGCGCTCGGCTGCTCGGACTGGGCTCTGCTAGGGACGCGAGGAGCCAGAAGGTCAGCAGAAGACAACAGGCTCTGGAGAAGCTTCTCTCGAAATTCGGCGTCCTGCTTGACGAAATCCGCCAGGGGGTGTCTGGCGAGCCCTTGGCGGCTCTTCTCCATTTTCGTTGCGCGCTGAGAGGTCTCACCGACCTTGTCGGCAGGGAAGAGGTCTGACCTCAGTGATGAAAAATGAGAATCCCAAGTCTGGGATGGAGGCACGGGACAACGTAACGCGGCGAGGAGACGGCTTCGGTTAGCTAGCCAACGGTGGACCTCCTCAGCAGCCACACGGCCTCTGTGCTCCGACAGGACCCTGAGAACCCTGGATACAGTGAACGGCGTGGGAAGAGCGCCCCCCTGTGGCCCAGCAGCAGCTACACCTGATAAAGGTGTGAGCGGGCTCCTTCTCTGAGAGCCCTGCGATTGGATCCTTTGCTCCCCCAAGATATGATTGAAGGCCTTCGCCCCTATAAACAGGTCCTCCAGAAGCTCGATGGGCACCTGGGTAGGGTCGGCCCGGGCGACAGCACACAGAGCCCTGTGGATATAGCGCTCCATGAGCGCCACGGCCTGCCGACTCAGCATGCTCAGAGTCTGCCTCGCGGCGTCGAAGACATGCCCCATCCACAACGGCGCTCTCCTCAGCCAAGGGTCCGCCCGCGCTTTGGCGCACAGGTGCTCCCAGTGGCCGACGTGGACGCGTAGGTCCGCGCACGCCGCTCCCACGCCGTTCCCCCAGACAGGTCCCCAGGTGTCAGCACCAAAGGGGAGCCACTCCTGCTCCAGCAGGTTGGCCAAGTCCTCCACAAAGGAGGCGGCAGCGGCCGTACGCCGGGCGTACTCGTGCTGGAAGAGGAGCTGGGCCCTCTCCTCCAGAAGATCACGGAGCTGCCCATAGTGCTGCCCAACAGTGGCGGCCTCCGGGTAGCGGTAAAACTCCCCGTCCGATGAGCAGCCTCTGATGCACGCCCGAGCTCCCCAGCCCGGTTCCCGCATCACGTGGTACTGCTGGCTCAGTCCCAGCATACCCTGCTCCAGCTGCTGCAGCCGGCGCGAGGAGCGCGTGGTGAGGTTCTGGCAGGCCGCGAAGGTGTTGTCGTCCTCAAAGTCACTGGTGGTGCTGCTGCCATCGCTGGCGCTGTACCCCAGGAGCCCCCTCAGGCCCGGCTTCAGCCTGTTTCTCAGGAGGGACTCCGCCTTCTCCAGCGACCAGCCTATGACGCTGCGCCCCCACGGAACTGGAGGGGGACAAAAGGCAAGATGAACAGCGATTTACCATCAGGGGACACCAGGAGCTCAGGATAAAACGAAAGTTCTCTCAGTGGGACAAGCATAAACAATACCCTCAGCAACATCCATTAGTTCAGTGCTCCCCAGCCTGGTCCTCAGGAACCCCTAGACAGTGTTTTTCTCTCTCCGAGCTCCAGGTTCAGCAAAATTGTGCATCTGGAAGGAAGCTGGAAAGGAGCAAAAATGTGGACTGTCTAGGGGTCTCTAAGGAGGGGGGGGGGACTGAGTGTGTGTGTGTGTGTGTGTGTGGGGGTCTCTGCGATGCTACTTTGTCATTAATTAAACCCACAAATGGCTTCACACGTCTAGTTCTTAAACACTACCAGTGCACATGACAGACATTACAGTACAGAAATTATAAGGTTAGAGAGGCCAGAATTTTCAGCATTGCAGCTGAGGAGATGATAAGCTTATCCCTGCTGGCTAACAGTATAGCAACTGTAGCCATCCTGATATCATATCAGCTGGGCACAGAGCTTAGCAGCATAAATCGAAATCGCGATTTGAAACAACGCGATTAGCAAATCGCAAAGGCTGCCATTTAGGATACGCATTATGCGGCACAAACTGTTGTGAGAATAGTTTTACAAATTCATGCTGTCCTACTTGACAGCTATTCTCACCAATCAGAAGTGCCGTGCGCCTTGCGTGCCAGTCATGCTGACCAATCAGAAGTGGCCCAAGGGGACTGTGTATTCGCCCACAAACAACAAACACATGAAACCCAAGGAAAACGTTACATTCACCGTGCAAAAAATATTGATTCCGCTGCTGAGTAGTAAGTGAATTACCTGCATATTTCATGGTCAGCGATTGTTTACAGAAAGGTCCTATTATTAGGGGTCTAAACAGCGTTAGCTACAGATTCCCTGTTGTTTTTTACTGGAATTGTTTTGTTTTTATTATTAACACAGTGACAGCTTTTGTGATAATTGTTTTATGTTTGATTTTTCTTTGCTGATTTAAAAAAAAAGTAATAAATTCATATATTTAAGTTCTAATACTAGCATTAGAATATAGAGCAATTAATATTTTGATAGTATGCTACGTGGTAAAGTGGTGTCACATATATTAAATCTAATACACACTGAATATTGAACATACTGAATATACTGAAGCTTGACTTTTAAAAAATTAAATTGCAAATCAAATTGCAATCACAGTATCTGTCATGAATGTTGCAATTAGATCATTTCCCCAAAACTTTCAGCCCTAGAACCTGACATAGTGAAATGGCCCTCAGCTTCCTGATGTATAACCTTATGACAGATGTGTTTCAGATAAAAGCTATTAGCTCATAGCCTGGAGCATCTGTTTGCCCATCACACATACTGACATGTGACATCTGCTTCCAGACCTACTGAGAGTGCAATAAAACTTACACTCAGCTCTCTCCTCGCACGGAGCTTCCCACGGGCCGTCACAACTCTGCTGCACAGGAGGAAAGAAGCAGGTCAAACCACACAGCAAGAGGGACAAGGACAAGGGACAGGAGTTCAGTCAAAGCATTAAAAATTCTGATTAGAAAATCAAAAGACAAAATACACTCCCATAGGTTATACTGTCTCTGGAGCATGGGATCAGAGAACAGTCATCATCAGAAATACAAACCCACTGTACATAAACGCTCCTAAACAGAACTAAACCATCACTATTACCACCAATGTTAAACCTGCCTACAAGTGCATTGCCTCGTATGATACCCATTACTACTACAAGGAGCAACTGTTTCCATTTCACGGCAGGGGGGCAACTCACAAGGACCTGGGATGGCATGTCTCCATCCACAGGATCTGCTGAAGGAGACCGAAAACACTATTACAATCACAAATGGCACTTAGCACAATGATTATACTTGGCCAAAAATGTCAGACTTCATAATAAGATCAAACTGAAACACAAATGATGCTCATGTCATAAATCTGATTCTCTGCATGAAACCATTAGACTTCACAAAATGATATTGTGTCAGTATTTATATTAATTCTGCACTAAGGAAAACTGAATTACATTCAGAGATTACACACAGTAAAAGGGAGGAATTTAATTACTTTTACCTCAAACATAACAGGGACACCTCTCCTCTACGCCCTTGTTTGAACGACAGATTAAATTCCATACTTGTCATTCAATTGCAAAAAATACTTGCAATGTGAATAGGTGACTAAGTAACTAGCTAAGGAATGCAAATATCTATGCCAAGGTAAGTTAAAGTCTACGTATAACACCAGTATGGCTTTGTTTTTGTGTGCCCTGTAAGATATGACCAGCTTACAGAACTGGCTTTGTGTTCTGATAAATTCTCTACAACCGTTTGTGTGGCAAACCATCTACTCACCTGAGGGAGGGGCCTCGCATGCAGGGGGCATCCATCTCTGTGCAGCCACAGGGCCATCAGGGGGCGTGACCCCACTGGGGCTCCACTTCCTCTGAGCCATGAGCGGCACCTGCTTCCCTCTCCAACACCCACCTGGTTAGAAACATCAGCGCCGCTCTCAGTACCCAGCATCCTCAGCGCCGGACTCCCCCCCAGACTGTCCCCCCAGCCAATAGCAAGGCCCCCCTCTGGAAATATACTCCTTACTATTCAATATACAAGCAGTCTGGTAAGTGTTTAACTCACGTACTTTAGTGAGAGGCACTGATTGGGGGAGAAGCTAGACAACTATCCACTTAGGACCGGCAGAGTCTAACACATTCAGCACCATGGACAGCCACCCAGCTACTGATTACGCAGATGGGACGACCAGTACCTTCTCGTCTAAAGGTACTGGATTAAAAATGTGTGCATGCCATATGCACGAAAGCCATTGTGTAGCGTATTTACTGTAACGGAACAATGTTTGCAGAGGGGTTTGTACCTGAGTGGCTTAGAAGGCTGAACCTGTGATCAGAAGGTTGCCAGTTCAAATCCATTGGGCTCCAGAACAAGGACCTTAACCCCCAGTTGCTGCAGGGACTGTCTGACTATGCTTTTTCAAAAAGTGTAAGACACTTTAGACAAAAGAACCTGATAAAATGTATGTATTTATTTTAAAATACCATGTAATTTTAGCTAATACAGTACTTTAATTTTTTTGTCATATTTATTGTCTAGTTTTATTTATTCTTTGCAGTATTTATTTATAGTAAAAACAAACCTCAATTTTACTACAGCAAGAAAAACAGAATTTGTTTCGAAATTAATATTAAAACTCCAAACACAAACGCAATTAGGAACAGTTGTATGCCAATGTCTGTCAAAATGTTTGAATAACAAAATCTAAGCGACTCTTATTTGCACGTTGTAAAAGTAAATACGCAAATAAATTTTTAAAAATAACATCATAACAATCATAATGTACTAAATCCTATATAAATCCCCTGTTGTCTATTACCATGTATGGTGGCATGTCTGCAGCAATCAACATCCCTACAGCCTATAGTCAGATTTTCCTAGTAAAAGTGCCTTAAATGTCTCGGGGATGCAGTTTCTGCCTTCGTACACAGAGTTTCAGTCGCACACACACACACGAATGATGTCGTCTCAAATGAGTCAGCACGATGGATGTGCTTCCAGCAACTTATCTGAGTTCGGTACAAGAGAGCCGTCAGACCATCTTGGCCTAATCAACTACCCTCTCTCCAAGGCTGGGAAACAAAAAAGTTCCCAAACTGCTGATTACAACTGCCTCACAGCTGCAATTAGCATGACATTTTTTGTGTTCAACTTTGTGAACTTAGTTCTGCTTGTATCACTAAACGTATTCAATTGTATCACAACTGTGAATTGTGAGACATCCCCAACCGTACTTGATGAATACATGTTCCATTACAGCCCTAACCCTATCTTACCTTATCATATCATAGACTGATTCAGAACCACAGAGAGCTACCCCACAGCGACCCACACACCTGAAAGAGGACATTAAGCGCGGCCTCAGAAGGAGACTGGTTCAGCACCATGGACAGTTATTACATTCAGTGACAGAATAGATATGGGTGCTTGGGTGCTGTCTGGTTCTGTGCATTAGGACCCTGTGCCTGTGATCATGAGGTCACCAGTTTAAATCCAGTGGTGATTTCACTGTTGGGCCCTTCAGCAAAGCCCTTAACACCAGCTGCTCCAGGGACTGGCCGACCCTGCTTTCCCAATTGTACATCACTTTGGATAAAAAGGATAAAGGGGTGGACTGCGATTAAAAATAGGCCCTGGACCTACAGCCCCATAACAAATTTTACCCCATTGTGAGTTTGGCCGTGCCCAGCCCAGATTATTTTGAAAATGCCCTGAATGCCAGCTGGCCAGTCCAGCCCGGCCTTGGTCAGTTTGTGCCATGTGATTCTCAGTGTTAAAGTCCAGTTCTCCACCTTATGCTACATGCAGTACACATCTAGCCCGTTTCTTACGAGCTCTTCCTAATCCGCGCTGTAATCCTGGTTACAGGCGTACAGCCTCCGCTACGGCAGGATGGATAATCGTGACGGGAGTTGACTGGATTCTCAGCTCCATATCCATACCTCTCATAATGGTCTTTCGATCAGGGTTCCGTTGACACGTTATTTTAAACTAAAATAGAACAACCTAATGCTCAATGTCATTTAAAGCAAAGTACTGAACATAAACTGCACGAAAAAAAAAATCAGTGCAGTTAATCACTGTAGTTGGATAACACTGAAAAATTATTCTCCGATTATAAGAAAGCCTCAAATCAAAACTGCACATTTCAACTCATTTAAAGACCAATCTGAAATGTGTGCGACAGAGTTCACAGGTTTGTTTATGGAGCGCAATGAAGGCGCTTCTTATTTTTATAAAATCGGGAAGAACACAGTACATAACAAAACAAAATTACCTGTAATTCATTAACAGCATTATGATCATTTAAGTTCCGCATTGCACACATCCAAATCTCTTTAACCACGTTTTAACTAAGATTCAGTAGCACGGATTAGTAGCCGCTTAGCTACATGCCGCTCGGCAGTTCTATTACATAGAAAAACTTTGGTCGGACTCACTCGAATCGAAGCATCTGTTACTTCTTCGCAAGCGCCACAGGTTATCCCGACGCCGTACGCACAGCGCTCCGCGACACCCGTCCCTGCTTGCATATGGTCACTTTATTCCCCTAACAACGAAAAGATAAACAACTTTGACCGGAAACGCCGCCATAGCTGAACTGACATTTCCCTGGTCCAATAAGAATCCCGTTTCTGGTATAGTCGTGTGCGCATGTGCAATCTCGCAACTTCTGACGGAACCTCATCTGATACGCACTTCAGCAATTCCTACTATTAAAGAACTGATTACACAACCACTATCGATTTAACGTACTAATCCTGAATAAATTTGGCTTCTGCTACACCCTGTTAAACATCTGCATCTCTCAGAACAAATCTACGTAGCAATTCATGTACTTTGTCCAGGCATCCAAGAACTATTGTCCAACCTGGTATCTTTGTGTTAAAGGTATATTGAAAGTTATTGAAAGGAGTTACACAGTGGGTCACTCGTGCGAAACTTACCGTAAGATGATAGACCGGTTAGTGTTATTGCCGTGATAACAAAGTTCTGTAATAGTCAGACTTAAACTAGCCTTAGAAAACATCCTATTAATTACAGGTACAAAGAGCTTCGGCGACTACTGCAATAAAGATTTTTTATGGATGACAACCTTAGTCTCCGCATTTATGTTAATTTCCGGAATGTCAATAAGTTTTGTAAAATTACATTTACTTTTAATTTTTTTACAGATAGAGAAAATTCAGTTTTTACAATGATAATTTAACAGAAAAGGTTATGGATATTTGTTATTTCGAAATGTCTACTTATTTTACAAAATTGTCCTTAAGTATATTTACATATTAATTATTTTTCCGAAAATACAATTGCAGTGTAATATTCACAAAGAAGTGGTTACATGCAATGCATTAAAATAAACTTCGTAGTTTGGTGACGTTTATTTTAAATGCTGTACATATTAAATTCCTACTGCTATACATCAGCCAACACCATAAACCGAAAGCTAGAAGAGAGGAGAACCGATTAAAGGGGCGTGGGGGAATTGGGACGAGACCATAGTTGGGGGTCTGACGTATTTATCGAGATAAAATAAAGGTAATTTTAAAAAGGATTTTACCTTTTATAAAACATTTTAAATTATTTATGATTTGGTTATTTAGCACACATTACGTGTCATTATTCTGAAACTAAAAATCAATATTTCGGAATAAGACTGTAATAATGACTTCCCCCATGAGGTTTTGAGATTTTGGTACAGTCCAAAACTCACCCTAAGCTTGGCGCGTCGTATTGAAATTGACTCGTCTAACAGATTAATTTTTAGTTTTGCTCCCGCTCTTCGAGCTCCTGAGTGTCTACTTTTGTTGTCCTCTTCGCAGTTATTTTTTTTTAAATAAAATGTCTTCGAGACACGGCTCCAGGCGTTACGATGACCGACGGAGAGATGATAGCAGGTAGGGAGCTTGGTTTTAATCGTGAAGTTACTTTTAGCTGACATGGTCGCCTGTGCTCTTTGTGTCAGCTTCAGCCCTTAACCAGCCGCTTAACTATTCTCGCTGTCCTTGCCTGCATGGTTTATATCTCCAGCCTGTGGTAGGACATTTAAATGGGAATAATTCTGCGGTCTGGCGGTAGCTCGTGGCGCAAATCCTCTGATAATGGATAAGTAACCTGATAAATAATATCCCAAAATACGGCGCCGTGGGTGTCTATAAAGTACCCAAATTATGTGATAATTATGATGGCCGGGTAGTTTTAAGGTCAGAGGGGTAAAGCGGCCGTCTGTCGGTGGTGTTTCCAGGCCGGCAGCCATCGCAGCCTGGCCCCCGGTCTCCGACCCAAAATGGCGGCTGGCGCGAAATTTCAAGCGCCGAAATTGCCGGTGTTCCGAGCCGCCGGACACCAATCTGTGCGGATTTTAATTATCCCTCTGTGCTGTGTGTGCTCTTTAACTTCAGTGCCCGGGGTTCAGTGCTGCTATGGGTCACGATTTCGTTAATCCTGAAATCCCATTTTGATCCCCCTGTAGTTTCAATAAGTAAAATGGATATTTTGCTAGTGAACTCGAATTTAAACGAAAAGCTTGATCATCCACATCGTGTTATAACGAATGCCTGTCTGAACAGAATAGGAGCCAGCCTGACCACCAACATTCTCTTGTGTGTCGATTTTTTTTTGTCTCTGCGGTTCCCTTCCTATAGGAACAAGGGTCCTTCTAAGTGGTCGAATAGCAGGAAACGGAGTGCGGATGGGAATCTGCGGCCCCACGGCGACTCGGACTCCACCGTGTTTGAGGAAGTGGGAAGTCAAAGAGATGCTGATGACAGGCCAGCGAGGTATCTCTGCTCCTTCCCATTAAAAGCTTACCGGTGTAACCCACTGCAGGCAGTAGTGTCAGATGAGTACTTGAGGACCGAACAGACAAGTGACATGGCCCTCGTCTGTGTTTAAATCTGCCTCTTTCAGTTTTACCACACCTGAGAGCCAAGGCCCCGTCTCCAGGTGCTCAGACTGGGGGACTGAGGTCGAGCTGGAGGAGATGCGCATGGGTATTCGTCGCGACGTCCAACGGTCAGCATCCACTGCATGCAGAGAGTACCTATATCCCATCCGAGTCTGGCAGCCTTGTCCCAGAATATTTCTATGCGCATTTTGCATCTCAAATGTGGGCCAGAGAGCTAACACTCATTCCCTGATGCACGAGACTTTAGCCGTACTTCTCTGCCTTGCCATTAAGCAGCGCTCTGCCCTGTGTCTGGAGTCCAGTGATGGGCTACAGCTTGATTGGTGTCGGGCATAATAATTATAAGCATCCTGTCAAATTAACGACGTCACTCTTATCTCATATGTAAGATTTTTGCCAGAACGCCTCAAAATGTATGTTTACGTTTTTTGTATATTCATAAAATGATCAGCTGAGTGAATTTCAAGCAGAACTTGCATTGACTCAGGTGTCTTCAAGCTGAAAGATGCATAATTAAATATATTAAATTTTAAAATTTGAATAGTGGTGATATCGCTTGGAGTGCAGAGTGGTGAACCAAGGGGCCTACTGCACGTTTCAGCAGGTCGTGCTGATTAGATTGGCTACCAAAGTGGCTATTGGAGCCCTCCTGTATAATTTTGCCTTTTTTTTTGTCTTTCTCTTTTTTTAATGTAGCTAGCAGTGGTCTTGTGAAGTCTATTACCTGTGGTGTGCCATTTGGTATGGAGACCAAGTGGACACTGTTCTTTATATGAACGTTTAGCCAGAATTAACGATGGCTGCCCCGTATGTTGCATTTTTATACCTTTGTCTCGTATAGCGTCCTTTCTGCACAGACTAATCTACGTTTCCCCATATTCTTTGTACACAATGTCCTCAGGTGCAGCTGGCCTTGTCAGAACGTGTCTCCCTGGGTGCTGTGTGGAGGTCCTGGGTTTGTCCTGCAGTCCTTACAGTGTTTCCCTTTCATTTTCAGGTACAGGAGGAGAATCCTGGCAGCTGAATTTAATGAAAGAGAGCGAAAGACATCTTCTGGAAGGTGCGTGTATGCCCACCCCTTCAAAATGCTTACCCAGATGGACGTGGGCAGACTGTATCATATTCATTTCTAAGTGTCCACAGCATGACAACTGACTCTGACATTTCTGATTTTGTCACATACTGATCATACACAGTGTGACCAGCAGTGTCGTTTCACTGCTAGTGAAAGCGAAGAGTTGCGTGTTTAGCGAGCAGGTGACATGCTTTTGACCTTGAACTCTTCCGTTCCCTTTTTGCAGCTCTGACTCCAGAGAATCCCCCATCCCAGCAGAGATGGAGACAGATGAGGCGGTGCTGATGAGGAGGCAGAAGCAGATCAACTACGGCAAGAACACCCTCGCCTACGACCGGTACATCAAGGAAGTGCCAAAGTGAGCCACGGTCCTCTGTGCCGGGCAAACTGCCTGAGCTGGATAATTGAGAGTGATATAGGATGTGTGAATTTGACGGCTATTTTAACTGTGAAATTGTAGAACAATGTTGCCACTTTCTTAGGGACAGGTTTCTTCTTGCTGTGTCATTTGTGTCTCGAACCATGTTGCTATATAAAAACATAAGACTGTAGGATCTGCTGAGAGACCATGCCTGGGGGGGTCTGTCGACCTGTCATAACCACCCCTCCATCTGATTGGTCCAGGCACCTGCGGCAGCCAGGAGTGCACCCCAGGACTCCCAACAAGTTCAAGAAGTACAGCCGTCGTTCCTGGGACCAGCAAATCAAGCTGTGGAAGGTCAAGCTGCACGCATGGGACCCCCCCGTGGAAGACGGCAGCGACCTGCAGGCCATGTGGGTGTCCTGCTAGTCCACACTGCAAAGTGGACTCTGAGCACAAGATGTCTGTATAATGCATGTATGGTGTATGTGTGTTTAAATACTATGAGCAAGGTTCCTGACACGGGATGGAGGGCAACGTGCGCCTTTATAAATATAAAACTACTATAAGCTAGGGCTGGGCAGTATCATATCAATATTATATCACGCATGCGCAGTAATCACCAGGACTTCAGATGACGGCCAAAACATTAACTTTTCGGTAACTTATGGATGTTGCTTGCGCCCACAATTTGGTGAGCAGTTAGTAGTAAAGATGAAATTTTTATTGAGGTATTTTATGATGACAAAAGGCTAATGATCAGTACAAATTGGGCATTAGTATTTTTAATAAACTTGTCAGATTTTAAATTGCAGGAAGTACCAACATACCACCAATGTCTTTTGACCTTGTTTATCCAGAAGGTCTTCTCTTTTAAAAGATGTGGTTGCTAGGCTCTCCCTTTCTTCACCGTCACTTCAGTGCATGTCGCACTGAAATATACCAAACCGTAGTATACCAGAACAGTATTATGTGGTGTGCTCAACTAACCTAATTTAATAAAGTTTAGACACCAAGTTTACATAGATTACTAGCTTTCAAGTGTCACAAAATGCATCTCAGTAATATTTTAGCTGTACTACTAATCTGTTTATCAAATTATATTTGTAAATAAACATCCATATAGGGCCAAATGTTTTGCCTGTCATCTGAAACCCTGGTGATTGTTGTGCGATATAATATTCATACATTGCCTAACCCTACTATAAAGTGATTTGACATGCATGCCTTATACATCAGTGCAACTCTTTGATGTTCTTTGAGGTGTGGTGACCTAATTCCTTAATTATGAATCTGCTCAGTCAGGAGATAGACCTTGATGACATCATGGAGGTCGACTTGGGATCCAGCAGCTCAGCTGAGCTCAAAGAAGGTGCCCTGCGGTCCAAACCTGGCAGGGAGCCGGCGTCCGTCCCGGAGGTATGCTGTGCTCTGTGTAGGTTCGGTTCGGTGTGGAGTTTTTTTTTTTTTTTTTAGAATCAATTCCGAAAGGTCCTTTTGTTACAGGAATCCTGCCTGGGGACTCCCAGCAAGATGGTGAAAATGGAAGCAACATTTGACCTGGAAACTTGCCTGAAAGCGGAGGACAGCAGATGGCTCGACTTGTGACCCTCAAAATGCTGGCCACGCAGCGCCCCAGTGGGGGAGGGGGCTGCAGCTTCGGAACAACCTAATGCTGGGGTGGGGAACCTGGGGGCTGTGGTCAAGTCCTTGTGTAGCGTTGCACTCTTAGACACCCGGCGGGAGCTTAACAGGGTGTTCAGTGCCCAGCCTGACATCTCATTCTTAATGTGTTCTTTTACATCCTTGAGTTTAGTAAGGATTCCTTTTTTGTTTTCGGTTATCTTTTTTTGTATGTAAATATTTTTCACTCTCAGAATTGTTGTTGATATTGACTTTGGAGGCACGCACTGATTCACGCATGCATTACACGTGCTCTCCGAGCAAAATAAAGCTGGAATGAGGCCAGCATGACTGGTGTGCAGTGCTATGAGGGCCAGCCCACAAATCACAGCAGCGCTGTCATGTGACATTAATACTGACAGCTGGTTGGCTGCTGATGTTGGGGGAGGGGCTGGGACATAGTGGTCTGATTGTTTTTGATGCTTTGCTGCAGCGTGTTCTTTGCCTCCCCTGACGTGTTTGTGCTGTGACCAATTTTAAGTAATAAAGAAGGTTTTTGTAAAGGTGAGCACATTAAGATTCAAAAGTTTAGTGTGTAAGAGCAAGTGTGATCATTTTACACTTGGGGATAGTACACCGCCTTACGCCTCTGCTGACGGCCCTTTGAATCCTGTCTGACCTGGGTCTTTCTTTCCAGGTGTAGCTTAAATGGATTTCTGTCTTTAAATGGCCTTTGTTAGCGCTGCATGTGCTCTGTGTAAGCCAGGGGTGGCCAATCTTATCCGCAAAGGGCCGGTGTGTATGCAGGTTTTTGGGATAACCTGTAGGTCAGCTGTTCAAACCCAGCTGTGAGGACTCTTCAGCCAATCAGTCCTCTAAAAAGTAATCTAATTAGGGAGTTGCAGCAAAAACCCGCATACACACCGGCCCTTTGCGGATAAGATTGGCCCCCCCTGGTGTAAGCTGTAGGCTCCTGGAAGCCTTGCACTGGATGAGCATGTGTGGTTGTAGGATGGATATCAGTTTATCCAGAACATAAAGGTTTTAATGTTGCTTATGCAGCAACCCTAATCAAAAATACAAAAAATGTATGTTTACAGTCAAGAATTTTTAAAGCTGCAGAGTATACATAAAACTGGTCTTAGAAAAATGTGGCACGTTTCACAAAAATATGCATATATAAAATGTCAGAAATGACAATACGTAACAGGTGTCCGCAATGGGAAAGTTTTGGAAGATACAGGTAATATAATTTTAACAGTGACCTGCTTTTCTGTGTTCGGGGCAGTTGGCCAGTTGTGTTTGGAATTAAACGTTGGCGTGAAATAAGTCAATCCATGCCACCAGCAGGAAACTGAATATTTTAATTACTGTTATGGACAGTGATCAGTCAGCAACAGTGCCACGAGAGACCCGTTATACTACAACAAGGAAGAGCCAGATTATGCTAATGGAAAATTATGAGCAACAGCAGAAGGGAGAAATGAGCGGGTGGGACTGGGACGTAATATATGACCGATCATTGGGTCAAACGTCGCTGCCTGACAGCATGAGGCGACCCCACTTACTGTGGTCTTCAAGTCTCATATTAGTCACATAACTAATAAGTGCTACTGCAGTATGTATGGAATCATGATTTTAAAAGTCTTCATAAAACTAGTAATTGGCGTAGTCTGTCTTCCCAGAATCCCAAAGACGGCAGACGACGACGACTCCTCCACAGGGCTGGGCAGGTCTCCTTGATGTCATTTCCTATATTCCCCAATCAGAGCCGGGGTTCAGTTTGTAGCAGCAGAAAAAAATCTAAAAGTCTTGTGTGCTGATGACCGTTCCCCCGCTCAGCGCACCACGCACACATCCAGGATGCAGAACCTGGCTTTGCAGGTGGGACAGGGCACCCTGCTGGACAGCCAGGTCTCTGGGTGCTGCTGGTCCTGTCGGCTGGCAAACCACTTGCCCATGCAGGTGACGCACCACATGGGACGACAGTAACACCTCTGGCAGCCCGCCCCACTGTCGCCCCCCCCCTCGCTGTCCTCCTGGCACAACCTGAGCAGCTTGATGTTGGCATCAACCTGCATGCAGCCGATGCAGGACTCCAGCTCCTGAGGGCAGGGAGACGCACACATTCACACTATCAACCTCTCCTCCAAAAGACTTGAAGAAAGGAACTCATCCCCAGGGTGGTGTAAATATTACACAACGACGTAACGCTGCATAGTAACCAAGATCTGCAAAGGGTTTCAAGAGATTTACGGAGAGGTCACTTATTAAAGACTGTCCCCCACTTACATACACTTGCACATACGATCGAAGGCTTAAAAAAGTTAAGGAAATCTCAGGCGTCCATATCCCCGGTAATTGCATGTGACCTTGTGCGCTGTACGCTATAATAAGGTTTCTGTGGAAAAGTACTGTACTGTACAGCAACTAGGGCATCCTCTCCCAGCCTCACGTACATCTCCCAGTCCCAGTTCCAGTCCCACACATAAAGTTAGTGCCATTAGCCTATTCAAACATACATCCATTCTGACATACGAACTGTCGGAACGGAGTCAGAGACAGGCTATATATCATTCATTTTTGTAATTACAGGTAGTCCCAAGGTTACGAACCAGCTCCGTTTCCTAAGGCTGTGTTAAAGTTGAACGTGCAGGCAAATCAGAAAATTAAGAATACAGTACATAATATTAACAATTATACAGAATTAATAAAAGTAACTCGAAGTGATACTGTACTGTCCCTCAAGCTGATGAACCACTTAAGCCGCGCAATGGTTTTCACGAGCGTCACAAAGTTCCGCGTGCATTCATTATTACGAGCCATTTATTTAACTGAAATGTTTAACATAATCGACTTTAGGGCAGTCCGTTCGTAAGTATGAGTTGTCCGTAAGCTGGACGTTCATAATCAGGGGACTGCCTGTATTACAAAATGACAGCTCACCTAGGGACTGAAAACCAGATAAAAAAAGACGGATGATGGTTTATCGTTACTAAATAGTCATTTACACCCTGTTAAACAGATGTTCTAGTCCTTTGGAAGCACAATCAGCATCTACATCTCAAAGAAACATCCTACATATCTCATAGCTATGCGATTGCTGCGTTTTCACAGTTTCCATGGTGACCTAGCCCTTACCTGCCCGCTGGGCAGAGTGTACGTCTGGTTCGCTTCGACATGGGACTTGAAAGTCTCCAGGAACAAGTCGCTCAGCGTCTGGTGGATGACAACATTGGCGGCGTTCCGGATGGGGGCATGCAGCTTCTCCCGCAGTTCCCCGTACTCCGTGGAGTTCAGCCTGGAAGGAAGCTGGTGTTAGCAGGACTTTAAGGTGATCCAGGGCAGATACCTGCCATCTGCGGACACCTCGTGTAAGATCTCTCCTGTATGCCTTGGACTAGTTATATGAGGGGATGTAAGCTAGGGTTTGTCCATGCTTAATTACCAGTGAGTTGTACAAATATGTAAATTTAGTCAGTAGGTGCATCTGTCCACAGCGACTGTACGAGTGAGGATCAGAGGGCAGGGTCAGATAATCACTGGATAAACTGGGGTTAAGGACCCTGCTCAATGATCCATCACATCAGCTTTGCATCAATTCCTCGCTAGACACACCTTATATCAAACGGCTTGACACTGGGGTTAACGCTGTTCACGGAGATGGTCAGGAACTGCACAGGGGTGTTGGACTCCGGTGAGATCTCATGGGCCTTGGACTCCACCACGGTCAGGTGGGCATCCTGCTGCTGGGCAATGTGTAGGACATAGGTGGTGACCTTCATGACCCAGCTGTCCGTGACAATCACCCTGGCGCTGGCAGCGCCTGTGGCAAACTTGTCGATGCGGCGGAATTCGGTGTTGATGGAGGAAGCCACGGCCCTCCAGCTGGACTGGGGCAGAGCATGCGCCCTGAGCTTGCGCGAGATCGGGTGGTTGGCCCATTTTTCCCGCGACCAGTGCAGGATCAGCAGGCCGCTCAGCAGCGGCAGCGTTACGGATATGGCGAAGTACAGCTGCCAGCCCTCACTGGCCAAAGGAAGGTAGGTCAGGTTTTTATATGGAGCCGCGACGCACATCCCCGCGTAATAGCCTGCCGAAAAAACGACACACAGATCAACACACAGCATATTTCAGCCTATGCAAAATTGAATTAAAATGTATCTAAATTACTCATATAATATTTTTAGCTGAATTTATGTGTGAAAACGGTGATGGTCTATGCATGCAAAACGCACTAAATTTACTCAACAAATCATTCTCCAAGTTAACAACAGAAGTATGCGCATGATTTTGACAAACAGCTCCTGCCATTTCACTAGGCCCTGTAACGCCGACATCGTCGTCCCATTATATTTACCGAAATAAACTCTCCACACTCCACAGCCATCGTATACTTACTGTCAATTTATGGCTTGCGATGATATCATATCAAACTAAAGAACAGCTACCGATTCGTGTTGATAATTACATAATGAAATTGTAGGGACCTGAGAACTGAAACGAGTGCTCGTCACCTATTAAATCACTATTTACATTTCATTCGTCCATGGCGTTTAGACGGATAAACAGCTGAGTTAAATCACTCAATAGGGCAAATCAAACAGGTAGATTGGTATCACAGCTTACCCAGAGGTAATACAGAATGAACAAGAAGAGTTACACTGGTTCTCTTTATATGATATTCAACGAAATTAACGTCTTCACTTCCCAGCCACCCAGAAAAGATGTTCTGGACGGTGACACCTGCCGATCTAAATTCATTCGGGGTGAAAACAAAACAAAACACGAATACGACATATGCTACTGTGAACGTAACATCGGGAGGCTCCATGTTTGTAAACGCCGAAGCCACAGGCACCGCCACGCAGGCTTTATTTGCCGGAAGACTGTGGGACTTGTAGTTCGTAAATAAACTACAAAATGTCAACCTATGGGTGCGCTGTTCGGCGATTGGATTTGTAGTTCGTAAATAAACTACAAAATGAAGAAATGGAACCGTACGAACGTATCACGTTCGCCTTTACTGGAGTTTTTTTGTAATTGTAGTGTTATGTGAGCAACTGATTTTTTTACTGTTGTAACCCAAGAACAACAAATATGAGTAAAGACTAGGCTATTATAATATACCGGGAAGCAAATGTACAAACCAATCCCGAAATGAACTTTGGACTGGCAGACGGGAACACAGAGGGAATTAGAATCACCTCACCTTTTTTTCAAATTTTTTTAATTGTAATGTCAGACGGTACAAGGTAAACATTAATGAAGACATTACGATGAAATTTGTATTGCTAAACGAAAATCCATATCCACTGGGGTGATTTGCAGCTGAGTGTGAGGCAAACGAGAGGAAGATCAAAGTACAGTCGCTGCTCCTCCACATCGAAAGGAGCCTGTTGAGGTGGTCCAGGTATCTATCTAAGATGCCTCCTGGACGGCTCCCTGGGGAGGTGTTTCGGTCTTGTGTAACCAAGAGAAGGCCCTGGGGCAGACCCAGGACACACTGGGTTGATGGAGGTCTGCCCCAGGTAGCACACATATGTTGAAATGACATTGATTCTGTATCAGACAAAAAGGTTGAAACAACGGTGATATTCAATCTTTTTTCGTTTAGTGACAAAATCAATAAAAGGGACGAGGCCAGGGCTCATACAAATTTTAATTTACAAAGCTTTTAAAACATCTTAATACAAATTCCCCAGTCATTTCTTCAGTAGTATTTTGCAAACATGCTCAATACTGTCGTTAATTTTATGTATTTAATTATTAGTAAAATTTATCAAAAAAAAAAAAAAAAAAAAGGACATCACAGGCCATCAGAAGTTCTCACTGTTCTGGGGACTCAACGATGACTGAAATGGACCTTACCTGTCATAAAGATACCTTAACAGCACTGAAAACAATACAGTGGTTAAGATATACCAGATGCTGGCATTAATGGAATTATGATTGACATCTGGCTATAATTCTAATCATTTATTAAAAGATTTCATAAGCGCAAATGCCATTCTCTTAAAGTACACATGTCCCTGCAGGTCCTTGTGTCACACGGTGTCTGGTGACACCCCAAAAATGCACAATACATGAAGGTCCAGGGTTGTACGCATGAAGAAGGACGCCATGTTGAAATTCCTTTTCATCTTTTACCCGAATACTTGTCAGGGTGATGAAAGGGTGGGTGCAAAAGGCTAGGGTCCACCCTTGATGGATTGCACGTCCACCAGAGGGTACACACATACGCACGCACACACACACGCATACACACACACAGGGTACCAAAGATTCCAATTAATCTGCATGCCTTTTTACTAAAGGAGGGCACCCCCAGCAAGAACATGATGGGGAGAACATGATGGGGAGAACATGATGCAAACATGATGTGAATCACAGCCCACACTACACAGCATAGCACCAGAGTGTCAATTAATGGCACAAGTAAAAACCCACATATTTAGCCTTTCACAACGCTCGCTCTTCCGTTGATGGTGGTTAGTCCTCCTGGAGATCGCGGCATCCAGACCTTCAGAGACATGTGATCCTTTAGAATGTTCCCTTCTATGGCTAGAAGGTGGAATATTTGGAATACTTCTGAATAAACCTGTCATAGGCATCATAAATAGCCTGCCTGTGGAAGAGAGAGAGAGATAATGCAAATTAATCTTCAGAAGACACATTACCAAGGTACCCGAAAAAGCTACTGTCTTGCAAAATCCCCATTTTTTGGAACTGCAAACAAAATTAAAAAAAAAAAAAAAGTATTGTAAAGAGAGACACAATAATCATGACAATCATGCTGAAATTATCCGAATTAAAATATGACCCTTTCTAAACAAATACACACAGACTACAGATGACCCTTCACTCAACATTTAGAAGAATTCTTTAAAATACACTCGAAATGGATTGGAAGAACTTTAACATAAGGATGTATGAAATGGAACAGATTAACTGTAAGGCTCCTTTAACATAATACCTACTGAAGATGGCCTGCATGAGGCTCCGGCTGAGGACACCTACCTGAAGAGCCCTTGCTTGAAGAGGTAGGCGCTGATATGTCCACCGTTCAGATAGCGTACCTCACAGCCTGGCCAGATCTCCTGGAGGCTGCGCACGCCCGAGCGTGGGATGTAGGCGTCCTCCTTGGCCTGGACCACGATGACCAGGCTGGGATCCACTGGCACTGAGCAGTGGGGGGGTGGCACATAAACACAAACTCACTGCCAGTACCACTGCCGCTATGCCTGCTTTCTCTGTAGCACAGCTAGCGTTAGATTTTAACCACTGACTAATTAAAAGACAATTTAGCATTATCGTTTTTGCAGGCCCTTCATTGGGATTGTATGATACGTCATTCATTATCAATTTTAATAGATAACTATAATCATTCAGTGAAACATGACAATGCTGTCAAGCTGATGCATTTTGTAAGCTTCTTAATTGTTTTCCAGCCCAGTCCTCAGGGACCCCCAAACAGTCCATATTCACGCTCACTCAAAGCTCTGAGAACTCCTGAAACAAATAATCGAATACTTAAGCACAGTTATTAACCAGTACAGGTGTGTTGGAAACTGGGAGGGAGCAAAAACGGACTATTCTAGATCAGTGTTTCCCAGTCCAGTCCTCAGAGACCCATAGTCAGTTTATATTTTTGCTCCCTACCAGACAGTTCACATTTTTGCTCCTTCCCAGCTCCCTACGGGATCGTCTGTGGGTCCTCGAGGACAGGATTGGGAAACACTGCATCAGCTGAATATACAGCTGTGATGAGCAGGGAGCACAGTCTCTCACTGTAAAAACCACAGTCCCCCCCCCCCCCCGGCATCTCGGAAGCTCAGGCCCCTTTATCCCCAACACAGTATTTCTGTAAGAAGTGACATTACATCAATGTCCAACAGGTGACTCATTATAGCTACTGAACCCACTACCGACAGGTACCAGCAGTTGCTGTAGCCCTTGGTAAACTGAAGGGAAACCTGGCTGTCCCCCGGCATCTCACCTGAGAAGTTGGCAATGTGTGTACACTCGTCCATGACTCCCTTCATGAAGCCCAGGGACTCGTGCTGTAGGGAGCAGTGTGGCCGTCTCTGCTCGGTCACGTTCCTGGCGGTCAGCATGTCCATGTGAGGCTGGCTGCTGCTCACGGCCGACAGCATGGGATCCAGACCCCCCCCGCAAATCGGCTCTCGCCATGAGGCCTGTCCGCCGGAGCGCCCCCTGCCCCCGGCACTGAGGGCAGAGGCCTGAAGTGTGGGCATGCTCAGGAAGTCAGCTGGCAGGTCCAGGCCGGAGAGGGTATCGACGCTGCTGGGTGAGTTCTTCACAAAGTCCTGCCCCATCCTAAATGAATCCATCTGTAAAGACAGGGATGGATCCCAGTGAGAATTTGGAAGATAACATTCTCTCTCAACTTGGTGCTCAGTGACTGGTTCACTTTCTAAAAGAATACTGTGGATGTGAAATGCTTTTAAAAAAAATAACTTTATGTGAGAATGTGGAAAGACAAATTTAAGGTATATCCTGGAGACTGAAATGGACCCTACAGTACTTCAGCATCCCAGTAACACCTGACACGGACCCCACAGTACTCCAGCATCCCAGTAACACCTGACACGGACCCCACAGTACTCCGGCATCCCAGTAACACCTGACACGGACCCCACAGTACTCCGGCATCCCAGTAACACCTGACACGGACCCCACAGTACTCCGGCATCCTAGTAACACCTGACACGGACCCCACAGTACTCCGGCATCCCAGTAACACCTGACACGGACCCCACAGTACTCCAGCATCCTGGTGATTTCCTCTTCATACACTGTGTCTGTGGCATACTGCTTCTCCAGCTCCCTCCAGTTCACTGCCTTACTCAGGACTCCCTGTGAAGCAGAAAACTTCGCGATTATCATCATTAAGCAAACAGGGTTTGTTTATGACTAAATATTTATTTACCATTCAGTGTCCTGTACAGAATACACATACAATGGGAACAGTATTATAACAGTGACTACAGATTTATTATTGCCAAAATCTATTTTCTGTGTTTTTTTGTTTTTTTTAATTATATTCATCTATATTGTTGTACTAAGTCTATATACTGCTACTGACAAGTTTCTTGTTCTGTACCAAACCAAAACCAATTCCCGTATTTTCCACATAAAGAGTTCTGTAAAAGAGCTCAGGGCATCTCACCGTGGTAAACACACCAGACGCCGTGGACCAGGACAGACAGGGCACCAGTGGAATAGGCTTTGGCCAGTTTGTCACTGCTAAAGACGCCATCTGTCAAAGGGCCGGAGTGAGGGGTAATTAGAACAGATCTCAGATCAGCGTGATGAATCAAAATCCTGTTTTAGGGTGTAATGCTGTACACATGTACGAAATGTATGAAAAATCATCATTTAACTCAGGGGTGTCAGACTCCAGTCCTGGGGGGCCGGAGCCCTGTGTAGCTTAGTTCTTTCCCTGATCCACCACAAATGATTCAGCTCAAGAGCTGTGTGGTAATTAGCACAAGGAGTTGAATCAGGTGTGTTAAATGAGGACGAACTAAAAACTGTGCAGGGCTCCGGCCCCCCAGGACTGGAGTTTGACATCCCTGATTTAACTGAAGTAAAATGGAAAACTGAGCTTTTACTTCACATTTAATGTTTTGTCAACTGATGCTTTTACTTTAAACAAACATTTCTTATACACAAATTTGCACAAAGACAAGACAGGGCCCCTGACAAATTCTGCCAAACAAACCTTCACCTTTTCCAAACCAAATCTACTGTAATCCATGCACACATTCACACACTCATGGGCGCCCCCTAGAGGCCGAGCCCCCGAAAGTCATCCCCTTGGTCACCCCTAATACGAGCTCATGGGAGTTTTACGTTCATAAAGATGTTCTGAGGGCAGAAGGAAGAATGATTGGTTCAGGGAGATAACCAATCACATTGTAGAGGAGGTGGGTCCAAGACATCTGATTGGTTGGTCCCACCTTCTCTAGTCACTTGGACCCACCTCCTCTCTTACAAACGGGGGGGGGGGGGGGGGCACCCCACTTGGAGGCCGCAGCAATGACTGAGGGGGCTTTAAGC
>JAUMHC010000017.1:17841438-17854802 GCA_032359785.1 Heteromormyrus szaboi
AATGGATGAAATGGTAGTTTACAAATCCTGTTGTAGCTCATAGCGTCCCTCCTGACATGGATTAGGTGGTCACCCTACTTACACCGTCCACATCTGCATTTTGGGGCAATGTGTACCTTAGCGGGTTAAGAGTTTTTGCTCGTGTCCAGTCAGGCATGGGTTCAAATCCTGTGGTCAGCAGAGTAATCATATCGCTGTTGGACCCTTGAGCGAGGCCCTCAATCCTCTGCTGCTGTGGGGGCACCGGGGGCCATGTGCTCTGATGCCAAACATTCCTCACTATGTTGCATTGGGCAACCAGTTTATTCTCAGTAAAATCTCTGTTTGTGTCAATTCCCAGTACTGACTTTATTATAGCTTGAAGGTCAAAAAAGAGAAATGTCACAAATCTACCTTCAGTATCAATCCGTCTTCTACACCGTTATCCCGATCGGGGTCTCAGGAGTTTAATATCCAAATCTGATTTACACATCAGAATATCAGCTACACACTTGCTTTAGCTGCCATGTGAGAAATCCAGCCACGAAAATCAGCTTTAATGTGCTGTGGTGAAGGGGTAGATGTAGTTCTAAAAGTCAGACTGACAGTCAGCAGCCACAGATATGTCAGGCATCCCCAAAATAGCTAATCTTACAGGTCAGAGTAACTAAGTCTAATCTTCAGTACTCTCACTGTTATTTACTGATGACACGTGTTTGTTCAGCGTAACCCAGACAGAGTTAGGGGGACCTTCACTACTGTCGTCTACTGTAGACAAGATGAGGTGCAGTTCAGGCCCACAAAAGGCTCGTCAGGATGTCTTTTTGGTCTGTGGATGGTGCTGGACCAGAACGCCATTAGCTTCTGCAGCACTGCCACAGCGCGTTGAGCCTGTAGTGTGGGTTTGTTCCCAGGGTCTGGGTTACAGGCTAGGTACACAAACTGGAGCCTGGTATCATTTTACGGCTGTGGATCTGCAACATAAGCTGTATCAATGACACGCTGCAGAGCAGCATAACCCAGCGCAGATGCTTACAAGTCGTATAAACCATTCACACATCCATCCGTCTTCAGAGCACTTGTGCCGATCGGGGTCCCAGGGGGGCCTGGAGCCTATCCCAGACAGGGCGGTAAGGGCACAAGCTAGGATCACGTCCCAGATGAGATACCAGTTTATATAAATCAATATCATGAAATGAGAACAAAGACAAACTGGTTCATTTAGTTAATATAATTTAGAACCAGTATGAAAATGGGGAAATTGGGGCTAATATCAGGGTTTAACACTGAGTCGTGCACTATTGTAAGCCAAGTCGAAAAACTCGGTAAGTTACTAGCTGAACCAATAGTGCCTAAGTGTAGAATTTCATTTTGTTACATGTACGCCTGTGCTGAGTTTAGCTAGAAGGGCATCCTTGTTGACAGTCTGCTTATTACTGCATTCAAGGTTAGTTTTTTTGCAAAGGCATCCCACGGTGACCAGGGACAGTAAGCTGCACTGTGACTGATCCCAGGTCACCATTACAGCAGAAAACACAACTAAACAGGGGCCAAATCTGAGGATCTTCAGTGCTGGTGAAAGGCATGACCTTTCTGGCACTCTGATTTCTTACATCAGCATATATTTATTTTGATGACATTTTCAGCTTAAAGGCATTACTGAGAGCTTGTCAATTGTACCAAACAGGAAGTTGGTGTAGAAGAAAAGCATGCTTGATTAGTTGACCTAAACACCATCTTTTAGAGGAGGGCAGGTAACTTCCTGGTATTCATCACGTTGCGGTCTGTGTCCCCGCGGATCAAGATCCCAGTGTGTTTGTTTGGAGCGAGATAGGTGAGAACTGGATGTGCAGGAAGTGAGAGGAGATGTGTAGGAAGCGAGATTTTCAGTCACGGGAAGTGAGGAGCAATGTGCAGCTTGTGCAGGCAACTGGGAGTCACGTAACGACTGGGACTGCTGGTACCAGGTGTAAACAGATGTTCAATTCAGACTGTAACTGCCCAGATGTGTCCTTGGAGTTCAAAGTTTCCCCTAACTTTCTATTTTGTTTTTATTGAAGGGTTATGTAGTACCTTATTCGTCAGCAACAACTGCTGTCCAATAAAAACATTACAAGAAGTGAGACATCCTTTGCTCACAAGGTCAATAGGAAAATCTAATTTGGACTTGCAGACAGCACCACGATACTAAGATTGTCAGGTGTGATTTGCTTTGGGGCTCATAAGATGGTGAGTTTATCTAATAAAGAAAGCCTTTTCTGTCTCTTCCCATCATTTATCATTGTATGAAGACATACTTTTTATTTGACTCAAATTCAATCGCACAGAAAATTCAGTCAGTCAGAAGACTGGCAAAAATACTGTAAGATGGTATGTGACTTGCTTCAAAATCAAGTCAAATTGTGGGACTGCACGATTGACGTCAGTTTGAATTTCATTCTTAAACGAGGCAGTTTACATCTAAAACGTCACTAAATTGAAGAATAGAATAGAATAAAATAGAATAGAATTGTAATACTTTATTCATGCCTGTGGGGAAGTTAACTTTTCACAAATCCCATCATGCTCAGCATGAGAAACAGACACATATACAGGTAAGAGCAAGTTGGGGGTCACATTGCAGTGTTAGCCAGTGTGTCCTGCAATATTTGAAGGATAAGAAGTAGCATGTCAAACTTTGCAGGTCTCTTGAACGGTTATAAAGAATGAAAGTGAATGCTAGATTTTTATGAAGAATTTGCAGTACACACATTACTTTAAAAAGACAACTGTCTCTCAAAGTTGTTGCAAACCTCTTTTTAACAGACATTTCTCACAGATGTAGTCCATTGTTTTGTAAGATAAATTATTAGACAAATATCAAAGGTGCAGACAGAGAGAGTGAGTGAGTGAGAGTTCTGGGCACTTTTTCCTCTCCCTGGTGATGCAACGTCTGTGTAAAGTCACATGACCAAACAAGTGAAATGTATATTTGCCTGTATTCAATTTTTTTACATGTACAATTATTTTCATCTTACTTTAAAGATATTAGGTATTATAGGAGTTTCCATTTTTTCAATAAATGTTTCTCTTTAATAAATGTTTGAAGAAATCTTTTGGCCTGGATGAGAGTATTCAGAGAAATTAAACTAATTAAAGGAAAAACTATCATGCCTATTTGTAAATACTTCATAAGCATTAGATAAGCCTAAGTGCATTATTTGCTCTTTTACGACTCCCTCATTATGTAAATGACACATTGTGATGAGATGACTGGTTTAAAAGCTGAAAACCCTTAGTCAGTAAGCGAGCCCCAGCTCACGCCATATAATTCGGCTATTCTTATTTCCCACAGCGCTGGCATTCCTCCTTGCTCAGCACACACTCATGCGGCCACGTTTAGAAACAGATGACACCCTTTCCTTTGTCTCTGCTGACAAGCGCTGTGTTGTCCCGTGAGCGCGACCAAATGTAACCTTGCGAGAGTGCATACAATTCCGCGTGTCAGTGAGGTGTCTGCTGCGCGTACGTCCAGAATAAAGACGGGCAGATACGGCGTGTGAGTCTCTAGTAAGGCGAGACGGGGCGGGACAGCACCCACATCCTTCACTCAGCATATTTGGAGGAGCCGGAATAATCCCTCTCGCTGCGTGTAGGAGTCAGGCAAATGGTGGTGCTAATTTTAAATCCGTATCTAACACCTGTTGTTTCTAATAGCCCCAGGAACAAATTTCTAGCACCCGCTTGACCCGGTAGCCCAGTTTTTGGGGCTGACGGTCAGGCGGAGCCAGAGCGATTGGCGGCTTTGTCGGAAGCACACCTCCAATATGGCAGTCCAATATGGCCGTGCAAAATTATGCTAGTTGTAAGTTGCCCATAGCGAATGACTGTATTGTCTAAGCTTTGTACCCTGTGCAACCTGGGACAGGCTCCCTGGCCCATACCAGGATAAGCGGTTGAGATTGGATAGTAATACCAGCAACAGTTATTTAAAAAATGCATTTCGGTGTTTTAGAATTTTATACAGATTTTGATGGTATTGGGCCCTCCAGTTTCACAGCTGATCATTGTGAATTCTTCATATTAATAATTAGAAAGCAGGCAATGATAAAAGACCACATTAAAACCTTTGTTTTTTTACCAGTGTGAACTGAAACCATTTGGTTGGATCAAATACTGTCCTCCGCGTCACTGTTAATAAAAGGGAAAAGTTCCCCCTTTTTTATAGTAATAGCACGTTTTCCAAACGGCCATTGTTTTCGAAGTCACATGACTTTGACTTCTGTGTATGTGTGATGCGAGTGACCTTTCCTTCCTCTCTTGTCAGGCTTGTTTTTGGCACACTGTACCCGGCCTATTCATCATATAAAGCCGTCAAGTCGAAAGACGTGAAGGAATATGTGAGTATCACGCGTGTCCCTATCAGAAAAGGCCCCGGACTTTTCACCTCTTCAGAGCTGTAAAATAATGCTTACAATCTTCCACCCGCAGGTAAAATGGATGATGTACTGGATCATATTTGCTCTGTTCACCACAGCAGAAACAATCACAGACATCTTTCTTTGCTGGTGAGCATTGAAATCACGTTCCCAAACTCTTCTCTGAATAGTATTCACACTTCTCACCTCCTATATGTCCTTGGTTGACTTGTTTAAAGTTTAAATTTATTCATAGTCCCAACATCTGAGCTGATAAATACAAATAAAATTAAAGAATCTCAATCATAATTATGTTGAGGCTTGACAATTACAAACATTAGGCAGTTGCATATTTGAGAGATATCTGCCCAGAAGCTACATTAAATGACATGTTGATAAGGTTATGATTTATGGATGTGCATGTATTGTGACATGATGGCCTGTCGAGAAGCTGCCGTGCAGCAATAGGGGGCGTTCAGCACCATGCAGAGCGGTGGTAACCATGGTTTCCTCACAGTCAGCCTCAAGAGGAGCCAGTGGGGTATGGCTGGTAACTGATTGACCCAATCAGAGGGTGAGACAGTCTTCCCTTAAAGGGAAGGTGCTTTGAGGATGACTGTCCTGAAGGGACTGATGCCTCTTATTGGCTCGAGAACATTAGAGGAACACTGCTCTCCATGGGCTGTCACCAGGTTACACCCCCCTGCTCTGCTCCCTGAATGAATCTGCCCCACTCAAGGGCTCTTGTCTCTTTACCGTAAAACTTGTATATAAGCACACACACATTTCTTTCTCATCCCTTATGGTGGCAGTAGGGTATGTTAATCGTCCTCTCCGTTTGATAACAGGCTTCCATTTTACTACGAGCTGAAGATTGCCTTTGTGGTGTGGCTACTATCCCCGTACACTAAAGGCTCCAGCGTGCTTTACAGGAAGTTCGTTCACCCGACCCTGTCCTCCAAGGAAAAGGTACAACCCCTGTTCACTGTGTCTGTGGGTGATTAACAATGGAACGAAGACCTATTTTCACATACTCACAATTACTTTAAATGTAATTACTTTTTCCCTGCTCCGGAGGATTTAGTGTTAAATCATACAGTTTCAGCTGAGGTCTTTCAGACATCATGATTGACTGAAAGGGCTTTTGACTTTTTAATTTTATATCTTTTGTTCTTAAGGCTTCCTCTAGTGGCGGCCTGCATTGAATAAGTGACTGGGAATATGGATATCAATGATGCAACATTTAGTGTACTAAAACAGCACTCTACCCTGCCGTCAGCTACTGAATTAATTTTTACAGAGGATTCTGCATCATTTAATGTGAAGAGTCTAAGCTGAGGTTTTTCATATCTAACAAGCAGAGGGGGAAAGTTCAGGTGCAGAAAGTACAAATCCAGACCAGGGTCTTTGTTTCAACCAGCCAGCTGAGTTCTTTGTAACTGTGAATCTTTATGCTCAACTACTTGGTTGAAACAAAACCATGGTCTGGATTTGTGCTTTCTGGATCTGAACTTTCCACTTCTTCTAATAAGCACTATGAGAGTGAGGTCCTTACTAGCTCCCAGGAAGCAGTGCCCCTGGCATTTACTCTGCGTCAGTGCCAGTGTTGGCCAGTGGGAGATTGATGCACGTCTCTGTGTCTGGTGTACATGATACGGGCAGGTATAAGGAGCAGTGTATAACTCAGGGTGATGGCATCTGTGCTTATGTCCGGAAGTTTCAAACGCCGTGGCTGGCACAGTAATCGTATAACTGCTGGGCCAGTAGCCCCAAGTGCTAGAGAGGCACTCGATGCTGCCCCCCCCCCCTCACTGACCCCAGAAGTGTCTGATAAATAAGTAAATCGGCAGAAAGCATCCAAGTGCCACCTCAGCGACGCCCTTATTTACTCCAAAGAGAAGTGCCCATTTTTGTGCCCATAGAGTGAATTCCTGACACTGGACTGCTGAGAGCTTAATAATTATTATCCTGTACTTGAACTTGAGACATTAAGTATGTTTCCCATCATTTCCTACTCTTTAGGAAGGAGTGTGTTAGCTGCCGATGCAGACACCTGTAAATTCATCCCTAACGTTTCACACGTGCGTTTGTGGTTTTTAGGATATCGACGACTATCTCTGCCAAGCGAAGGACAAGAGCTACGATGCCCTGGTGCATTTTGGGAGAAAGGGGCTCAACGTCGCCGCCACGGCTGCAGTGACGGCCGCCGCCAAGGTATCTATCTCGCACCAACCGATGACCAAAGCACTGGCATGCTCTTGCTTAGGATACATGTGAATCTGTGGGTGGCAATCAGTGACCATTTTGTGAAACGTTAAAGCAATTCATTTGCTTTTAAACAAGTTTCAAATTCATATGTCAGGGGGAAAAGTAAATAAATAAATAAATTAGAAAAAAATATATGATATATCAATATGTATTCAATCAATCCTCTTCGTCCCTTGTGGGACATAAGGCTTCAATGAGCTCCCTCCATCGCATGTCGTTATCAATATATATAAATATATTATATCAATGCAAGTTAACCTGAGGACAGGACACTAAAAGCTATGTTTAACACTGGCAGTGGTGCAGCAGATAGTTGAGTTGGCTCCACATTGCTGTGTTGCTGGGAAAGGCTGTGGCCTCACATCTCTACAATGGGACACTTGATAGCCACCCTGGCTGTGTGTGTATGCCTTTGGGCTTCTCTGAATGTTCCTTTGCCCTGTGATGGACTGGCATCCCAGCCACAGTGACTCCTGCTTTGTGCCCTGTCCTTCTCGGCATATGCTTCCGTCTCAAAGAGATCCTACACTGGAAGATGAATGGACTTATACATCAATAGCAGCCTTGCCAGAATGGGCATCGAATTAAGTGATTAATCAGGTTCCATCAGCTGAATCGCCAAATGCCCCAAGATCATAGGAGAACATTTCAGTGGGTGTGAGTACAAGGCTTTACTGTGTCAGTTGTTCATCTTGTAAAAAGCAGTCATTCCCCCTAGAACCAGGCTCTTTTGTTCCTACAAACAATGACCACAGGGATGCATTTTTATAAAGTAAACATTTCAGAACTTGAGTAACCGGAGTGGAATCCAGTGGTTACTCGCAGTATTTGATTAGTAAAATTAGAAGCTGAAAGGTACTTGACCGCATCTTTGACCAGGGTAAGCAGTTGTAAGAAAGTTGGATGGGTGTTCTCCTGTGAAACAGTTGATGAATAACTGTTTTGAAGGGATTTCTAGGAATTTCTATTTGTAAGTTCATCTGGGCCATCTGCTGCTATTATGCTCCTGTCTGACTTTAACTAAGCTCTTTAAAAACCGGTCCAGTCATCACACCAGTTTTTAACACTGTTAATTTTTTGAAACTGATCTATGGCTGCCTCCATCCCTACTGTCCATCCAAGAGGATTTTCTCAGCGGTAATGACCTCCTCCTTCTAGGTGTACCACAGCGTTGCGAGGTGACTGAGGTCTTGCTGACTCATTGGCGTCCTTTTGTTGACTCAGTAGCCCCTGAGCCCTCACAAGTGTTTACACAGTGGCCTGATTTGGAAGGAGAGCTGATCTCGGCACAGTCTGGGTGGACCTACATCCTTCCCCTCCTTAATGACTGAATGCGCTGTTCCCAGAGGAGGTTCCCATACTCATCCTGGGGATAGGGCTAACCGCTAGAAACAGAGGAAGGACTTGACAGCTGGTTCTGTCACTGATTAAGCCTGTATAGGCTCCAGTACCATCTCCTAACGCCCTTCCTATGGCCCCATAAAGGGCTTTGTTAGCTTTAAAGCGTCTGTCTCTGCTTGGTTGAATACAGGCCCTTCCAAGCCTTTCAGATCGATTCACCTCCATTTTGAGGTGACGCTGCAGTTATTTCCGTTCTCCCTGATTAGCTGTGCGTAAACTTTATTACCGTACATTTTTAGCAGACACTCTTTCTCCCAAGTGACACACAATTGAGGAAAGCTTGTGGTCAGTGAGCATCCGTAGAGCTGCTGCCAGGTTTGTACTTATCTTTGTGGGGACTCTCCATTCATTTCTATGGGGAAATCTCTAATCCCGACATGACAACCTTAACCCCTACCTAACCTTAACCATAAGTAACCAAACTAAAGTTAGTTTTTTGATTGTATTCACAGATCTTTGTGGGGACCTGAAAAATGGTCACCACAATGTCAAAATAACAGGTTTTAATCACATTGTGGGAGACATTTGGTCCCCATAATATAAACCTAATAAACACACACACACACACACACTCACACACACAGACACACACACACGCATTCGCTAATTTTAGCATAAAGACATTATGTAAAATGACATGTAAATACAGGTCTTTTAGAATCAGGTGCTGACAGCTCTCATTAAAAACAGGTATTTAAGTGTCACTAAAAGACCACAGAGGCAGGTCTGCATCTTCCCGGCGGGTGAGGTCATCATAACGTGTTTGCAGCTCATCAGTCATCCAGCATGCAACTAACAAGGTTTATTCTCTTCTGAGATTCCTGCCCCGTTATGGTTATAGTTAGTAAAGGTTATGGGATGATGTTACCTTGCAGCATAAGATAACATGAGATGAGATAAGATGAGGTAAGATAAGATACGATAACATAAGATACAACAAGATAAAAAGCTTTACTGTTGTCATACTTTCATATGATGAAAATTAGTTAACATCTCTTACTTTTTGCAGACCTTTCACAAGAAAAAAACAGATTGTAAAAAATGAAATATAGGTTAAAATTGGTCATATGAGAATAAACATATAGGAAGCAGTAAACAATTTGAGGAGTTTACGATTATGCAGTGAAATTTGCTTCTGTGTATTGACTTGTGGTATTTTCAGCTGTATCCACCATATTTCCTACGAAGTGACAATGCTGATCAGTTTGCAGAGTGCAGAGGGGAGCAAACAGCTCTGGGAAATAAGGGGTGTCTCACTCTGTTTGTCCAGGATCTGATTGCACTGTACCGCTTGCCGGATGGTAATGGTGCAAACAGATGATGGCTTGGCATTCAAAGGCTTAAATTTAATATCTCACACGTATAATAATTGACAGAATCTGGATGTTTCAGCAGAAAATCTCCTTAAAAAACTCTTTAACTGAGAGTAGCTTTAGGCATTTAAAATCCCCACTTTAGTTATTCAGCCTGGAAAGTTTTCCTTATTAAGCTGCGAGTTTAATGAAAGGCCTTCTCATCTCCATCAGGTTTCCCACCTGTGTGATGTAAGCATTTACAGGGAACTCACACACTGGCAGGTAATTCCTAGCATGAAAAAAAGAGAAACTAACTGCCTCTACTGTATCTGAATCTCCCAGACACAAGTCATCCACCATCTGGGAACACCGAGCCAGACCAAAGTCTGCAGTCACTAACTGCATCTCTTTTACCAGTGTTGAGGTTACTGGCCTCTAACAGACTTGGGCGGCTGGTCTTTGCATTTCCACAGAGTGCTAGGAAACAGACATGATTTCATACCTGTTTTTCCTTCATACGTCGGGCAAAATCCCATCCTACCCGAGCTGCAGGAGTGCATTCAGTGAAAGTTTACCAAAATATCTCCTATTATCCACATTTAGAATGGAGAGGGATACTGATGTCAACAGTGTACATGGTCATTATTGCATCCCGCAAAATGCTCATAAATAAGACTTTAATATTAAAGATAAAATAGATCAGAACAAAAGTTGACTGCATAGCACAGATTTTGGCTGCTGCTACAGCAGAAACCGCGAAGTCATTGGTGCAGCTTCAATGTTTGTTTTTATGTTCAGGTATGAAACCACAGCCTGTTTAACGAAGGGCTGCCTCGTTAAGTACAAACCCCTCCCACTGAATATGCATATTCTCGCGGTTGCCACGAAGAACGCGCTCGCTGTCCTACATGACCTGCCTTTTGCGTTTGCGTGTCACCAGGGCCAGGGGGCGCTGTCTGAGCGGCTGAGGAGCTTCAGCATGCAGGACCTGTCTGTCATCCAGAGAGATGCCTCTCCACCTGGCGTCAGCCCGGGGGTGACCCGGTCCGCCACGGGCCACCCCAGGGCCAGGATGACTGCCCGCAGCAACTCGGAGGCGGCCACGTCTAAAAGTAAGGACCCCCCAAGCCCAGATGAATAACTGCCCCCACCATCTTTAGATGAAAATATATCTGCCATTAGAGGACAATGCTCTGTATCTTTTAGCCCATAATTCAATAAGGAAAGAGTTCTTTTCTAAGGAAGAACTACTAATTATTGCCGCTAATTATTTAATCAGCGAAATTGCGTATTAAATGTCAAAAATTTAGAAAGAAATCAGACTTAAATGTCGTCCCACAAACGCAAAAAGATCAAAGTGGGTTCTAGAGAATTCTGGGTCAGCTGTGCCATTCACGGCCCTGAAAATCCAGTTTCTGGAGTGGTGATGTCTCCTATTAATTACTGTTAATAACAAAAAAAATTAGACCCTTCAGAACCCAACATTACATATCCATCCGCCCACTTTACTGAGACCTTGCATCCAACTAATAGAACTTGGACCATAACAATCAGACTGAAAAAAATTGGTCCTACATGCTTTTATATATATTGTTTGTACCTTGGGGGACCAAACCATAGCGGGGGCTGTGCCCTTTTTCTTACAGTGTAACTCCTCCTCTTCGGGTTTGGTTCGGATCTACATCTCGATACATAGTCAAGAGCAAAACGAAAAGTAGTTCTCATAGTTGTCATTTCTGGGAGTTAAGGCAGTCCCAGTGTTGGCAGCTAAATCACATAGCCAGCATTGTGTACTGGGAGTCTGGGACTTGGAAATGCTCTATTACCATCAGCAAGACATATTCACACTTTTCTGGCTACATCGCTAGCAGCCTGGGCTTCCGAGTTAGTGTTCACGCTGTTCCTGTCACTGTAACGGCTGAAGCTTTGCTGAGGAAAACAAGTCGCTTTGAGATGGACCAAGTCAAATCTGGACCACATTCACAATCTCAGTGACTCATCACGGCATATTTAAGCTATCAGAGAGAGATGTAATTCTGTGCGCCCATAAAATCATTTTCAGAAACATTTAAAATCTGACTGGGAAAACAGATATTGTAAATGAAGGAAGGAACCATCACCAGAATCCTAAAATAGATATGCCCATTTTATTTATTTCAAACTGGTATTTTTCACTTGTATAATTTGTTTACTTCATTCACTAATATATTTTATATTAATAAATTTTGATCACCCAAAAGGTGTGTGATCGTGTCACTTAGTCCATGCCTTCTTAGCCAATGTAACAGCTCATCCAGCACCCATTGGACAATCGGTGTGTCCATCAGCATTGGCAGTCAGCACTGATAGTCTGTGATCATCCAGGCACATGACCCAGGAAAGCCAATCGGGCTGATGGCTCATTAAAAGCAGCCATCTTGGTCTTCCTGTCACGGACATGTAGGAAACATGAAGCTGTGTTGCTGTTCTCTGTTACTTCTAATCTGGATGAACGAATGTTATTAAAAGGGCCCCTCTGTCTATAATGGCAGAACTTTCCAAATGTATCAATAATTCACTCAGCTTAATACAGTTTATGTTACAAATGTTTTCACACCATCATAACTTTAAAACATTTGTACATTTTGAAGTCCTTTAATTATCCTTTAATTTGTTCGAACTTTTGGTAACACTTTACATGAGGGGGCAGCAAATTGATAACCCAGTTATTACCTAAGTACAGATCATGAACAGGCATAATTACTGCATGAAATGCATGAACTGTTAGGATTGAAAAATGATGAACGATCAAAGGATCAGTATGTAACTAACACTTAGCTTCTGGTTAATTAGCTTCAGAGGCATTGTGCCCCCTCAAGTAAAGTATTACCAAATTTCTAATGACTGTAATATTATATTTAACTAAAATGTGGTGTATTATAATATGGTAAATGTGGTGTATTATAATATGGTAAATGTGGTGTATTGTAATATGGTAAATGTGGTGTGCAGTGGCGTTGAGACCAGGGTGTTGCCCTGCTTTGTGCTGCCTCCCATAGACTCCACGCCTCTACAAAACCCTGTATGCAAAATACTTAAAGGATGGATTCATCTATGGAAGGATACAAGCATGAATCCTACCTTGAGTAGGATGATGCACACTGTGTTTTAACATTCCAGCTAGATTAAGATCCCCATGAACAGAAAAATGGTTGGAATATGTTGGATGTCACTCTGTGTGGTTGGGGCGGTCACTCAGTGCCTTTGGCTGCAGGGGACATTGTGGCCTCGCTTACTGGGAACATCCTCATTTGCTCTGTGTATGGTGTCCCCCCCCCCCCCCCTCCGCCAGGGTGTACACACTGCAGCCACTGTAACATCCAGGCCGGTGAGCGGCGGCTTATAGCCGCTGCATGCTAACCTCATGCTTTGCTATGGGGTGTTAGCTCAGTTTGCATGCATCAGCTACCGAGCTCCGTGTTCCCAGGCTGAGGCATTCGAGGCTGGAGGTGTTGCTGCTTTAGAGATGGGGAAGTCCCATCGGTGTGATCTTCTGCTTAGCTCACCGTGACTTATCCCTGTGTACTTGGATGGCTGTGACGGATGCAGGCGGTTACACCTCAGAGGCAGTCAGAATAGCGCCTGGTGGGATCTGGGATTCCCTCATCGCATACTGAAAACTCTGCATTATGAAGATGTTATTAGAGGCAGAAATAGCAGTAATGGTAAGCGGTGGTAGGGTTTCTAACTCCAGGATTAAGAGAGACTCTCTGTTCCACTCTCATACTGACTCGAAGGCTAAGAGAGAGACTCTCTGTTCTACTCTCATACTGACTCAAAGACTAAGAGAGAGACTCTCTGTTACACTCCCATACTGACTCGAAGGCTAAGAGAGAGACTCTCTGTTCCATTCTCATACTGACTCAAAGACTAAGAGAGAGACTCTCTGTTCCACTCTCATACTGACTCAAAGACTGAGAGAGACTCTCTGTTCCACTCTCATACTGACTCAAAGACTAAGAGAGAGGCTCTCTGTTCCACTCTC
>JAUMHC010000017.1:17855079-17866635 GCA_032359785.1 Heteromormyrus szaboi
GAGAGACTCTCTGTTCCACTCTCATACTGACTCGAAGGCTAAGAGAGAGACTCTCTGTTCCACTCTCATACTGACTCAAAGACTAAGAGAGAGACTCTCTGTTCCACTCTCATACTGGCTCAAAGCCTAAGAGAGAGACTCTCTGTTCCACTCTCATACTGACTCGAAGGCTGAGAGAGACTCTCTGTTCCACTCTCATACTGACTCAAAGACTAAGAGAGAGACTCTCTGTTCCACTCTCATACTGACTCAAAGGCTAAGAGAGAGACTCTCTGTTCCACTCTCATACTGTGACTCATGAGTTGGGAGAAATACTCTCTGTTCTATTCCTGTACTGAATCCTGGACTGAGATAGATGGTTTCATTTTCTCCTGGGTTAATACAGACTCCGTGTTCCATTCTCATACTGATTCTGGGGCTGAGAAAGGCTCTGTTCCATTCCCATACTGACTCTGGCTGAGACTCCGGACTCTCTCCTCCAAAACTGAATGAATGGACAGCAAAGCAGCTATTAAGTCAAATAATGAATGAGAGAAGAAACAGCGTTTGGGCCAGCAGGGACCAGGCGCGATGATCACTCTGCTCTCAGCATGGGTGACTGGCACCTAAAGACCGACAGAAGGAACTGTTTCTGTTTTGAGCCATTGTTAAATGTTTAAATGTTGGTTAAAGCTGGAATTTCATTTAAGTCACTGGTGTTTGTTTCCCTCCCCTGTGTCATTTGGGACTTGATGGAAGTTAGTAAAATCTTCGGGTGCTCACTGTTGGACCTTAGAGCCAGGAAAAGATCTATCTGTATAAAAACCAGTTTGCTGTGTGCTGCTTTGGACATTAGCACCTGCTAAGTAGGTGAACGATAATACTGATGATTAGTGAAACTGCCAGCCATTGGTGATATGAAGCTGCAGGCTTTGCGCCCCATAATGTGATGTTTCAGTCCACGTGTTTCTCTGGGTGCCTTCATGCTTTTTTTGTAGCTGTGAGCTGTGTAATTTACTGCACTCAGACGTCTGCTGAAACACTGCAGTGCACGCTCATTCGGTAGCTGAGAGCATGATGGGCGGTGACTCACTCTGACCGAATTTGTGTGATTTCAGCATAATTTGAGCACTGGAACAGGTTTTGTGTCATTTTCTTTGCCCTGTGCCAAATAAAACGGTAATTCCCTAAAATGGAAATTCAACTGTAGAATGCTTTTAATATTTCCAGTAGCACTGACACTGGGTAGAACATTATGTTTGTATTTGGCTTTTCACATCCTCCCTGTGACCCTGTACCGCATATGGAGTTTGGAATATGGGTGGATTTAAAAATGTTCTGTTTCCTTGTTATAAGCTAGCTAAAACATTTTAATTTGATGTCAAATGGGGTAAAGGTACTTTTTACCCATGAATAATATGTGCTATGAAAGCAGATGCTAAAAGTCAAATAAGTCCTTGATTTAAAACACCCTGTGATTCATTCCTTGTGCGTCGGTGGAACAGTGATGCCTGGCGCTGGCTTTGATCACCTGACTGCCAGCCAGAACCGCTTATAAGTAACAGGCACAGAGCTGCAGAAAGCAGAGCGGGGATCTGAGGGTGTGGTCAGGAGCAGCACGGGTGAACCAAATGATTCAGATTGCCCTGAAAATCCGATTTTCAGTTGCGTCGGGGCCCTGCTGTGTCTGACGCCATCTTGTCCATGGCGCAGGACACCCGGGGGGGGACTTTGACTTGGCTGAGTATGAGCTCCTGAGCCCCGAGCCGTGTGACACACCCCAGGCGCAATTCTTTGCGTGCCCCACACCCCCTGTCAGCGACCAGGTGCCCAGGCCCCCCCAGGAGCAGGAGGACGAGGACAGCTCGGTGGGGATCGCGGCGGTCAGGCTGGCAAAGAGGAGGGCACCTGAGGTACCAGCCCTGGCTGGCATTGGCTGCAAGCTTGTGTGTGCGGCGAATAACCCCCCCCCCCCCCCCCCCACCCAGAAGGAACAGCCCCTAGGGTTCAGCCTTAGGACTTTAGGCCTCTCACACGTATCCCCCCACCCCGGCTGGGATCAGGCCCTCTTCCTGGCCTTTGTTTGGCTGTATGGTGGTTTGCTGTTTCCAGTGGTAAAACCTGGTTCTGTGCAGGCCGCCGTGTTCTCCGGGTGAGTGCCGGTTCTGTGCAGGCTGGACCAGGCCTTTAGCTGCTCTTTGCACTGCAATGTTTATTCCCGTACGTGCCCTTTGCTGTTAACCAGCCTTTCGCAGCAAGGTGTGTGGTTGGCCTGTACTAATGAACGTGTCCATGTTAGCATGCCTCTGGGTCCTTTGGCACTGCATTGTGTTTGAGACAAACTTATCTTAATGAAAATACATTTCATTTCTATTCCAGTCCATCGTAGGGAACATACACATATACACAATCATATACTATGGGGAAGTGAGATATGGAAATTAGCCTAACTGCATGTCTTAGGGTTGGGGGAGGGTCAGAGTATCAGAGGGAATCTGCTCTGGGAGGGGGGGAACATGCAAATATAATGCATTATAATGTGGTATAAGAATTAAGGATGCTTTGTACTGCATTATAAAGGTATCTATAGTGCATTATAGATTCATAATGCATAATTATAGATTCAAGCATTCATAATGTATAAAAAACATGGGTATAATGTGTAATGTCTTTTTATAAATATTTATAACAATGTTTATAATGCTTTATGGATGCATTATAATGTGCTATAAATGTGTTCATAGATTCTTATAAGCATGGCATTCTTAGAAACTATTACCAAATTAAAAAAACAACAAAGTAGTGCTTCAAAGGTATTTCAAAGGTATTTTGTGAAGACTGCTTTGTCAAGGAAAAAAATGAATTGAGGTGAATGAATACAGGGAAAGCGTTCACTGTGGAGAGTCTAGAATAAAGGCGTGATGTGTTGGTCTAAAAGGGAACACTGGTGGCTTGACGGTTCGGTTAGTGTACTTGTAGTTGAAAGGTTGCTGGTTCAAATCCCCAACCAGCAAGGCAGCACTGAGGTACCTTGAGCAAGGTACCGCCCCCAAGCACTGCTCCCCGGGCGCTGAATTAGCTGCCCCCTGCTATGTCACGCATGGGTTATATGTAGAGGACACATTTTGTTGTTGTGCACTGTGGTGTGTCAACAATGACTATTGATTACTAAATTCAAAATTGTGCTGTGGAGTCTGGTTGGTTATTAATACACAGAATAATCCCAGCTGTGGTTATCGTCTTCTCTGAGCTTTTACAGTCAGTGGTCACAGTTCCACAAAACGTGCTCAGCTGTGGTTAATCCATATCTCTCCTTTTCCGTCCCTCCCCACTTTGAACCCCAGCCTCCTCCTAGAGTCCTGAGGCCCCGCCCCAGATCTAAGAGTACCTCGTCTCCAGACAGCGACACCATGTGACAGTACGAGCCACCGGACGCTGGCAAAAGAAAAAAAAAAAAACACTCCTGGATCGCTTAGCTGCCTTAACTGAAGTCTGAAAAAAAGGAGGATTGCAGAAGACCGTGGCTGGATCTGATCAGAAATGAGCCAAAGTAACGACGCGTGGTTTACACGATACTCAGTTATCTGGGGAGTGATCGTCCCAGCAGGCCTCCCATAACTCACCTCCTGTTCACTTTGAGTGTGCCATCATTTCGCTTCTCTCTCTGTGTCTGGCCTCTCCCTTAAAACACGTTACGTAACAGTACATTTCTGCGGCAAAGCCTTATGTCATACACTTTCATTTACTTTGGCTGCAAGCAATGTGGGAATGACCATAACACATACAAATAAGTGGCTTGTCACATCATTAACAGTGACGTTTCTGTGCTAAATGGTGAGGAATCCAATATATGCTTATATCCTGTATTTTGAAAGTATTACAAGAGCCGCTGTACCAGGGGTGTTGGCTGTGGAATTTAAGAACAGAAAATGGTTTGCAAAAAATTGTACGGTATGGTTTAATATGTTTTTTTTTTCTGTTATTATCCAAAAATTACAGTATAACATTTAGGAGAAAACCTATCTAGCTAATACCAGAGAAGTCAGACTGAATATAATACAATATAATATAATAAGTATGAGAATAAAGATGTTTAAAAGTATATAAGGACTAATTAACTACAGGAACATTTAAATGCCTGCGATGGGTTGGCACCCCATCCTGGGTTGTTCCCTGCCTTCTGTCTATTGTGTCCAGGATAGGTTCTAGGCCCACATGACCCTGCATAGGACAAGCAGGTATAGAAAATGGATGGATGCAGATTTAAAGGCAGGAAGTATATTTTATGGCTAAGGTGTGTGTGATAACTGTACTGATGCCTAGCTAAGGACCTTCTGAACAGTTAGACTTCACAGTGATCAAATATGTGCCACCTCAACAAATCACATTTGAACTTGAAGGGTCTGTGTTTAAGACTTTAAACCTGTGTGAGAAATTGCTTTATCTACAGATAGTGAATGTAATGAAAATGTAGAAATTTAGTGATGTCAAAGACTAGCTCACTGGCAAAATATCTGGCACTTAGCACTCTATATCTGAAGATCTGTCTATGCATCATTGAACATAGCAGAAAATATTTCTTGGCTCAGAAACACGTGTACGTGATTCTGATCCAAAGCCACCATGCTTTGCTTTCAGAAAGCCTGCATGCTTGTGAACACTAAGATTAATAAGGCTTTATCCTCCTTGGACTCTTACCTGGGTCTGAGCAGCAGAGAGGGGAAAACATCCAGAGGGCGAACTGACGCCATAATATGAGTAATGTGCATTCATAGTTTAATAGTGTGTAACGCTACATCATTTAAAAGAACTTGGCATAACCAAAGTGAAGTAAAATCAGGCACAGAATGCAGCAGCTTCTGTCCTGGCTGAACAGAAGTATCAGGACTTTCATTGGAATATGACAACACTGAGGTTATCTGAGGATTTAGCAGAGCGAGGAACTTGCTTTTAGCTGATTTGCTGCACGTACTGTCAGCCTAGTTGAGCATTAGAATCTTTCCGGTCGTCTATTCTGAACCCACATTCTGTGGGAGGTGTCATTTTTCTCTTTTAAAAATGTTTCAGACAGAGATAAATGCCTGCGACTGATTTTTACGAGTAGATTACACTGGAAGGACTAAAAGCCGTCAAAAACTGTCTGCACAGGAGCACGGTAACGCTTTTCCTCATTTCAGATAGATTCATTTGGGCTTTCACATTCAACATAATACTTCAGCTGACCTACCTACGTGCTAAAACAGTATTGGATTGACTCATAAATGTACATAAACACTGGTTTGTTTAATGCATGCATGATTATTAACAAGAGCAAAATTACAGTTTTCTGCCATTGAGAAACAAATTAAGACAAGTAGTAGTATTGTCAGCAGTACTAAAACCCGCAAGAGCAATGAAACCAGCACTTGACTGTCCTGGAATTCATCAATAGATAATTTTCTGAAACTAATGCAGTTCCAGCACTACGGAGGTCAGCTTTAAACTTTTCGGAGTCTTTTACTGCCAGGTAGAATATTGGCATAGGAGATGGACCGAGGACCACAAGGTCCAATGTCGTGGTCTTTCTTTAACCGCCAAATTGAATTTAGTGCTAGTTTGTTAACTAAACAGTCATTCATTTGTAGGTGTTCATCAACACTTCAAGTTTTCTGTACATTTCTGTATTGAGCACACACTGGCCCTCAACCACCCAGGGTGATTCTAGTTTTTGCCGTAAACAGTGGCGTAGATCTATGGCAGCATAGCAAATGTGTGTCTTATGGCATGGAGATTAACACTTTAATGTGAAGGAGCCAGTAATATACTGTGTTGCACTAAATGTAAATAATTTGTGGTAGGCTGAGCATGAGAGCATCTTCACTGAGCACCAGGGACTTTGAGATAAGGCCACGTCTCGCCTGCGGTTTGGAATTGGCTCATACTGAACCAAACGACGATACTCAAGTCAAATCCCAAGGATGTCCTATACAAGAAAGTGATATATTATGGAATCGATGGGTATGAATATTAAATCATACTGCGACACGACTAAAAACCGTTCCTATGGTAATTAATAAAGGGGACTGAGAAGGTAGTGCTTAAATGTTAATAATCCAAACTAGCTGATTACATGATAAATAATAATTGAAATAAGGATGGATCACTTCCTTAAGACAGACAAACACATATTGAGAGGCATAGAGTTTTTACCTGAGTGTACTTCAGATAAACATCTTTCTAGGTCAGTATGTGTTTATTTTAATCAAACTGTTAAATTGTTGACTTGTAGCACTGTTACTGATTGTTCTTTTAAATGAGTTGCAGTATTACTTAATGAATAATGCTGTGTTGTAGGTGTGACTGTGTTTTGTGATACGGTCAACCGGGAAACACACACAAGGCTGATAAATTATTGTGAGGAGTGTAACGAAGCGAGTGAGTCACGTCTCCACGGTGACGGCATTGAGGGTGTTACGCACTCCCGCCAGCTGAGACACAGCGAAAGGAGGCTCACTGTTTTCCTGTGTATATATTACAATTATTTGTAAAGTTTGTGGTTCGTAGCATAAAAAGCATGCATTTTTTTTAGCAGTACCATCGTATGTGGAATATATTTGATGGAAAAAAGGACTCTGTATGTCTGACAGCTTTCTGTGAAAATCTGTCTTAAGGTTTGTTTTCGTGGATCTTCCCATGTTTCTCATTTCCCTCTGGCTCCAGGTTATCTTCGGTTTTGAAACATTTGTCATATTTTGTCTGGCTGGCCAGAAATTTTGTATTGAAACCCATTAATGTCCCCCCTCCCTCTCTGTTGTCAATCCCCCGTATCTTAGCACTGTAGCATAGGAAGGATATAGAGACTGTGAGAGTTATGGAATGGATTTCACAAAGTGCTTAAACTGTGTTATGAATATTCCCATTTAAGACCTGTTTGTCAGCCACAACCATTAAAAGGAAAGATGAACTTGTGTGTGGGGTCCTGTCTTGTGCTGGTTTTTGGGCATGTTTATGGCCTTCACATAAAGTTCACATGATTAATGCTAACCATACACTAGAACATTGACTCACATCTAAAGACAAGGCATCAATAATCACAAAATGATTTTACAACAACTATGGATCTTGCAGGGTCACTATTTGCAAGATTGCAACTAGATTCCTATTAAGAATATTTCCCACAATGCTTCTGGTGGAAATTTACAGGAAGAGAAAAACATTTGAGCAATGTGCAAAAACAATGAAAAAGAGAAGACGTGGCAGAATGTGGACATGACCCTGGTTGCATGAATGGAGACAACAAGGCCTGACCATCCTCCATATCTGTCTACTCTACTTGAGATCCTGTAACTGCTTTGCTGTTTCCTGTTTGGAGCTGGAGAGAGCTCACCCATCGGTTGTTAACAGTGTCCACATCACAGTTGGCATGAGCCAAGACTAAAGACCCATGATAATATTAAACACGCTTTATATATATTGGAATGTCAAGAAAGAGAATGACTGACTTGAGACGGCTATGCTGACCACCGTACATAAAACATTTGAGATGATGTGAGTACATCACAACTGTAGCAAAACTATTATGATATTATTACGATATTCGAAATTTGTCTGTGACAGTGAAATCACTTGAAATCTCATTTGGTGTAAGTCCAACATAAAACAACACAAATGAGCGCTGACAATGTATCTCACTAATACAGAGAGACATCGACACGGTACTTACTATGAATACTGCAAGTCTAAGAATCCGCTACTATCACTGCAGTCCACGAAACACTTAACAGCCCGAACAGCCTCATCTTCCTATTGTCATGTTTGGGTCCCCGTATGTACTGTGAAAAACATGAGATTTTAGAAAAAACACCTTGATGGTAAGAGAATGGAGTTACATACAAACCCCAGATATTCCGTGACCATGATTAGTCCATTATTAGTTCAATATTATATTCACCATTTTATTCACTAATTATGATAAGATGTTTATGCCTCTCCAAATCTGACCAGTATAAGTGGCTAGAAAATGGATGGATAGATTTTTACAGCTTTTTAAGTAAATTTAAGTAAGTAATTTAAAGTTCAGCAACTGAACAATTTAATGACTAGCAACACTTCTGTCAGATATTTCAGTATAAATGACAGTGTTCAGTCCATATTTCTAAATGAAAACTGAAAGTGATGCCTCAGCCCGTCCTTCCAGAGAGGAAACCAGTCAGAGATGCGGCATCAGGGCTGAGACTGAAGGTGAGGCAGCATCGGGGCTGAGACTGAAGGTGAGGCAGCATCGGGGCTGAGACAAGCAAAAGCATCCATGAGTCAGCAGCCCTCCAGTAACTGCACAAATTAAACCTATAAGGAAGTCCTCACTGAAAGTAGTCTCACATCTACAGTACAAGGAAGCACTTAGTAATTAACTGATGAAAGCTTTTGTTTGTACACGAAAAAAAGATCTTACCAGAGAATTTATCAAAGTTTCATCATTGCTCTGAACAAAACTGATAGCAACCATGTACACATATAAGCAGGGCTGGAAATTAAGCTCGCCCACTCGCCTGAGGCAAGTAATTTAGACGAAGACTGACAAACACTTAACTGTAGCCGCTGGACAGTATAAAATTGCATGTTGGATTACATGTTTTTTTTTTTTTTTTTTTTTTACTGAAATGGCTCCAATGGAAGAATAGTAGAGTGGTGGCTAGCAGAGTACATCTTACACTTTAGGAACTGGCAATTTCAATCCCAACTGTGCTCTGTGTGTGAAATTAGCACATTACCTCTTTAAACATGCAAGATACACGTTCCACATATGTCACTGATTATTCAGCACAAACACACGCTCTGACACACAAATTTAATGTATATATTTACATATGTACATATGTTTAACAGTAGTGAAACTGGGTTATGTAAGAACTTCTAGCACTGAATGAGAGACCAGTCAATGTCCAATTATAGTTCAGCTGTAGGCTACGGGTGACTTTTATTTTGCAATATTCCGTCAAACTGCAGGATGGACTTCCGGTGTCATCGCGCACTTACAGGAAGTTTGATGTGCTGGTCAGAGGAGAGCCTGAAATACTGTCAAAAGTTTATCGTGGCTGCAACATCTAATGACATAACCAATTTATTATATATCAAACTTCACCAAGAAAATCCCTTGGAGAATCTTCTGAAGTACCGTATTTTAGTGAGGTTGTTCAGGCTGCTCCATGACCTACTGTTGTCATTTCTGTGACCGGTGACGTTTTTTACGCAACGGGCGTGTCATCGCACATGCGTGCTCGCATTTCCCGCTGTTACTGGGCTAAACCGGGGAGAGACGTATTCTGTGTCCTGGGGAAAAATTTGCCTGTAGAAATCAAGTGTTTATAATGTTTTTCTGAACAGAGGGGCTCTGTCACGTGTAATAAGTCGTTGAAAGTGTACTAGCAATAATGCTGCGTGTCTGTAGGAAAGCGGCTGGTGCAGCAGCTCAGGTAAGGGCGAGAACGTATCTGTGGCTCAATGAGTTCTCCGGTCCTCTGTACTGTCATTCACTAACCCGGTTCAATGAGGCCTGTTGCGCTTTCGTTACAATAAAGATTGTTTAATAACCGTTTGGATTTGTTTTTAGGGAACGGTGTGTTGGTGTGAGGATATGTGATATAATGTGATCTAAAATGTATAGGGGCACAAATGAGCGAATAAAGTTTGCAGTGGTGGTTACGCTACGCAACAAACGTACAATAAGCGTGAATGTACGCAGGCGTACATATTAAGGTTTGGCAGTTCTACGCAAAATACGTAGCTAGTTAGCGGCTGGTTTTGCTAAGCCAAGCACGTGAAGTGAAGCAGTTTCATTCTTTCTGGGATTTTGGTTAGGTTTAAGATTGGGTTTCCATGGGAGTACACAAATAAGCACGTCCGTGGCGGATATTTTTCTAGACGTTCGCCAAAATCCCGGTTATTTGACGTAGTCTCACGTAGCTGAGCTGGGGGTCAGCGTGTTGTCGGTCACTTAGCTGCCTAGCATGCTACAAGGACTATTTACTTGCAAGGTATATTGATATAGTAGCGTCCGTGGGTCATTATGCAAAACTACACGTGTTTTTCTCGAATGTGGTCCTAAGCGTGTTTTAATGTGCGATTTGAGCAGGAATGGTAAGGTCCTGGATGTGACCTTGACATAGAAGGGAGGCTATAACGTAACGTGGGCAGTCCGATCATGTTTAAAGGACGAGAGCTTCGTGTCATGGTCGCATCTGGTCAAATGCCCACGGTTATTCCTCATAACATAATGACCTTGTGCGTGCATATTAACCTGCTGACTTATTGGATTCGGTTTACCAAAGTGACACTCTGAGAATCAAGGTCAGAAACTACAAACGTGGCTATCTTTATTTGACATGGTTTCTCACTTTTGTTCCAGCATACCCCCCCCCCCCCCCTTTTATATCTATGGCCACACATTTCTCCCCGTGACAGGGTTTTCCTATTCAAGGCTTTCGTAATATGCATGACTGGTTTATAATATACCTTTATCAACTCACTTTGCACAGGAAGACTATGGTGTCTGTTTTTGCAGTGTATGTATGTTTAGTTTAGTGGTAACACTTTACTTGACAGGGCATGAATATAGTAATATAGTATTATGCTATTACTTATGTATTAATTAACCACAAACAAAGTCTTTGTTACATACTGATCTCAAGTCAATTCATCATTAATGAATCGTGATGCATGTTTTATATCAAGCCGTTACTATATTTTTTACTATATCAGTTAATTCTATAAATCTTTGTGAACCACTGAAGGAACAAGTCATGAATAACATGAAATACTGATCTCATGATCATTGATGAATCGTGACACATCTTTTATCTCAAGTAGCAACTCATGATTTGTACTTCAGTAGTTACAGAGTTATTTCTAAGTATTTGTGCCCTGTCAAGTAAAGTTACGTTTCATTTAATTTCTTATTTTAGTTTTGGTTATTTGTCAAACATATGTTAACACACGGTCAACATTACAATGAAATGCGTTGGGCGAGAGAAGAAACATGTCTCTCAGCATTGGAGACCTGCAGATGTTTAAAAGTATAGAAACATTCAAATCAATCAATAACTGAATGAATAAACAAACTTAGGACATAAAAAATTTTAAAAGTCATAAATAAGGAAATGTTTATGTGTGTTTATGTGTGTGTGTGGGGGGGGGGGGTAGGTGGGTGTAGTGCAAGCACCAGTATTGCACATTGGAGAAAGTGACATGTAACTAATGGTAGTGTTTAATATAGGCCTTTTGTTTATTTAAGCTTTTTCAGCGGTGTAACCCCCCCAACCTTTCAAGGGGGTGGCAGGACAATGTTAAAGCAGAATAACATATCCAGTATATAAAGTATAATATAAGTGTCGTCATTGTTTGCAAAACAAGAGGCTATTAATCATTCTGACCACAATTTATCAGCTTACTCTGGTTCTAACACAGTTGTTAAATTAAATGGTTAATCTGTTAATGCAGTGTTCTTTAATGAAGGGAGACTGTATGGACGGAGTATGTTATTGGGCGCGTTCTTTATGGACGGAGTATGTTATTGGGCGCTTTCTTTGTGGACGGAGTATG
>JAUMHC010000017.1:17871668-17897263 GCA_032359785.1 Heteromormyrus szaboi
GTTAAGGTTGTCATAGTTAGCATTAGCATTTTTCCCATTGAAATGAATGAGCGGTCCCCATAAGGATATGTTTACCCCCTACATGTGTGTGCTGGCTCTTTTGCACTGAACCTGAAAAGTCATTAACGCTCATGCATGTTTCTGCTAAACAGTCGTGCTCGAGTGCGATGTCTGTATGATGCAACTGTGTGTGTGATTGTGTGCATGGTGAGTAATCGTGCCCTGTCGTGTGTCCGTAGGAGCGGAGTGTACAGAGTGCGCCCATGAAACCTCGCACGCCGTGAAGGAGCGCCCTCCAGAGGAAGTGGCTGCCAGACTCACCCAGCAGGAGCAGGCTGAGAAGGCTCTCCTGGCCTGTAAGTTTTGAATCCCCCCTACCCCTGATGACCTGTGACATGCACCCATGGAGGGGGCGTGCCATATACTCGCCGTGACCCAGAATGCACTGGTCTCTGAAACGTCCTAAATAAAATCAGGAGTCAGAGTATTAGAGTTAGCCTGATAGTGGATGGCTGGCTCTAAAATGGCTTTGCATAGACAGGTCACATGACCGTTCCTGATTTATGCCTGTCCTTGTTCACATATGACATTTCACATTGACTGAGACCGAATGCTGAACGTGTTGCGTGAAGGTTATGAGATACTCCTGGCACGGAGATGCCTGTCTGTCGTCAGAGCCCTCGCCTAAGCCCCCCCCCCCCTGCATGGGCCCTGGTGTGTCACAGATGACAGGGCTCAGCGCCAAAGCGTCTAGGTGACACAATGGTGCAGGAGTGACCTGCACAGCCCAAGTTTGAGATCAGCTGGGGCAAATCGAGGGAAGCGTCACGTCCTGTTATGTTCATGTCATTGGGTCAGAGTAGCAGAGTCCCACCCACAGGAAGTAGGAAGTGGGGGGGGTGGGGGCTGCATGTAAGGGCGATATTTCCCTCCATTCTGCGTCTGCCGTTTGAGGAACTCAGCTCACCTGTGTGAATAGGGGGCTGGCAGGGATGATTAATGGGATCTAGCTGTAGCCATCAGATTCCCACGCTCCTAGTTCAGCAGGTTTAGGATCTGTGCCCATTTCCTGAAGGTCCTGGGTTCAGATCCCATGCTTGCTAGAATAATCATGTCACCTCTGGGCCCTTGAGTGCAGATATAACTTCCGGCTGGTTCTGTGCAGCTCTGTCAGCCGGCTTGGAGGAGGCGCTGAGCCGCACGGCCAATGTGACCCTGCGTGCCATCGAGGCCCAGAATGCTGCTGTCCACGCCATCTCCGCACACACAGAGAAGCTGAAGGAAGCCATGGACGACTCCGAGGTGGGAGCCTGAAGCTATGCTGACAGCCAGCACGCGCCTGTGATAATGATCGGGGGTTTCTTACTCATAGGAGCAGGGGCTGAATTCGGAGCTTGTTCAGTCCAGTCATATCTGTCCCTCAGGTGACGTCGGAGGAGAAGTCTTCTCAGTGGCGGGTGCTCGAGGACACCCTGCAAGAGCGTAGCAAGGCCGTAGACCTTGCCTCCGACACCCTCCTCAAAGCCAGGTAGCCGTCCTCCCTGCCGAGCACTGGGGGATTTTACGGGAAGTCGGGGTGACGATTAATGATGAATAAACGATCCTGTTCACATACTATCACAGATGCACAATATGGATATTGGAAGCGATTTATTTTTTGTATTATTTAAAACAAATCATTGGTATTGCTCTCAGCTGTCCCACAATGCACTTGAGCGGTTTCCCTGGTGACGGAACTTGCGTGCCACTTCACAGGAACGAGCTGGAGAACCTGAAAGGCATCGTCGACAAAGCCAAGCAGAGCGAGATCGCAGGCTCCTGGCCGCAGATCATCGTCGCTGAAGAACACCTGCACAACATGCTGGTCGACCTGGACAACGTCGTGAGCAAGGTTGCTGCAGACCACTGCCTCTGCACTGTCCTATACGCCTCACTCCGCTTCCTGGGCCTTCTTAAAAAGACGATAACTCCTGAAACACCCTTTAATTCATCTGTACGAGTCCGGGGATGGATAACGGTGCAGTTCAGTCAGTGAGAGAATCAGGACAGACCTGGCCCGTTTCTCCGGATGCCTGCAGTGACTCCTTTGGTCTCGTCGTTGCAGGTGCAGTCAGCCCAGACGGAGGCGAAAATCGTGTCCCAGTACAGCGAGCTGGTGGGCGAAGCGAAGAAGCAGTTTCAGAAGGAGCTGAGCAGCATCACGCCCGATGTCCAGGCAGGCTGGAAGGGCCTCAGTAAGTTTGCGACGGCTCCCCCTGCTGGCTGGTGGACTGCCTTACCGGCCCCTATGCAGCATAGATTTTTTTGGTCCAGTTATAAGTCTGAACACCGATATGATAAAACATGACAAATTTATTTTTTTAATGCTAAAATTATAAAGCTGTAAACATGTTTACACATATACAAAAGCAGTAATAACACTTTTGGGAAAGGTTAATGTTCTTCACATATACAATATGGCCACTCATAAGAATGTTTGTGCTGTTTAACTGGCTTAAGTGGTTTAACTTCAGCCACTTTCCCAGTTCTGTATAATGTGCCTTTCCCTAGTTTCAGAGGGCCGTATACTGGCTTCCTGTTGGGGTTTGTGCATGTATTGTCATTCATGCGAGGAAGATCCTGTCATCAGATTGTCGGACAGCAGGGGGAGATAATGAAGGACACAGCAGTGATATCGTGGGACTGGCTGTCGTCCTTCGCTTAGCTGTGTGATGCGTGGGACGTCCTCTAAGAGGAGATATTTAGCAGGATTAAGCGGTTTCTACTATAAGCTGCTAATTTATAAATAAAAGCAGACATTTAACTAAAAGTTTACAACCCCTCAAATTCAGTAGTTTTTCTTCTTCAATTAAAAGGAATATTTGAGACTTTCAGGGCTAAATCTGACTGCATAACCAGTCATGTGCAGCGTATTTACAGTAAACTGAGGTCAGACTCACTCAGGTTCCTGCAGCGTTGGACTTCTGATTAAGACAGGCTTCCAAGCAGACATTGTTAGGTCAGTTCACACTGTGTCCCAGCGGCCGCTGGGTCGTCCTTGTGCTGTCCTGCCACATGGGGGCACTAACCTCTCTGCACCTTCCCTTTCTGTTGCAGAGCTGTCTGACGTAGGTGAGTGGGCCCCGGGCCGTCCTCCCGTTTGCACTCATGCTCTGCTAGCTCCCCGTCGTCATGGCGATCCCTCTCCCTCCCCATCAGGCTTTGCTTCATGTCGTCTTAAAGGCACAGCGCCTCCCCGGCAGGAGACAGAGCCTGTTGTGTTGACCAGCGTACTTAATCAGGGATGCAGGGATGCCGGTTACCTGCGATCAGTTACCTGTGAGGACTAGTTAACTAAATTCAGGCTGCGGTTAGAAGCTGCACGGCTTGCTGGGTCTCGACAAAAGCCTTATGGTTATCCGTTATCTATAATATGTCTTTAACCTCATGCTGGTGTGTCCCGCATGGCATTTGAAAGGTTTGTCATTAAACTGGTAATGGGTAACTGCAGACTAGCAGTGTGGTACGAGATTATGGACTGTGGAAGTTTACATGTATTTCCAGTAGCTAGGAATTAATGACTCCTATGTTAGGGAAGCAACATAATTGCTAGTCATTCATGCCCTTTCATCGTCCATCCATCTATTCTTCTTCATTAATTGCTAGTCCATTTAGGAGTGACCCCCCCCCCCCAGGCCTGTCGTTAGGTGTAGGGCTATAGGCAGATATCCGTAAACACTGGGACAGATGCAGACCCCCCATCCAGGGTGCTATGAGGTGACGGTGCTGTCCTGAAACTTGGTCAGACTGCCGGCTTGGCTGAGTTCCCCCCCAACACCAGTAGGCGTCCCCCGAGCAGCCGGGCATCATCCAGTGCCCGCTGAACCTCCCCGCCCCCCCCACACGCTACGGTAATTCACCTGGCTGATTAAGTACAGTGCAGATGATGTGCTGTCTGACCAGGAAGTCTATTCGTGGCTCGCTGCAGCGTTTTCAGATGGGAAACCCACAGTGCATGAATACCGAGTCATGATTTACGAAGGTCCTGTAGCTACGGTTGTTTATTTTATCTTCTAGTAGGACTTACTGGATTCTGACTCTGGTAGGACATCTTTTGGAAACCTGTGTCTCTACTGGTAAAATATAAGCACCGTGAAGAGGGTGTGAATCTGAGCTGGTTCTTGTAAACGCTGGTAACAGGGTGGGTCTTGGCTGTGTTCCTCGTGGTCTTTGATTGGCCATGGTGACTCGCTCTGTGTGCGTGTGCTGCCACCTGCTGGTGCATCGTTCCCCCGTGACGTCATCCCCACCGTGTGTCACTCTCCATTCCACTCTGAGCACTGAGCTCTCGCTTCTGCCCTGAAGACACAGGAGCTGCTGGCATCTTCTTGCACTGTGTGAGGGAGACCGATGGTCTGTTCGGGATTCCAGCTTAGTTGGGGAACACCAGTGACCAGAGACCCATGTCCCTATTTGATGCACATGTCCGTATTTGATGCACTCTCTCAAATCCAGTAGCCTGCCCAAGTTGGCTTGAGGTTGTTTTGTTGACCAAAAGCTCATCTGTCTTCAGGCGTGATCACCAGCTGCCACTTTGAACCGATTCAAATCATGCCTGTTAGATCGTATGAGCAGTGCACTCAGAAATGCAGTGAACACTGGAAAAAAAAAATGCAGTGAATGAACATGAATCTGCTCCTCCTGGAGTGAATGCAAAGCGGAGCCTGTTTGCAGCAGTTCCCGGCCGGCCTGAGCAGACATGCTCTCTGGTCCAGCAGGCAAGCTGACCCCGGATGACCTGAATTCACTGATAGCCCACGCGCATCGGCGCATCGACCAGCTGAACCGCGAACTGGCTGAGCAGCGAGTCCGTGAGCAGCTCCACGTCGAGGCTGCGCTCAAGCAGCAGCGCCAGGACGACAAGAAGGCGCTGGACAAGGCCGTGGCCACGGCACTGGAGCGCCGCCATGAGGAGCTGCACCTTGAGCAGAACAGGAAGGTCTGTGACTGGCGCCACCTGGTGGCCTTGCAGTGCAATGACACTAGAATTACTTTAGTTTCAAACATGGAACATATTTTAGAGACTGTTCCTCCCGAAAGTAGAACCGTATCAAAGACTAAACGCTGAGCAAAACCGCAGCCTTCAGCTTTTGGCATGCCTTGTGTCCCCTGGAATGTCTGCTGCAGGTGGAGGAGGTCCGGGAGGTGATGGAGGCGGAGATGCGCACGCAGCTGCGCAGGCAGGCTGCCGCCCACACGGACCACCTGCGTGACGTGCTGAAGGTGCAGGAGCTGGAGCTCCGGGCCGAGGCCCAGGAGGTGGGCGCCCCCCCGAGCAGCCGCTGGCACCCCAGGCCCCCGTCGGCAGTGTGCTCACGATCCCGGCGTTCCGGCTGAGATCCCGGCGTTCCGGCAGGTACTAATCACTGACCCCTTGTCACCACCCCCTTCCCTAGACACTGACCAGAAAAATCATGGAGCAGGAGACTGAGTTCCGGCGGGCCAACCAGGACCAGCTGGACCAGTTCACCATGGACATGAACGAGGCCTATGCCAGGCTGAAGGGTCTGGAGGACGCCATCGACAGTGAGTGGCACTGTGACAGATACAGGAAGGGTTTTATTCTGCCTGTGATGCATTTGATTGGGGTCTGTCTCTGTTATTATCTGAAGCATTGGTCTGAAAATGCCTTTCAGCAGATCAAAATCTCGAATGATTAAGTTTTTGCTTACATGTTTGATTTGGCTTAAAGGCACCCCTATCCAGTTGTATGGTTGCTCTGGGAGACATGGGGTTTATGTGGGTGGGGCCATGTGGGTGTGGCTGTGTGGATGAGAAATTGTGGGTGGGGCCTTGTGGGTGTGGCCTTGTGGGTGGGGCTCTCTGGGTGGCTCCTATCAGGCAGTGATGTCACTCCCCCTCCCCACAGGCCATGCAACGGCAGAGGAACAGGCCCGGAAAGCCCACCAGCTGTGGCTGTCCGTAGAGGCTCTGAACTACACCCTGAAGACGGCGGGGGCTGACACCCCCACAGAGCCCCTGGAGGGGGCGGTAAAGACCGTGCGGGACTGCTGCAGCGAGAACGAGTTCACCCAGGTGCTGACCACGGCCCTGCCCGCCGAGTCGCTGCAGCGCGGCGTGTTCAGCGAGGCTTCCCTGCGGGCGCGCTTCTACAGCATCCGCAAGCTGGCACGGCGCGTCGCCATGATCGACGAGACGCGCAACAGCCTGTACCAGTACTTCCTGTCCTACCTGCAGTCGCTCCTGCTCTTCGAGCAAGAGCAGCTGCCCCCCCCGGACAAGCTGACCCCCGACGACCTGGATACCTTCAAACTGCTCTCGTATGCCACCTACTGCATCGAGCGCGGCGACCTAGAGTTGGCAGCCAAGTTCATGAACCAGCTGACGGGCGAGCCTCGCAGGGTGGCACAGGACTGGCTGACGGAGGCACGGCTGACGCTGGAGACGCGGCAGATCGTCAGCCTGCTGTCAGCGTATGCGAACGCGGCGGGCCTGGGCACCAGCCAGGCCCAGTAGGCTGGCAGTGCCACACACGTAACGGCACACGCGTAACACCAGAGCCTTTATCTCAGTCCATCGCGGCTCAGCGCCTTTACACCCACACGTTTCAGTTATTAATGATGATTGTTAGACAGGGGTATCAGATGGGATGCACTTTTAGTAAGAGGGTCCGTTCCATTTGTCCCCTTGGCCGTCCTATGCCTGCTGGGAAACACGGAACAAAAACCACCCCCCCCCCCCCCGCCCCAAAATTGCCAGCCGTAATTGTGCCGTGTGCACAAACGTGCCCCGATTTCCCCCACATTTCAAGTGCAGCCAGCCTCATGTCATGGTTCATAACACGCATTGGTTTGCTATTCTATCACCATTTAATTCTTTTTAATTTAACACCGGATGTTTCCATGCGCTGGCCGTTTGTTGACCAGGCTTTGTGTTCCCTGTCAGTACAGCTTCATATGAATAAATCCTGGAAAATCCTCAGCGTTCACTTGGTTTCCTTATTGATCTGAGGTGACCTACGGAGAAGGTACCATGTTTTCTGTCGTTCTTTGTCTTTGTAAAACTACTTGTTACTTATTTTAAATGACAGCACTTTTCAACAAAATGACATCGCTTGTCCAAAGGTGTGCATGTGTAAAATACTTGCAATCAGTTTTATATTATAGTGGATTATACTTGCAGTTATATAGTATTATAAAAAATATGCAAATATGTTTGATATGTTGAAGTTGTCCTGTAATATTGGATAATGATAGGAAATCCACTGCTCCTTTATGTACCCCTGAGCTCTCCGCTGCAGTGTTGGTGCTGATCGCACGCCATACATCTGCGTAACCAGTCATACTTCATCCAGCAGGACTGCATATCTTCCTGGGAGGTGTCACTTTGTACTGACTCCCCCCCCCCCCCCTGACCATGTACACTGCTGTGGACAAGAGCGCAAGGCATGTAAATAAAGCAAAAGCGGAATGGATGGACTGGTGTGACTGTCTGCGCTTCTTGTTTCTGCTTTGGAGAGACTCTTCTCTTTCACGCTCCAGGTCCTGGCTGACCCTCCTCTCTGTACCCATCAGCGATTCTAGGGACTCTCGGGGCCCAAGGCAAAAAACTTCCATGAGGCCCTCAAACTCCCCCACCCCCGACATGGTAACATTTATTACTATTACTTTAGCCTGAAATCTAAATTAATGGCATCAATTGATATCATCAATTCATTTATTGAACACAAGTCCTTCACTTTTGTGAAAAACAGCTACATTAGATTTATTGTACTATACTGCCATCAGCTGCCCTCAGGGGGCCCCTATCAGCTTGGGGCCCCTATCAGCTTGGGGCCCCAGTCAGCTGCTTGCCTTGTCTTTCCTGTTGCCACGCCTCTGCCTTGTTTCGGCTAAATGAGTGACCTTCCCTGGGCCCGCTGTGACTGGCTCCTGGCTAAATGAGTGACCTTCCCTGAGCCCGCTGTGACTGGCTCCTGGCTAAATGAGTGACCTTCCCTGGGCCCGCTGTGACTGGCTCCTGGCTAAATGAGTGACCTTCCCTGGGCCCGCTGTGACTGGCTCCTGGCTAAATGAGTGACCTTCCCTGGGCCCGCTGTGACTGGCTCCTGGCTAAATGTGATCATGTGCAGCAAGGTTGGGTGGGGCACCGATTCAGTTACAAATTATGATTTTTATAGTCACAAAAGTTAAAAATCCATTTAAAAATATGAACTTAAATGTAGAGTACTGTAAATATATTGCCCAATATATTACTCATATTTGCACACGGCTCGGTTTTAAGGGATTAACAAACCCACCGTGAATGAGCAGTTCTGTGCACATGAGTATCTTCTGTTCATGATTTGGTACAGCAGGGAAACGATTTGTTTTATTTGTTCCGTAATTAAAACTGGACACACAATATAGGAACAGTTATAAACCAAGCATGAGGTAATGCGTCTGTCTGCGCGTCTGAATAAAACTTAAGAGAGAATCGTTTGTAAACTCAAAGCAAATATGTCAAATAAAATTCAAAAATAAGACTGCATCATAATGAGCTAACTACCAAGTATGGTCACATCTCTTTAGCGAGACAGCTTTTCTTGCCTGGTCTGAACCTCCTGGTAAAAATTCCTTAGATCATTCCTTAGGCATTCAAATATTTTAAAATATAACATTTATCATAAAAGTTAATGTAAATTATGCAGTTATACTACAGGCCTAGCCTAGCATTGTGCAGTAACCTAAGCACACTGTGCAGCTGGAAGGTGAGAGCTGTGACGTTAGTGAGGACAATGATGAGTAGATGATATACAGCACATTTCTGTTCACACAGCTGCCCTCAGCACAGGAAGGTTAGCAGCAGCGAACATCTGAACTGTGGCATGAAATAAAAAAACAATCGATTGACCTTAGACAGGTAACATAAGCCTATGAAAGTAAAGTATAAAGTAGCTTAACACTTAAACATCATGAAATGGAATCGTTGCCTCTGTTTACACTTTGTCCAACTAGGTTTGGGAGCACTTAACTTGTCATGCTGTCCATACATTAAACCACAGTATATGCTATTTTGATGGGATTTTCTAAAATCTCCCGTTGATAAAAATGACCAGTTACATCCAAAGAGTTACCGGAACGGGCCTTTCAGGTTTCTCAGGGTTACTTATTTCATCCTTCTTGGGAATAACAGTATTTCTTACTTCCTTGGTAGCTCCTTTCAGCCGTTTTGGCCAGCTGAGTAAAGTCACGGCCATCTGCCCATAGTGACGGGTCTTTTAAAAATGCATCTTAGATGAGTAATAGTTCTCTCTTGTTCTTTCCATTTCACTAATGGATTTTTGCAGTTGAATATTTGAATGAATTTCAAAAATATTTACATTTTCTTTTCAACTAATATCCTCCCAGGCCTAGTTCACACCCGAGTTCAGTATAACACAGCCAGCAGTCTCAGTCTTATGAAGTACTCTCTCTGGTGTTGGTGTAATTTACTGGGGGACTAAAATGTTCCCAAACTACTGCTGTAAGTGACGTGTGTGTGAGGGGGGGGTCCTTTAAGCTCTACAGCACTAGCCTTAGCATAATAATAACTTCCCCCTTCCCAAGAGATCAAAACAACTGACAGAGGAGGGGGGGGGGCGGCATGATTCATTACATTTTATTAACTTAAAAGCACAAGAACAAAGAAAAAAATGAATGACCGTCATAATAGAGCAGAGGAAATGCTGAAGACACTCAGTCCTTCTCATGACTTGGAGCTTCTAACTGCACCAGGAGTGTCCTGTAGGGGAGAGGTGGCCACTCAGAATGCAGACCCCAAAGCACCATGACAGCCAGGAGAACAACATCACGTTACTGACAGTAAAAGGTAAACAAAGCTGGAATACCGAAAACAGCCATGCGGAGTGAAGCTCACATTACAGCACACAGGGCATTAGCCAAATCAGTCCTCTATTAACTTACATCACAGGAAACATGTCACATGGCCATAATCACTCATGTCACATGGCCGTAATCACTCATGTCACATGGCCGTAATCACTCATGTCACATGGCCGTAATCACTCATGTCACATGGCCATAATCACTCATGTCACATGGCCATAATCACTCATGTCACATGGCCGTTCTTTCCATTTCAATTAGTGCTAAAGTTCACTGGTATTACCTGCATAAAATTGTCACAGAAATTTGTTTAGAAAACTCTGCAGTTACAGCATGGATTATATCCCCAACTTGGGGAGTTGCATAAGGTAATTTGTTCAGAATTATGTAATTCTAAAAGGCTTATGTCAGCTGAGATTTGACTGCCCTACTGCTGAAGCAGAGCCTGAGGGCGGCGCCTCCCCCACCCGATCGCTGAGGCGGGGGCCTTTGGTAAGGAGGTCTTACTTGTGCTCCTCATTGAGCTCACACTCCTGCTGCACCCTCTGGGCGAGCTGGGCTGTGGCTGGAAGGGTGAAGCTGGCTGAGAGCTGCACGAGGCTCACTGCCTGCTGGGGATCGCCGCGGAGCATCGCTGAGCTCAGAAAGTCATCCAGAAGCTTTTCTCTGGAACGGCAGAGTGCGTCAAACACATCTGTCCATCACGGCGTTACGACAATCAGACAGACTGATTACACCACACTTACAGATATACTGAGCCACAATAATTCTTCAAACTATCAATGTACATATTAGATGTAATTCACATTATGTAATTCACATTAACTGCATTTAATCATCTAATTAGCTGAGGCTCATTGTCATGCAGTCATGATGTCATGCAGACTGGTGCAGGAATCTTTAGATTTATCCATTAAAACATGGCTGTACTTACGCTGGCACCCTGTTGTTGGCTTTGAAGAGGGGCAGCATGTCCCTAGGCAAAGCGAAAAAGAGAATCAGAAGGGCTACGACATCCATCCATCCATCACATGCTGCAGGGAAATGACAGCAGAGGGACCTTTCAGCTCACTGGTCAGCACCACCACACCCGGTCTCTCAGGAGGCCTGATTTCAGCTCACTGGTCAGCACCGCCACACCCGGTCTCTCAGGAGGCCTGATTTCAGCTCAGTGGTCAGCACCGCCACACCCGGTCTCTCAGGAGGCCTGATTTCAGCTCACTGGTCAGCACCGCCACACCCGGTCTCTCAGGAGGCCTGATTTCAGCTCAGTGGTCAGCACCGCCACACCCGGTCTCTCAGGAGGCCTGATTTCAGCTCATTGGTCAGCAGTTGGCCTGCCCCCACCCCATTTCTCACTAGACTTGCTTTCAGCTCACTGGCCAGAAGTTGGCCTGCCCCATCTCACCAGGCCTGCTTTGTTCTCCCAGCAGCCAGCAGGATGCTGGCAATGTTCCCCAGCGCGCTGGCGGTCCAGTCCAGGGTCACCTGGCCCTGCTCGCCACTCCCGTAGGTGGCCTTCACCTCCAGCGCACACTCAGCGAAGGACTCGTGCACCTGGAGGCAGCAGATGAGCAGCAGTGAGCGAGGAGAGAGGCTCCTCCCACCTGCCGTACCCCCCCGGAAACCGGCCCCCACCTCTGGGCTGTGCTTATCCCTCGCCATCAGTGAGAGCACCTCCTCCACCAGATCACTGGCCTTGTTTGCCAGTCCCAGCTGCTTGATATCTGTGGGGGGGGGAGCACACAGCTGAGGGGGGGGGGGGGCACAAGGCCGCCATCGGCAGTAGCACAAACGTTACTGCTCACACCCACCTTTCCAAATCTCCGGAATGAGGTCCAGCCTGTTATCGGTGTCCAGTGCTTGTAAGATGTCTCTCATCGCACCCGAATTGGGGTAGAATAACTGGGCGGAAACAGTGAGAGTAGGGATGGGCAACGAGACCAGTGTTCGCATTTCTAACTGTATTTGTTGAAGCAGCAAAATTATTTGTATTTGTATTCGATGTAATTTGTGTTCATTGGGCTCCCGGTTCCTGTCCACAACATCATTTCTTTTCTGTACGCCAATTCCGTCTAGTACGACTTCTGGCCGCTACTCCCGCCGCGCAGCAGCGTAGCTTGCGTACTCCCAGCATCCTAGTTCTTGGTACTTGCGTATACCCTTAAAATGATGTTGAATAACGACTTACGAACATTTCAAATTGTGAATGGCTGTTCAGAACATAACTAGTTCGTAAGTAGAGGAACGTATGTAGTAACTACAGCCTCCATTTGCTCTGGGAACAATCTCCACCTCCCGGTCAGACACACTCCACCTCACACACTTGCAGGTGCAACAGGGAAAAAACAAGTAACGCTATAATAAAACTAGTTCAGCTTACGCATTAAAGTAGCGATGCACCACGTTTTGCCTATACTTTTTTTTAAATTATGCTGAGCGGCTCAGGCGGAGCAAGAATTCCCACCCGCTCACGGTTATCAGCACCACCGGCTATTTGATGTGAACATTCGCAACACCCCCCCACTATTTGCGCTTCGCCGAATGCTGTATTCGGATTGGGACTGGATCCCTCATTGAGTGGGCAGCTGAAAGTCTGTCTGATGCCATTTGGGCCGGTCGGCGTGCGGTGATGGCGACTCACAGAGGGGACCAGGTCCCGGTACCAGAGCAGCACTGTGTCCACGGTCTCCATCATGCAGATCAGGTGGAAAAAGCGCCCGCTGTGCCGGGGGGGGGGGGGGGGGGGGAGAGAGTGAGAGAGAGGCAGGGACGACCCCCGGGACGACCCCTGGAACATGCAGGAACCCCCCCTACCCCACACCTAAACAAAATGTGCCGCCCATATTCGAGGAGACTCAGATTCTGGCCTTTTCGCGCCGGTGCCGCCAGTCGGGCCGCCACACGCGAGTCCGGACTGGGCTTGGCCGCCGGCACTCAACCCCCATTACTGGCTGAGGTCCGTACCCCTGCGCCATTTCATCACCGTCTCCCACCAATGTATACATACAGCGCTCCCTGCATGCGCCTGAACACACTGAACGCCGTCAGGGCTGAGAGCTAATGCACCATGAGAGCAGCGCACAACTCAGCCATCACAGCCAACGGCGACTATTCTAATGCTGACCCCATCTCACTCACACCACCAGCAGGGGGCGTAAGAACCTGGGTCAGAAACCACAGTAAGGACCACCCCGGCCTTCACTACAGCCTCTAAATTAACTTTCTTAATTACACGGCTAAATTTTTTTAGCAATACATGTATCCATGGATAAGTCTACATCCATCTGTTTGGGGAGAGTCATTTCAAACATGAAGGTGAGTGAACGAGTTTTCAGTACAACAGGGGACACTCACTAATAGTGGGCTTCCTGGGAGGGGCTGCCCAGAAAGCGCCAGTTGTCTCCAACCCCCAGGAGCTGGTGGAGCCTGTAGGCCAGGTCCAGGTCCTTCAAGGAGCAGCACTGCAAGCGCAAGAGTGACATCACCACACTGGCAGCCACCGCACACGGCTCCGAGCACAAGTGTCAGGGATACTCACGATTTTCATGGCGTAGTTAAAGAAGTGAACTGCAAACAGAAGAGAGTGTGTTAATAGAGGCAGGCCTCAAAATTATTGACTCACCGGGTAATATGAAAATATGGATAATTATGTATATTTTGACACCCACAGCAATTATACACATACACCACATATTTATGCTGTGCTTTAAGTATTTTTTTAACAATAAATGACATGCAGAAGGATCTCACCATCATCTGGATCACGGGCTATAAAAGACTTTCCAGAAACCTCGTCCATGACTTTGTGAAGAATGTCAGACGACACGTTACTAAGCGAAGCTGAGGGTCCGAACACTGCAGGAGGAGGAAGCAGAACAGACTAGCTGTGAGGGTGGTGAATTCGGGCTTCCCGTGAACATCCGAAAGGCTCTTCTCTGAAGGTCCGGAGCAGAAAGCGTCTGGACGCTGCTCACAGCTTCAGCCACCCAGTGTTTGGGTCCTTATTTCTGCTACATTTCCTCAGGCGAGCCTTTGTGAGCATTAATGGCATAACATACCTGTCCTGTAGAAAGCTGCCAGGATGTGGTTATATGAAGCCAAACTGGGCTCTGCAGACAGGGAGGAGAGAGATTGGACTCAAAAATGTGCGGCGAACCAGCATTTCCAAAGGCTCACCCCGGGCTCCACATTTAGATGAAAGATAATCGTTGCTGGAATGTTCCAGGCCCCAGACCGCATCGGCCCCCCGAACCTTTCAGGATTCCACCCCAATCATAGCAGCCCTGCTAGAGCCAGAGTCTGTGGAAACCAGTAAGCAGAAACGCAGCGGATGTTACTTAAGCTGGCCATTTCTAGGTCAGCCACCTTCCGATCGGTTGTTCTGGATGGTTTATTAAGCCACTCTGGCACCCTCAGAGCACAGGACCAATCCAGGGGTGACTCCAGCTCTCATGCATGGAGAGATCTTATAGGACAGCGAATAAAATGGGGGTGGGTTATGTCAGGTGACCATGGATTAATGGCTCCTAAAGCCTTTATGCTCTTTTCAGGACCAGACGGGGGTCTGGAATCCCAGAGGGCTGGTCCACTCCCTACGATCAGATACATTCCCTCCTTGAATCCATCCGTGGTCTGTTTCTGTTACGTCACAGTCCCCCAATAAAATCCCCCTTTAACCTCTAAATCCTCATGTCACCCGAGTATATCTGTCCTCCCCAATAGGAGACTGACCCTACAGACACGGTTTACATTTACATACTTAACAGACGCTTTTATCCAAACTAATGTACAACAAAGGTAAATTGCACAATGCAAACAAAAAGTGTGCAAACCCTTCGGAATTACCCATTTTATGCAATAATTGATTATACAATGCGACCTGATCGTGAACAAATCACAATAAAGAACAAACACAATCTGTTTTAATAACCTACAAATCATTGCATTGTTCTTGCAACTGGTTGAACCTCCTTTGGCACAATAACCTCAAATGAGAGCTTTGGGCAGCTGCGAATCAGACCTGAACAACATCGAGGTGTAATTTTGGACCGGGCTTCCTTACAGAGCTGCTTCAGCTCTGCCATATTCTTAGGGTGCCTGGTGTAAACGGCTCTGCTGGCATCATCCCACAGCATTTGCTGAAGCTGCTTTGCAGTAGATTTACTTCAATGTTTAGGTCATTGTCCTGCTGTATCAACCAACTCCTACTGAGCTTCAGCTGGCAGACAGCCACCCTGATATTATCCTGTAGAATACCCTGATAGTTTGGGGAGTTCATTTTCTCCTTGATGAAGGCAAGCTGTCCAGCTCCTGACTCAAATCAGCTCAAAATCAGGACACTCTCTCTGCAGTACTCAACTGTTGGGATGATGTTTTACGCCATATATAGAACCGCATGCTCTACTCAAGCAATTCCTCCTTAGTCAGTGCAAAGAACATTCTCCCAGTAGTGGTGTGGAGTGTGAAGGTGCTCTTTGGCAAACGGCAGGTTTATATGATATATTGTGAATGGTAGGCTCATGAATAGAGATGTTAACCAGCTCCAATGATTCCTTCAAGCCTTTAGCTGTTACTCTAGGGTTCGTTTACCTCATTGAATATTCTACATTGTGTCTCTGGAGTCATGTTGGCTGGCCGCCCAATTCTAGGGAGACTAGCCTCAGTACAAAACTGTCTCCATTTATAGACTGTCTGATGAATATCTAAACTGTCTGAGGCGACTTTGTAACCATTTCCAGCTTTATGCAAATCAACACATCTTGATCGTAGGTCTCCTGAGTTCTCTTTTTTTGAGAGGCATGATTCATATCAGCAGATGCTTCTTGTGAAAAGCAAACTGAAAATGTTTGAGTGCTATAAGTCAGAGAATCGCAAAGTCACACCAACAGTCTCATTTCATTGGCTGGACTCCAGGTTTAACACCTGACTCCATTCAGCTTTTGCTGGGCTCATCAGCCCAGGGATTCACAGATTTTATTTCCAACCCACACTGTGAATGTTTGAACGATGTGTTCAGTACATACAACAACACAATAATTTGAATTAAAATGAGAATTGCCCTCTAATCTGAGAAACGCCACACTGCGGGCAGGAAACGGCCCGCTGCCCCGGTACTGACCGATTCCCACGGCCTTCATCTCGCTGAGCGTCTGCAGTGCCTGCACGCGACCAGCAGGACCACACCGGAGCGAGCTCTTCAGCACGGCGTTGAACGTCAGCAAGCTGGGCCTCATGCCCTGCTTCTTCATCTGCTTCAGGATCTCCTGCAGGTCCGGGGAGACGGGAATCAGACCCGCAGAACCGCCCCTCGGGCCGGCGGACGGATGCCACAGCCTGGCTCCACACTCACCACGATCAGCTCCCACTTCTCATTGTATTTCTGTCTGACCTCTGGGGCGGCGATGATGAGCGCGTTGAAGGTGTGCACGTCGACTGAAAGAAAAAAGATCCAACAGTCACATGATTGAGCTCAGCCTTTAGCCAGCAGGTGGCACTCTGTCACAAAGACACACGCTGGTGCGGATAGTTGGTATCTATTACGCCTTTTCTCCATTGGGCTCGGAGTCAGGCTGGATCAGATTGTTCACTGAATGAAGCTAAACATTTAAAGCCAGACTTCAGAACCAGCTTCACCTCCCCCAGGTATTACTTATGCAAACATCTTTGCTGTATCAAAAACATTTAATAAATCTATGATTACTATAATGTTTAAAAATGGGTACATTTGAGTCTAGGGGAAAGAGAGACTAAGCTGAACAGCTAACCTGAGGCAGCAGTTATCTACATAACGAGCTGTGACTGGTTGGGTTTATGTGCTCCAACAGCCGTGCCACCAACTTACCGGATATACGGTTGTTTAGCATGTCGGCATACAGGTCAAACGCCTTCGACTGGGCGCCGTGCTGCAGATTCACAGAGAACGGGGTTAGGACACTGCTCACTTAACGACCGTCTGGTTTAACGACCGCCTGGACTTAGGACCAGCTATCCGACCAGTCGGCATTGTACGCTGTACTGGAACTTTTGTCGTGGAAATGGCAGTGTAGCGTCACAGTGCCACTCTAACTCAGTAACTGTGTCTCCTTTCTGCAGTTGTTCTGTATTCACTACACTAGCATTCGCAATCTCCAAGTCGATTTTGTCTACGATAAGTAAATAACGTAATTACCTGTATTTACAGTATGCAAACCTAAGTAATGTAAGAGCTCTTTTCATCTATTCCAATTTAAAGTACAGTTACAGTACACTACAGCATAATCATTTATAAATATACTAAAAATGTTATGAATGGTGCAAAGGTGACAAAATAATACCTAAAGATGACTGGTACAAACCCACTATCAGTATGCCTGAAATATCGGTAAGGTGCATTTGTGTATTTCCGTTAATAATAAATGTCGTAACCATGTAATATTTATTGTGAAATATATAGCGTATTACCCATGAGTACCATGTAAATTGTTGTGTCAATGCTAGTTTCAAACTGATAATGGCTGTTAACTTCCATTTTAAAAGAGCTGTCATCTTTATTAAAATGACTCACGCACTCGTCATGATATGTTTATTTCCACTCTGTATGTGGGTCTGTTATGCCATCTAGGATCACGGCATACAGACCAAACAAGGTAGTGGCGTCATTTTAAGTGACAGATTGTTCTCAGCAGCGTGTTCGACTTCATTTTGCTGGACGTACATGACCAGCTTTTAGGAAAGGTGGGAGAGATACTGAGTATGAGCTGCTCACCTTGACCAAGCCCCTGATCAGGGCGCTGTACGTCCGCTCACTGCGCTCAGGCATCAGATTAAATATCCTCTCTGCATTGTTGTCTTTCCTTTAAGAAAAACAAAAAAATATCAGATCAGCATCTGGAAACAGCACAGGACTGTCAGGTAATCGCTAGCTGCCCCCCCCCACCAAGAAAGGGCCTGCCAGAGTCCTGGACACTGACCTCCACACTTCCAATTTCCTTGACCTCCCACGCCTCGATTTCAGGGGCAATTCCTGCTCCCCCTTTGAAACGGAACGACAGCACACGAATCAACGACGAGCTCTCCAGTCAATCTGTCATTAATTATCAAACAAAGAGGTCTTTCTGCAGTTAATAAAGCCTTATAAAAAAAAAAGAGGGACCTCAAAAATCAAGTCCAAATGCACAAAATCAGGAAGTGCATATCCTCTGAATAAAACTGCACATTCAGTCATGCTGAACATCCTCACCCCATCTTCACTCTTTTCCTGATCAGTTGTTTCTTCTTGCTGTGGATCCTGGTCCCCGTAGAAGCAGATAAGATCCAGGAGGTCATTGGTCATTTCCAGGGAAACCGCAGTGCCTGTGACATGGTTTTGAAACACTGGTCAGAGCAGAGCGGGGAGAGACTGCAAAACGGACAACGCTAAACTGAAGCTGCACTGGAAATCATCCCGATTTATTACTGCAGCTTGAATACAAAAAATAAAAAATTTAGAGCTTGTTTTCCAGACTGGTTTCTATGGCAGCCATACACCGTCGCTATGAATTAGTTCCAGATTACAGGGATTATTAAGAGAACTGGCCCTCAGGGACCATCAGACAGAACATCCCCTCCCAGCCTGGATGTGAGAGCTCTTCATCATCTCAGGGGTCTTTTTATCGCTTAATTCTCTGCCATGAGAAGATCGGTGCTGCTTACAAGCCTGCAGCAACTGGTCGTACATGCCGACCGCCTGGCGGACCTTCCTCAGCTGGATGAGCTCCTTCAGGGCCCCTTCGCTGACGTCGCTCACCTGGGGCTTCAGAGTGTCCGGCATGAGGCACTGTGGGGCGTTACGGGGAAGCCGTTATGCACCTGGGGCTTCAGAGTGTCCGGCATGAGGCACTGTGGGGCGTTACGGGGCCACTGAGGAGGCTCAGAATCACAAGACCTCCACAGAAGTGCTGGATACGACGTTAGTGCAACATCGGGAACTAACTTTAATAATCCAGCCTACTGAGTTCTCTTCAGCAGTGTCATGTCTGGGCCAGGAGTGGAGTTTCCGGCCCCACAGTGGAGATCCTCCTAGCGGAGTTCACCCGTTACGCACATGCATGCAGTGTCCCATTAACAGCGCAATGCAAACTCACAGGTACGCGAGGCTCAGCATAGTCCTTTGTGAAGTACTTGGGGTAAGTGTTGACGACGTACTCTGCGGCATTCTTCCCTGCCTCCTGTGACAGGGAGAACAGCTTCTGTGGGGAACATACAACACACACACACAATAGTCACTATGCACACAAGAACACTGCTCTCAAAAGAGGTCACAATCTCCTTTGCTAAAAAAATAAATAAAAAAATGCTACCATGCTTCAGTTAAGCTTAAATTATTTTAATTTTGCCCTCACGGTTCTTTTTCCAAGCATTTAATCCCTACCCATCGTTTTAAAATCCAAAAAGGTTTAGGTAAAACTTCTGTAAAGGTCAGCCAACAGTATTGTGATTGATACGAAGTATGTAACTAACAGGGACTAATACTGTGATCACATGAATGGGATACTGATACATACGAATTCGGAGGAAGTCTTTGGGGTGAGAAAGGCGTCGTCCTGAAATCGGTAATGTGATGCAGTTGGGTCCTGAAGATGGATCGGGAAAAAAAAAACGTTTTAAAAGGCTTTAAAAGCAATCGATACTGAACTGTATGGAGAACAATTACGAGAGTAAGCAGAAAACCTAGAGTACCCTGTTAACTGTGGATGCGAGAGCCTGGAGTACGGCCACTTCATTCCTGTAACAGAGCGTGCGGAACTGATTTAATAGTGTCAAATATATGCAGATGTTACCAATTTTTAAGCATTTTAAATGCCCTACCATCTTTTCTTTCGTGGAATTATAATCTCTTGAGCAGAGCCTGTGAAAACACAAACGCAGTGGTATCAATAAAATCAGCTTCACACAAAATATAAAAAACACGTCCAGATCTCAGCCTAGGTGAATGCATGCTGTTATGACTGGTTAACGCTAAACCCCAAATGCGGACAGCTACCTACCAGTTTCAGAGGGCGCAGTATGCTGAGCCGCAACATGGTTGCATCCTAACCTATCAGAAATAAAACATCATAATGATTAATTAGCCCCAGAGTTACCGATATGTCTAATTAAAGCACCCAAACATTTCTTTATGGAACGTCAATGCTAACACAAGGGCTACTCAATGTCACGCAGATGAAGAGGTTTTCCAACAAAAAGCCAAATAATAAATGAAATAATATACGAAAGCGAGTTTCACTTCAAAAGCATACCTCCCAATAAAGTTTTTGTGTAACAATCGGAAAAGCTGATGGTTCCTACAAAAACTCGACCCAACGACACCACTACAGAGCGCTGCCATATTTAGCCAAAATGCATGCTGGGAAGGAATAAGTCATTTTTAAATAGAGGGTTTTTAAAATTTGCATTATGATGTCAAACAAAGTTTCGTGTTTTAATGAAAATAATAAAATTATAAATACATTTATGTAAACAGAGATACATTTATCGATGTTTTATTCCAGCGAACAAAAAGCACAGAGCGGGCGTCCACCCCTACCCGGGTAATGGTATAGTCGGTGCTCTCGCTGTGCACCGCATGTATTGGATCGCTAGTGCCTGGAACCATGTGTACATGGGTTAACTAACATACTCTTTTTACTGTGTTTATTTACTCTTTTATTCCTAACTATCATTTTTATCAAGATGCTGGTTGACAAAGAAATACCGTGGAGGCGCCTTGAAGGCGTGTCATTTGGCATGTACTCGGCTGAAGAAATAAGGTGAGCAGTGTTAGCCGACTTGCTAACCAAAATTACAAGCTAACTTTGGCTGTGGGACGTACTTGGATAACGAACATCGTGATACAATGTCAGAAACATGCGAATTTTTTTTAAAATTGCAAATGAAATGAATCGAGTTTTATAAACTACCTTGTGTGCAATGAATATGCATTTCTGTTGGAAACTACTTCGTTTAACTAGTTCTCTGAAACTCAGAAACTGTCATAATGGCTTTAGTATAATTAAAAACACTGAATCAGAATCAGAATCGAGTTTATTGCCAAGTACGTTCACACATACAAGGAATTTGCTTTGGTGCTTGGTGCCAGACTTCGAGAGATGAGGTGGTTAATACATAAATATATTATATATACATGGAGTATGTTCAGGTACTAATATAAATATAAAAAGTTATTGTATGTGGAATATGATACAGCAGTGGAAATATATACATATTTAAGAGAGTGCATGCTTATGCTAGGATGGGGAAATAGTAATAGCAACAGCAAACAAAAGTGGAATCGTTATTAATATATTCTTAGCTGAACCAGGCCAAGTACATTACTTGTTTGTGTGTTGATTTAACCCTCAATCCACGTATCCGTTCTCACCTAAAAGTCACCAAGCTTTCCTCCTTGTCTTAGGAAGTTGAGTGTGAAGGCGATAACTAACCCGAGATTTCTGGACAATGTTGGAAACCCTGCGTCTAATGGCCTGTACGACCTCTCGCTTGGGCCGTCCGACACCAAAGAAGTTTGCACCACCTGCATGCAGGGCTTTAACAACTGCCCCGGGCACCTCGGACACATAGAGCTGCCGCTCCCTGTCTACAACCCGCTCCTCTTTGATGTAAGTGACCATCAGTCGGGTTGGGGATGCTTCTGAGAACCTGGCAGAACTTCTGATGAATGGCGATACTGGCAGCGTTTCACAGGAGTTACTGATATCATCCGACGCTGTGTTATATTTCGCCATTCAGACTTGATACCTTTTATTCGCTAAAATGTGTAGGCAGTACTAAAGTGTTTTTATAGAAGATTGCTGAGAAGCCAGTATTAATGGTAGGCCGGTTGGATAAAGCTGGATCGCAGTACATACTTTGCTCTTAGTGAACGATGAATTAAATCAGGAATCAACCTTTTGAAAAAGTTTGTTGTATTGTTGAAATGTCATTGTATTATTAATTTATTACAGTGGCTTGCTAAATTGTTTGTTTTTTCTCCTCTTTTGCCTGAAAACTAGCAAAATTATAAACAAAGAAGGTATAAAAATTATAAATCTTGTCAAATATTGTCATGATTTTACAGGATGAATGATATATAGATGGATGTTTGCGCTTTGTGGATTTTTTCATTGTAGAAGTGGATTGTTCTATATAGTCTGAACTTTTTAATGTACATATTACTATATATATATGTATTCCGTATTAAGGCCCAGGCTCAGATATATGTGCATATCTGTGGAATTTGTGTGACGCCACCAGGCGTTAAACGGTCTGTCTCCCGTTATCAGAAACTCTACCTGCTGATCCGCGGCTCCTGTATGAGATGCCAGATGCTGAGCTGCCCCCGTTCTGCCATCCACCTCTTGGTCCAGCAGCTGCGGGTGCTGGAGGTGGGGGCCCTCGAAGCCGTTTATGAGCTGGAGGCAGAGCTCAATCGGGTCAGTATGCGTCATCCCTCGGGCCCGCTGCTGCCCTCCAGTGGCCTTTCCTGTGCTTGTCGTTTTCAATTTTTACACGTATATTGAATCCATGCCGTGCAAGGCACAGTGTATAATGCTGAATAAGTAATAAAACTGATATTCCTTCTATCTCTGCATCTGATCTTTCTGGTATTCATATAGGGATATCAAGTGTAGTAAGGTTGTACTGAAGTTCTCTTTTAGTGAATATGATCATATAGTTTGGGGACAGGGACTGCTGATGACTGGAGTGGCTTTGCCATCTTGATGCTTTGCAGTACCTGGAGGGGAATGTGAAGGCCACGGGTGTAGAGATCCAGGAGGTGCTGGAGGACTACACTGTCAGCTTTCTCAGGAAATGGAAGGAGAGAGACTCCGCTTTCCCGGTGAGTTCCAGCAGGACGTGTCTGTGCCTCAATGTCATCAATGCTTTTTAGATTCCAAAACCTCCGCCTTGAGTTAAATGCATTTTCGTTGGGGTTTTTCAGGTCAAGCGTGTCTGTCAGTGTAAAAACCAGCTCATTCAAACATTTTGGAGGGAAAACATGATACCTAGAAAGTGTCCAAACTGCAAGTAAGTGTACCATTCGAATGACTGACCTCTCCCTATGAGTAACCCTTATGATTTCTGTTAACCAATCATAGCCACGCCGGTTGTACTGCTGGTAAAAGCCGCTGCTGGGTTTGTCAATAACAAGTTATTGTTGATCTGTGGTTTTCCACAAAGTTTCCTTTTTTGTTAGGACCACCCATCTTTTGCATTAGTAAGCCATTGCTAATTCATTAACTATAAAATTATCTTTAATCAACAAAACCTTTAATAAAACTTGTGCTGTTGGCTACACTTGTGAAAGACTGTCGTCGATTTGTAATAAACAGGGCTGGCCGACCACAAGTCCGCAAGGAACACAACAGCAAGCTGATCGTTACTCTGCCCGCATCAAAGCTGAAGGAAACGCAGGAGCAAGGAGATGGTAACAGCAGGGATCTTATGTCCTGATTTTGGTCCTGATCTTATGGCGCTTTTCCACTGGCATGAAAGAACTGAGCCGTACTGTGATGGGAGACTAGTTACCACGTGGTTCCAGATCACTTCAGTTTTCCACTGTAGTAGGGGCGCCGAAACCGCCGTCGCCCCGTCCCTGCACGCGCCGAAACCGCCGTCGCCCCGTCCCTGCACGCGCCGAAACCGCCGTCGCCCCGTCCCTGCACGTGCCAACAGTACAGTGAAAAAATAAACATGTCGTCCATATTTGTCTTTAAATATGTTATTAAATTGCTCACTTGGCACTTTCCCCCAAACATTTGTTTTGCTTTATTCCAACCAATTCATCCAAACATATTAATTCTGAAAAAGAAAATAATTTAGAACTAATTTAGAATCTGAAATTATTGAAAAACTTTGCTTATGTCTGTACCATGTTTCAGAGCGGTGAGCATAGTAGCAACCAACTCTGATTGGCTACTCTTACGGATACTGAGCAGGGCCGTGTCAGTGGGGGTGTGGCTTGGATATGGCTTGTATGATTTTCCGGGGGGCACTGGCTCACTGTGGTTTGGCTCCAGTATGGCAGTGGAAAAGCGCCATTGGTATGACTATAGTCATTTGATGTTACATCTTTCTCATGCTGACTTAATTGCCAGTGCATTTCAGTATTCCTGATATTTGAAGCATTTCAGCTTTGAGTTTGTACTACTGGTGAATCATATCACTGAATCATCTTCTTACATAGTGACCCTTATTCCATATGTTGGCTGTTAAGTTTTCAAAGATTACAAGAATATTTGGTAGTGTTGTTCAAGTTGTGTAACGCTGTTAGGTCTCTGCGTTGCTGCTGACACCTTCACTAGTGATTATGTGGGTGAAGGTATCTCCTTAGGCGTGATGGAGGTGGCAGTGGTCTGAGCTCGCAGGGTGTTCCTGAGCTCCAGGAAAAGCTGAGCAGGAGGCGTGATTTAGGCCTTGCTGACGCTGTCTCCTTTACCAGTCATCGATGGATCTCAGCTGGGGAAGAGAGGGTACCTGACGCCGAGCACAGCCAAGGAGCACGTGGCCGGTCTCTGGAAGAATGAAGGTGAGAGCCGCCGGCCCCAGGGAGCAGGTCAAAACACTAAGAAGTATCAGCATATAATGCTGCCTTGACCACTAGAAGGAGCTAGTTACCAGGAGAGTGTGAAACACTGGGGTAAGTTGAATATCTGGTTGAAATGACATTTCCGCATGAATAATGCACTCTGTCCAAAGTCGACTGTCATCCGATAATTACCTACAGATGTCCATTCCTGTGTTCAGCGCATCTTTCCATTTTCTGTTGTGTGTTTCTGTTGTCTGTCTTAGCAAAATTAGCAAAATTAGACACCGCCCAAGCCTACTTAGACGGCCCGTGTGCTTTGTGTAGTTCACGTTGCGCTTACTTTTTCCCAGTTGTGTGCATTTTACATTATATTTCGATATACGGTGTTTTGTTGGTATTTAAAATCTTGATTTCTTGTTAACATATGGGCCTGTGTGCGCTTATGCATTTCAGTTATTTTTTGCTGATTTAAGATGTTTTGCAGGCTAAAAGTTGTAGGGTTCCATTCTAAATGTATTACATTATCCAAAAAAAACACAATTAAAAATGTGTTATTTTTTTGGTCTGACTGTAGACTAAAGCTGGCCATCCTCATTGTAGATTCTCCCAATAAAGATCCAGAACTTCGATAGAGGCGCTATAGTGCAACTTTCAGATTTAATCAAATGCAGTTGCTATGGGTACCTGGAAGCGGGCACCTTTTTGCATTGGAAATTGGCATAATCACAATGGCCATAAAGTGGTGGTAACATTTTCGGCAATAAGCGGAGTTTTGGGGGGGGGGCTTGAGTGGATTTAGCAGTTGCTTGTTTTGTTAGTTGGTAAGTTGTTTTTTACTTTCAAAGCTCAGATAAATTGGTCACACCGAATTGTTGGTGTGAGGTTATTATCGTGTTTTCTGTCGGAACTTTGCGCCTTTGGGTAGCCTTTGAATTTGTTGGTAACATACGGCCAGATTAAAAAAAGATACGTGTGATAACACATATGTTGAGCAAGATGTTTTTTTTCTCTTTGCCCCACTTAGTGCAAACATCAAGTTCTGCCTGTGATTATGGCTTTGATGTAATCAACATGATAAGGAATTTTAAAGATTCTCAGAAATTCTCACTCAATTCATGTAAGAACTAGGGGTGCACCGATTGCAGTTTTCTGGCCGATCAACGATCACCGATCCTTAGACAACCTTACCTGCCGATCTCGAT
>JAUMHC010000017.1:17907955-17930834 GCA_032359785.1 Heteromormyrus szaboi
ACCTACGGGCAATTTAGGAACTCCAATCAGCTTCTGCATGTTTTTGGACTGTGGGGGGAAACCGGAGTACCCGGAGGGAACCCCACGACGACACAGGGAGAGCATGCAAACTCCACACACATGTGACCCAAGCGGAGACTCGAACCCGGGTCCCAGAGGTGTGAGGCAACAGAGCTAACCACTGCACCACCATGCCGCCCCCCCTCATGTGGTCATTCTTGTTTGTCCCTCATTGTACTTTGAGTTAGCTTAATCTCACTTTTCTTATAGGTGTGGAAGACATTTTGGTTAAACCCGGAGCCAATAAGAAGAGAAAGAAGATCATTAATGAGTCAGTCAAGTGTGGAATTAAGGTAGTGATGAGCACTTGGGCTGTTTCTCAATATGTGTACTTGACTGTTCCTGTGTCCCCATTTTACGTCGTCTTCCATTACTGAAGACCAGTTCCAATACTCAAGAACAGAAGTACAGAGTATAGTAAAAATGTATGTTGTACTTCATTGCCCCAAATATCAAGATGCATCAGTCAGAGACAGGGACTTGGACTCAAGTCGCTCTTAAATCGATTTGCATCTTGTTATTTATCTCGTTAGTTGCCTCGGACTTGACTCTGACTTTTTGATAGCAACATGTGAATACTAAGAGTCTTTAAGGCTCTGAAATTTCTACGCGTTGCATAACATTGAGTGTACAACTTTCCCTAAACCATAAAGGTGTTAAACACATCAGGATGTGTGACTGTGCACAGAGCATAGGAAGTAGTGCGATGTCAGGCAATATCAACAAACACGCCTTTTCTGTTTTGCCACTAGTTCAAACTGCAGACCCGATCTGACAAAGTTTGGAATATTATTTTACATTAGATTGCACCACTTAGAAATAGGCATTGCTTATCCTGTGCTGAAAATTATATATAGCCTACATTGTAGGTTGTCATTGTTGGGATTAGGGTTTTGGCTATAGAAATGAATGGACAGTCCTCACAATGGCAATCCCTCCCCAACTCCCTCCCCACACGCTGCCTCTCTCCATCCATGCACATGTCACTTTTTCAAGAACTTTTTGCACTATATGTCTTGCACTATAACCGAAATGGTGATGTAAACTGGATTTTGCTGCTATACTGCAGTTAACATATTTTTAGGTTAGTTCCACGTATATTCTATTTTCTATTCTCTATTTAAACTCTATATTTTTAAGTTTAAGTTTTTTCTAGTACTAACACACTCTGCTAGGCCGATGGTGAGTCAATGCAACGTAATTTCGTTCTGATGGGCACTAATCGGTGTAGGTTCTGAATGACAATAAAGTGGCAATTCTATTCTATTCTATTCTAATCTAACAAATTCTTATAAAGCAGAAGTGAGTAAAAAGAAGTAGAACTGTGTTTCTTCCTCTATGTGCTTTGTGTTTTAAATGTCAGGTTTTAAATCCAAATCTTATGCTTTGAGCAGTGATCTTGGGAAATGAGACACCCGGCAATGGTCACGGAGATGGGTTTGATGCACATCTAGATATGATGCGTGATGGATCTCAGTAACTCCATGCCCCATCTTGGCTCTCACTCACCTCCTACTGCTGTCTCCCCTGTGAGGCTCTGCAAGCCGCCTTCAGCCTCCCTGCGTCAGCTGAGGTTAGTGAGGCTAGGAGCCGCTGGCAGGACGCCCATCTCAGCACTGACCAGAGGGACCAGCACATGGTCGACCTCAAGTTTAAGGAGGAAGTCAACCTCGTCAACAACAACATCAACAAGGTGTGTTCGCACTCTCAGCATCCCATGCATAACAGGAAAATAAATACAGTACTATGCAAAAGTTTCAGGCAGGCAAAAGAAATGTTTAAGGCCATTTATTTGGATAGTAAGTGTTTGTGTTTAGAACAAAAAACGAAATTTTTAACATTAGAACATCTGCAAATTAAGAGTAAAACAAGAAAACTGACAGGAATTTCTCTTGATCTCCAAAAAGTTACTGATATCTTGTTGGATGGTTAGATGAACACCACTTCAGTTCCCAAATCTCTCCTCAATGACACCCCAGCCATTACATGTATTTTTTTTTTTTTTATTTCACCAGCAGCTCACTTAATAAAATCATTAAAAAAAAAAAAAAAAAAAAAAATCATTGAAGTATCGATTTAGCTGTATAAGGTGTGCCAGTGCTTGAGTGATTAAATACATTGGTGTATTGTATAGTTACTATGACTACTAGGGTGGTTTTAGCAGAGGTTTTGAAATGCCTCAGCTGAAACTCTTTTACAGACATCTTGTCATAGTTTTACACCAACATGAAGATCATTCAAACCGTTTTCTTTGACTGCCTAAAACTTTAGCATAGTACTATACATTATGTACTATATTGTATTATGTATGGTAAATTTGATTAATTTTGAATAAGAAGCTGAATAAAGTAGTCTTAGTTTCTGTTTGAAAAGATGAAATGTAGAAGGATATATTTGAATATTTATTTTTCCTATATTTCAATGCTATTACCTCAAGGTAGAATGACTCAGGTTTTCTTTTTTAGGCTTGTGTTATTTTTGTCTCAGTTGACGATAATGTTTCTCTCTTGGGTTCTCATATAGCATTTCCCCATTTTACATGTCTATTTTGCAGCTTATCCGTTATCCACTTAATAAAAGTGGTTTAACTCGCAGAAACTTTAAGTATTAAGCCATTGTTCACATATTAGAAAATGTATTGGCCCTAACATGGAACCCTGGGGTACTCCTTTGGAGGGTTTTCCCTGGGTTGCCATACTTGGACATTACATTGGGTGTGCGCTGCTTGTATGTTTGGCATGCCTCTGAGCAGGCACTTTGCTCTGGTTACAGGTGTGCATGCCTCTGAGCAGGCTCTTTGCTCTGGTTACAGGTGTGCATGCCTCTGAGCAGGCACTTTGCTCTGGTTACAGGTGTGCATGCCTCTGAGCAGGCACTTTGCTCTGGTTACAGGTGTGCATGCCTCTAGGACTCCATTGCCGCTTCCCAGACAACAACCTTCAGCTTATGGTGCAGTCTGGAGCAAAGGGTTCCACTGTAAACACTATGCAGGTATTTTCCTAGTAAAAGTAATGGTACTTTTGTATAATAATTCTATACTCTAAGTAGTATAGTAGATGTGAGCACATTTCTTCTTTTTCTTTTCATGCTACATTATGAACCATACCATCACAACACATTTGTCTTCAGATTTCCTGCCTGCTGGGGCAGATTGAGCTGGAAGGAAGGCGTCCTCCTTTGATGCCCTCTGGGAAGTCCCTGCCATGCTTCCAGGCCTATGACGTGTCGCCTCGCTCGGGGGGCTTTGTTTCCGGCAGGTTCCTCACCGGCATCAGGCCTCCGGTTAGTCCATGCTACGTGCAGTGTCCACATGTCCTGGAGAACCAGAGCTGGGGTACTCCCTGGGGGTGCTGTACACATACTCACACACTCACTCACACGCCAGTTGGCCTCAGGGCCGGACACCCCCATGACACGGGGAGAACATCCTAACTCCATACACAGAACAAAGGCGGGACTCAAACCCCCAACCCGGGAGATGGTAAAAAGTGAATACATTGTTTAAATATTATAATCTTATCCAGGATGATTTTAATATATAAAATGAGCATAATATTCATGATAAAATTCCTGGTATAATTTAACTTATTTCCCCACCTCCCCAGGAATTTTTCTTCCACTGCATGGCCGGTCGCGAAGGGCTTGTAGACACGGCCGTGAAGACAAGTCGCTCGGGATATCTTCAGAGGTGAGAAACCTTCTGAACTCGGCAGTCCACCAACCGGGGTGCCCCGTACCTCACCTGTCAAGTCCTGGTAACTGCTGTTTGTAAGTGACAGTAAGTACAGGGCAGGCTGCCGAAATGTGCACTTGCCGCCCGTAGGTGTGTCATCAAGCACCTGGAGGGCCTGGTGGTGCAGTACGACCTGACGGTGCGGGATAGTGATGGCAGCGTGGTGCAGTTCCTCTACGGGGAGGACGGCCTGGACATCCCCAAGACCCAGTTCCTGCAGCGTCGTCAACTGCCCTTTGTCAGGGACAACTGTGATGTAAGTGACCTATGTGTAGGAGATGCAGAGTTTCATTTTTCTTTCTTTCCTTAACCAGTCTTCTGTTAAGTTCTCCCCAAACGTGCTTGATGGGCCAAGTGGCCCCCTCTGGTTTGTAAATTTCTTATGTTCTTCACTGTTTGTTGATTATGCAATGTTGCCACACAGTTATTAACAGTACAATGAGTTGGATTCTTTTTATCGTACACTAAGATATTAAAATCGTGGCATGACAGTGGTGGTTCTCATTCGTTACAGGTCATCAGGAAGTCTAAGTGCTTGGATGAAGTGCTGTCCAAGATGGATCCCCAGGTGGTGCAAAGCCATTTCAGAGCCATAGAGAGGTGGAAGGCTAAGCAGCAGATGGCCTCAGCCCGACAGGGGGCCTTCCTGCTCTTCTCGCAGAAGAAGCTGGCTAAACTGAAGTCCCAGAACCCGTCTGGAGGTCTACAAGAGGGGAGAGATGGCTGCAGTTTCCAGGTAGACGGGGAAAACTTCCATTATAACTGATCACGCCGCGTCCATTGCGCAGGTTGAATTTGGTGTTCCCACCGGTTCTGCTAAGGAGATTAATTGTAGCTTTTGTACAGCACTGCCTGAATAACCAAACATCATATTTTTTTTGTATCTGGTAATGCAGATTAACGATAGTGTTGCACATCTTGGAATGTACCATTTCCAGACTGAAGGCTATAAGATTGTATGATTGCTCGCAGGATTGCGAAATAGGAATGAAAATCTCTTAAGTATGTAGCTGTCATTGTATTCCTTTGGTCTGCTGTTTCCAGTGCTGGAAAATATGCTAATCTGTTTTCAGCTGATGGAGAGATGGCAGTCACTGGACGACACTAGCCGACGGAAGTATACAAAGAAGGCCCAGCGGTGCCCCGAGCCGTGTCTGTCCATCTTCCGGCCGGACATATGCTTCGGATCCGTCTCCGAGACCTTTCATGATGTCGTGGAGGAGTACCTTGATGAATGTGGAGCTCAAATGGGCACAGCGACACACATTGAGAACACAGACATAGACAGGTGACCCCAGTTTCAGCTTTTCATTGCCTTTCAACTTAACTAGCTAATAGAATCAAACATACTCTTTTTAGGTAATTGGAACTGACTTGCGTTATGGGCAACATGAAAGAGAGCAGTTTGGGACTTTAAAATTATGTTTTAATTATATGCAGTAGCTAAACTATATGTAGATGAACAAGAAGGCAGGCTAGTTTGTGGCAGCTAAAAAGTATTAGTTTAAGTCAGTCTTTCCCAATCTGGTCCTCAGGGAATCACGGCTGGTTCACGTTTTTGCTCCCTTCCTGCACCCTCCCAGACTGTCCCTCCCCATAGGGAGCAAAAATGTGGACTGTCAGTGGGCCCCCGAGGACTGTATTGGCAAACACTAATCTAGTTGTATTGACTGGGAAATTCCGCTGGTCCTGCTGAACTTGTTCACCACTGTGCAGGAGTTGTGGAGGAGCCCTTGGGATAGGGGGAGGTGTCTGTAAATTGTGAATTTTGCATGACTGACACGATAAAGGGGACTCTGTAAAAAAGCACCCATGGTCTGTTGAGTTTCTCACTGCGTCCTTTGGTTTAAGGCTGAGATCCCTGCTCCAGCTGAAGTGGCAGAGGGCCCTGTGTGACCCCGGCGAGGCTGTCGGGCTACTTGCCGCCCAGAGCATCGGGGAGCCCTCCACGCAGATGACCCTCAACACCTTCCACTTTGCTGGAAGGGGAGAGATGAACGTCACGCTGGGGATCCCCAGGTATCAGCCCGCCCCCACCCAGCCGCAGTACCGCCAGATACTATCACACGCGAATTGCCCGATGAGAATCCAGGGCGACGTGGGTCCAGCAAGCTCCCACGTCAGAACTTTCATTTTAATGAAGTACTTGAAAAATTATTTAAAATTAAAAACAACATGTTTGGTGACAGTGGTGGAGGAAAGTGTTTTATCAGTGGTCAACAAAGAAAAATGTAAAATTTTGTCAGTTCAGTCTGTGCTTTTAGCAGCATTTATTATATTCCAACTGGTTCACTTATAAGGTTCAGAAATGTTATTTACTTATTTAAATGGCAACAATATATAGACATTGTGGAAGGAAAAAAATATTAAGAATCTCTTAAGAATACATATATATCCAACCATTCACACTTCAGTTTTCTAATGTGCTAAATGAGCTAAGAAACTTCTGCCAACTAAATTGCCAGCCCTGTGCCACTTCCTGCCCAAGTGTGCCCCTCCTCTCGCTGTGTGTCCGCTCACAGGACTTTGTGGAAGGAGCACGTCAGGCCTTTCTTTAGCTATTTGTGTCAATGTCGAATACCTGAAGCACTCCGTGTGATTGGCACGCCTTTTTCACAGGCTGAGGGAAATCCTCTTGATCGCAAGCTCAAACATCAAGACTCCCATGATGAGCATCCCTGTGGTGAACTCCAGAAGAGCGTTGAAAAAGGCGAAAAATCTGAAGAAGAAGCTGACCCGAGTGTGTTTGGCAGAGGTAGGCGCGATGCTAATAGTTCATAAATCAGGCTGATTGCAGAATTGGCTGCACTTCCCATGTAACCTGACCTGCAACTGAGTTCACAACAGATTGGTTTCAATTGGGATGTAAATTAAAGACTGTTGTTTATATCTATCTGTGGTTCAGTGGGTTAGGACAATGTGCCTGTGATTGGAAGGTCACTAATAGGCAGAGTGGTTTCACTGTTGGCCCCCAAGCAATGCAATTTATCCACTATTGCTCCAGAAATGGGACCAATCAATTCCTCCTTTCTAAACTTTTTTTCTCAAGCGCACACTCTCATCTCCAGTTCGCAATTGCTGTCAGTGGCCAATTCTTGTCAAGTCTCTTGGCCAAGTCTCACGCGAGTTGGTGTGCCTGACAGTGGATCTTATGGTATCTCATTGAATCGCACCGTGTTAAATCAAATAGTGTTGAATTGAACTGCATTATAATAAGGGTAAATCTTATTGTATTGCATTAGTAGTTGCTTCAGTATCTTTATTTTATCTGGCTATTGGCAAGAGGTGGAGGTTTCAGGTTCAGAGAGTACAAATTCAGACCAAGATTTTGTTTCAACCAACCAGTTGAGTGCTGAACTGGTTGGTTGAAACAAAATCTTGGTCTGGATTTGTACTCTCTGGAACTGCAATCTCCACCTCTGTTATTGGCAATTCATTGAGATGTGTATGAAATTGGCCTCAGTGATGGAGATGCACATTCCTAGTCTACTTCTGACATCTGCACAGTGGTTCCACTGATACATGGGTTTATAGTGTTTGAATGTTGTAATTGAGCAGAGGTTTGCTTGCTCTGTGTTTCGGCTTGTAGGTCCTGCACAAGGTGGAAGTAGAGGAGACAATCCGAGTGGAGGGCAAGCTAAAGAAGAACAATGTCTTCAAAGTCACTTTCCACTTCCTACCTCCCGAGTGCTACAAACAGGAAAAGCAGCTCACGCCCCAGCAAATTCTACACTATATGGAAACAAGGTGAGTCTACATACACTGTAAGCCTGTCCGATCTCAGTGCCAGATTCCCTTTTGTTGTGGTATTTGGAGTGAAAGAAACTCTCACCACTTCACAGTGTCTTAGAGCTCTTTGCCATGTGGCGAACTGGCAGATCTCAAGTTACAGCCATTTACTTAATCCTGACTGAACTAAAGCTGTCCAACATAACTAGGTTGAGGTCACATTATTCCAGCCGGGTATTGATTGGGTCAAGGCTGTTGTTTAGATTCACTTCAGTCATGTGACATGAAAGACGGTAAGCAACAAACACAGCATGCAGAACAATTACTTGGATAAAAGGAGGGCCCTGTAACATGTGCTATTAATGAACTTCAAAGAAATACAACTAAGGAACTAGATAACACGCCTTGTCCTGAACAATCAGGCAGGTGTGGGCAGCTTAAATTATGTATTGATGATGCACAGTCAAACACTTCACACACAACACGTAACTAAGTAAAAAAAAAAAAATGTTTAGGCTATATCTAACGTTAACGTTGTCAAATCTATCTACGCAGCAAAATCCAAACGTTTCTTGTTTTTGCCAGTTACTATGTCACTGCATTCTTATTGTGATTCTTGCTGACTAGCTTCAGCCATTCTAGACGGCTGAATAAACACAGGGAAGTCTGTCACTAGTGGTAGATCCTATATTCTACATTAAGCGACAGACAGAATCAGAGTGAAGGTTTATTGCTAAGCTCAAACATGCACAAGAAATTTTACTTGGTACGAAAGGTGTAGACATAAGGACAGACAGATATGGCTGTACAGACAAGAATGCAGTAAATATACAGTTAAACAAAAGCTTTTGAGAGGAAGTTGTTTTCTTTCTAATTATGAATGAGGTTACAATAAACTGAATGATGGCAATGTAGAATTGCACCAGAAAAGGGCCATTAGACAAAACAAAAATGAAGAGACACAGTAGCCTACATAAATCTACATTTGAATTTTTATATTTTTTGCCATTTATTATTTAAATGCTATTTTATTTGAATAATGAAGTACAACCTTGCATGCCTAACAGTGATGGTGGTGGATGTAGGTGCATAATTCTCAGATTCGGTTCAGAATGATCTGCACAGCTGCCGACAGTGGCTGGTGATATCCGATCAGGACCAGCAGCTCTCCTGGTTTTGTGCTTCGAATGAATGATTCACCTCTATGTTAGAAATAAAAAGCTGAGAGGAGGAACTCTGTGAAACTTGATATTCTGTAGTCGCAAGTTCACAGCAGGAAGTCAATTTTTAGCTCCGAGCCAGGTTTCCGGGAGCAGGCAAGGGTCACATTTGGCTATTCGTATGATTGTTATTCTGAAGCTTCCTGCGAAATGGACAGTTAAAAGTGAGCATTTCACAACAGTCTCGGCTGTATCACTTTTGATTTCTGAAAATGATGGTCTCTTTGGGGGAGGAGGTGACGGGGATGTGCAAGGACAAAGAGGGATTTAGAACAAAACATCAGCTCCTCGGGGGGGCGGGGGGGGAGATCTTGTGGACTGTTTCCCTCTAGCTATAGTGCAGGGGGGGTGCTAGGAGAGTGAAGAAGTTGTTTCGGAGGGGGAGGACATGAATTACTGCGCAGTTTTAAATGATGGTTATCTGGAGTAGGTATAGGCCAGTATTAAATGATAGCTTCCATTTAAATATGGAAGTTATGACTATAATTAACCATGGCAGACTTCCTGGAAGAGCTGAATGTGCGAGAAGTCCAAAAATAAAGTGCAAAGACTTGCTGTTCCTCCACACAGTGTATGAGAACATGGGAGAGAAGGTTAGCATTTACTTATGGCCTAGGTCTGTAACTGTAGGTTCCACAAAGGCGCATTGGTGCAATGTGATTATTTAGATGTTCTGACTGTATGGGCTTGTCTCTGAGAGACCTATGGATGAAATAAAGCTGTCCTTAAACATGCAGGAGTCCATAAAGACGTCCCACCCTGGCCCCTTCGCCTGAACTGTGTACTGTGTACTCCAAGGTCGAGACCAAAATGGCATGCCAAGTGCTCACTCAAATTATTTACATTGTTCATTAATTTTTGTCCACGGGACCAGTAACATGCAAGAATGTAAAATTATTTGTAAAATATGAGATTAGAGAACTTTATCACATGGCAGTACAATGAAATTCTGTTTGTGTTTCTTCTTGTGCAGCAATTTTAAATCAGTAACAGTGGAATAATAACAGAAAACATTATAATGCAAATAATGGAGAGTAATATTATACGAGGTAAAAAAAACAACAAACAAATATAAAATATAAAAATGCAGACATTAAAGTGGCAGCATTTGTGTGTGCTTAGGGGATTGAAAGAGTGCTTTGGTTTGGGAGGGGGGCAGTGAAAGCCACAGCTCTGGGGAAGAAGCTGGTCTCACCTTCTCCGGAGTTGCCCTTTCACACGTGTGGCTCACAACCGAAAAATGTCTATCATAAGCATTTACACATAGAAATGTGCTGGTTGGTTTCGATCAGGGGCGGTGCTTGGGTAGAGCATGCATGATGCAAGAAGTACACTGCAGACAGTGTCTTGTTTAAGGCACTACTGACAAATTCTTGAATCTCATCTCCCTAGTTAGTCATCTTCATTGGTCGTCTTGGTGTAAATGACCCTTCTTCTTTGCCCTTGGATGCATGTATTCTTCAATTTTCACACCAGTCACATGATCAAAACGTCAGTTTCCTGCTCCATTCACGCATGGGCAGGGGTTGGCTGGCAATGTATGTCAGACAGTGGTTTTAGTTTTAGTCTGGGACCGGATTGCCCTGAATCGCTTTCCGGGCGGCAGTGGGTCAAACAGAGGATAACCTGGGTGGGTTGTCTCTCTTATGCTGCTTGCCTTCTTCATTCGGCTGGGGTTAGTCCAGTTTTGGGGGGTCCGCCCAGATGACTCGTTGAGCAGCCTTTGCCACACAGTGTAGCTCCTTACACTCCACAGCTGGCATACTGCACAGTCGAGCCCTAGGAGAGGATCGTTTCAGTGGTGCTGCGTTGCCAGTTTACAATAGGGCTACTCATATAAAGAGTTTATGAATGGTTTATCATCTGGTTATTAATTACGTTGTAACACTTTGTACATTATTAATAGACAATTTTAAACATGTTATAACAGTTTTCATTTTATTAATGAGTTACTACCATTTACAAGTGACAAACGGGAGCCTTATTGTAAGGTGGTACCAGGGCTGCAGTAGAAGTTAATCAGAAGCTGCTATGGTATATGGAGTTCTCTCAGTTCCTGTTCAGTTGTTGTTGGGCGTTTCCCACTGTGTTAGTGGTGTTAGGAAGCCATGTGAGATCCTTTGTTATGTAGATTCCCATACTTGATGCTCTTCACACATTCTACTTCCTCACCATGAATGTGGGGGGGGGGGGGGATCCATTCATCTTTGTTCTCCTAAAGTCCACAATGAATTCCTTTGTCTTGCTGGTGTTTATAATTGGGTTTTTAACCAGTGCACCACTAATGCAGGTGTGTGACCTCTGTCCTGTAGGATGCTTCATCATCAGAGATCAATCTGACTACTATTGTGTCAGTGGTAGTGGTATTTCATGAACGCGTAGGGGTGCAGTCATGGGTAAGAAGGGTGAAGAGCACTGGGCTCAACACACAGCCCTGTGGGGAACCTGGAGCTTTTTGGCCAGTCACATCAGCTCTATGTTTACAGAAGGAAAATGAAGCTTTAAAAGAAAAGAACACCATACCCACTGTGGATCATGGAGGGGCTCGGGTTTGGTTTTGGGGTTGCTTTGCTGCATCTGACTCGGGGAGCCTTGAATCTGTGCTGGACACAATGTAGTCTCAAGACTACCAAGGCATCCTGGAGCAAAATATACTGCCCAGTGTCAGAAAGCTCAACCTCAGTCACAGGTCATGGGTCCCCAAACAGGATAATGACCCAAACATACAGCTAAAAGCACGCAAGAACGGCTGAGAAAAAACATTGGACTGTTCTTAAATGGCCCTCCATGAGCCCAGATCTTAATCCTATTGAAAATCTATGGAAAGATCTGAAAATAGCAATGAGAGATGCCACTCTCCAAACCTGAGACAGCTTGAGCAGTTTTTGTCTGTCATTTTCGTTTTGTTTAATAATATGAAATATTCAACTGAATCAATAATCAAAAGCGAAGTCTGATTTGTTAGATATGGAATGAAAAATAAGGAATGCCATTACACTTTTGTAAGTTTCAAGTTATTTTAGAGATAGTTGTGTGTTTTTGTGAAATGGTACCAACAAATTTCCACGTCTGTAAATTTTGTTGACCAGCTTGTGTTGGATATTGGTGCTAAATGCAGAACTAGAGTCTCCAAATAACATCCTCACGTGTATGTTTGGTTGTTCCAAGTGGGCTAAAGCCACCTGATGTAGAGAGAGGTTAAATATATTGATGAAAACACTTGCCAGCTGTGAGTCGCATGCCTTCAGTGTCTGTCCAGGCACTCTGTGTGGACCAGCAGGTTTGTTAGCATTGACTTTCTGAAGGGTGGAACTTGCCTGATGAAACTATAGAACAAGTGACTGCTCACCTGCAGGTAATGGTCGGGAAGACTGACAGTGACAGGAATTTGGACACACTTTGTCTGCAAGATGTACTCATTGATATAGCTACATCTTATTTATCAGGGTCCCTTTGTATTGTCCTGATTTATTATGATTTTGTTGTAGATTTCTGCACCTTCTGCTTCTGGCCATAAAGAAACGCAGCTCCAAGCTGGCATCCATAAACCGTGTGGACGCACGTAAAGCCACCCAGAAGGATGCTGACCAGGAAGCTGGGGAGGCTGGTGGGAGTCAGGTTTGTTAATGGAATGCAGAAGAACAGAATGTGTTTGTTATCATACAGGCAGAATGTACCACAAAGTTCCAGTCTTCCCATATTCTCTTGGGAGACATACAAGTGAGAGCAAAGGTCGGGTCAGGGCACCGGGTCAGCCATTGCTCAGGAGCAGGGGGGCTTGGACTCACTTAAGGGCCCTGTGGCTGGCTTGCTGAGCCTAGGGCAGAGCTGTGTACCCTGATGGCAGCAGGAATGAAGGCCCAACCAGCGCTTCCTTGGTGCACTTTAGAGCATGTAGTCTGCTCATATAGCACATATATTACATCAGTGTTAGTGTTAGTGAATACTATATCTTTAATATTAAAGTCTTGACTTGGGTACACCGTGCTTCTTTCTTGGCCACCAGCCTCACTCGTGTGACCGTGGAATCTCACGTTTCTCACAATACCTTCAAAGTTTTTCAGCGCTGTTAATGTTGCGGCATTAATAACGAATACAAAAGGTAGCGCTCCCAGTGCATACAGCACTAACTTTGTACATACCGGACCATAATTTAGGTGGTTTGCTATATTAAAATGGTCTAGATAAGAAATGACAATTTGACACACACAGTGCACGGTACTGGTGCTTAGATAGTGGTAGTAAAAATCGGTAGAAAAATCTCCAAAGTAGAAAGAACACTATCATTCCACAGTTTAGAAACGTCAAATTATTGTACTAAATGGGAATGTCTGGTAGAGAAAGGGGGTTTAGGAGGAGGAATTGTTCCGCTACCCAGAAATGGGTGGGGGCCCATTGTTTTTGAAAATGCTGAATGTTTTTTTTTCTTATTTTTTTTATTAAAGAATCCACTCTGCCACTGTTGACTAAATGTGACACTGCCATCTTTTGTGTCGCACCTAGCTGTTGCATAAATGTCAGCACCCCATAGTTACGTGATGAGCCCTCCATTCCATAATACCGCCATGTTACCTGACACGACTTGGTACCGTCCTATGTGTAGGATGGCGGAGACGCGGAGATGGAAGACATCGGTACTCCAGCGGATGCGGAGGCTGATGAGGGAGATGCAGACGCTACAGATGCCAAGAGGAGAGAAAAACAATCAGAGGAGGTAACAATGGCAGCATGGAGAGTAACTGACTAACTCAAACAACAAAAACTGTTTCCACTAGAATACTCAAGGTATTTCATATAATATATATATATATATATATAATGTAAGCCATATGCAGATTGCTTGTTTGCATGCACACGGTCTGCAGTGCCTTGCAGAAGTATTGAACCCTCCATAAAGTGATCAGATTCCCCTGAATTACAAATGACACATACACATTCTTCCTATGTCTGCAGTTTACACAGTAATTCAGAACGCATTTTTAACAAACATTTTAAAGAAAATCAAAAACTGAAAAATGTTGCTTGCAAGTTGTATGCAACTGCTCCATATTAGTATTTGGTAACTTTTGCTGCAATAACAGCTCTAATTATTTTGGATAAAGTAGCTACCAGCTTTGTATTGGGGGTCCAATACTTTTTTTTTTTTTGAAGAGTTGATGTGCACCTTGCAGGTGGATTATGAAAGTGAGGGGGGGGAGAATGATGGAGGTGACCAGTTTGAGGAAAAAGAGGAATCAGCCCCCAATGCAGAAGAGAGGGAGCAGAATGATAACGAAGGGCAGCTTCTGGGGAGTCCTCACCCATTTGTGGCAAAATCTCCAGCTGCCACTCCAGACCCAACCCAGCCGGAGGACCAGAACCAGCTCCGGGTGAACAGGGTGCTGGATCTTAGCACTGCCATCGAAAGTTACAGATATGACAGTGAAAGTGACCTCTGGTGTGAGGTGGGCATGTCTTTATTTTAATATGTATTAAGTAGGCAGCTTAGCTCCTGATGGTCTCGTCATACAGACCATCATACATATATATGCACACTCTCCTTTTCATAAATTCAAAGGTGGACGGTTGGTCATACATGTAAGAGGGACTGATTTTACAAAGATACCTAAAGGTTGGTTCATACTACTCTGCACAAGCGCAACACTCGTACCCACTGTGTGTATGTGTGCAGAGAAATGTGGTCTTCCTATCTAAATGGGGACCGTCCATTCATTTCTATGGGAAAAACCCAAATCCCAGTCACGACACCCTTAACCCATAATCCATAACCTTAACCATAAGTAACCAACCAAAAATACAAGACTTTTGGCATTCTTACTTTTTTGATTGCATTCACAGATTTTTATAAAACTGAGGTTATCCAAATGGGGACCTCAAAAGATACAGAAATTTCAGGTTTTACTACACTTTGGGGACAATTTGGTCCTCAAATGTGATCTATGCAAACACAGACACACACGTATGTAATAGTTTTATTTCCTTCTAAATAGTCTGTAGGGTTTGCAAATTACTTCAACGCTCGTCAAAAGCTTACATGTTGGTATTTAAAGTGGACACTAGCAAATCGAACATGCGCAGTGTGCCCAGAGCTGCGTAGACACAGGCGTTCATCTGCGGAGGCGCACAATGACATCAAATGCGTCATAAATGTTTGAGCAGACATGTCTGCTAGTACGCATGCAGAAAAGTATGAACCAGCTTTAACTGTTACTATACTTGTTGGCACTTAAATGTGAATGACTGTAAATGATCCAATACCCCTATGATTCTGGAAAAATGTTCATGTTCCTCCACTTAATTATAAACTTCACATCATACTAGGAAATACTGTGATGGATCATTTACTTGTAGGTGGTGCTTGAGTGAGTTTGTAAATCCTTGATAATCATTCCCTCATCTTTACGTTGCTAGGTTACGCTGGCCTTACCTCTCAGCAATGTACGCCTTGACTTGACTTCGCTGGTGGCATCTCAGGCCCAGAGTGCCATTGTGCATGAGATCAAAGGTATTTCCCGCTGCCTGCTCAGCGAGGTCACCAGTCAGCATGGCGAGAAACAACTATTGCTTAACACAGAAGGCATTAACCTGCAGGAGGTCATCAAGTATGGTGACGTGAGTATTTCAACTTCGCTCTTTAAACATGAGCGGGATTCAAAAGTAGCCATTGAAAAAGAAATTCACTTTGTCCCTTTGCTCTCCTAGATTCTTGACTTGAACCGCCTGTATTCCAATGAGATCCATGCCATGGCAAACACATATGGCATCGAAGTGGCAGTCAGGGTCATTGAGAAGGAAATCAAGGATGTCTTTGCTGTCTACGGTAAAGCAGCCCTTTGAACTCATCGTAAACCAAGGTTCCATAAATCCAACAAAATAAGACCCACATCATCATTGAACCATTAATTAAAAATAGCTTGTTTAGAAAAGTAATAGAGCGCTCAGTGCTCGTCATGAAAACTAATCCATGCTGTCAGGTTTGGAACAAATGGTAGAGACCTATGTATATTGATATTAGATCATTGTTTGCACAGGCATTGAAGTTGACCCCCGCCACCTGTCCCTGGTGGCTGATTACATGTGCTTTGAAGGCGAGTACAAGCCACTAAACCGCTTTGCCATCGAGTCCAGCTCCTCTCCACTGCAGCAGATGACCTTCGAGACCAGCTACAAATTCCTGAAGCAGGCCACCATGATGGGTCAGAATTGCATCTGTTCTTGTGTCTGTCCACTCAAAGATTTCCGTGGGGTACTAAGCGATACTGATTTAAGTGTGCCAAATCAGTTTCTGCATGGACGTTGTGTGTAAAGTACAACTGCGTTCCATCATGTCCTGGTTCTGGGTGTGTGGAGTTTGCATGTTCCTTCAGTTTCTTGTGATGGTCCGGAAAAGTCATGTGGTTAGACTGAAATGGTGTCTCATAGAGTGTGACTGTATGTGCCCTGTGATGGACTGGCATCTTGTCCAGGGTGGTCCTTTAGCCATGTGCTCTGTGCTACATGAAATAAGCTCCAGTCTCTCTGCGACCCTGTACTGGATATGTGGTGTGGAGGTTAGATGGCTGGAAGTTCAGTGTTGCTCAGCAATTATAGGGTACCTGACTAACAGCTGAAAATCCATCTAAGTTCGTGGTAGCCAGGACTAAATAATTAATAATGCAGATTAAGACCTGCAGTCTAGCTTCGGTTTGTTGAATAGCGTCCTCACTGAGGTCTCTCTCTTCTTCTCCTCATCACAGGATCCCAAGACAAGTTATGCTCTCCTTCTGCCTGTCTAGTGGTGGGTAAGGTCGTCAAAGGTGGAACAGGACTTTTTGATCTGAAGCAACCTCTGCAATAGTCTGCTCTTCTTCGCCCAGTGAGGTCCAAGGACAGGAACGGGCAAAATACAAACCTTGATTTGAAATGGCAAAAATTCAGAAAACCATGTGTTGTCAATATTCTTCATACCATATTTAAGTACCTGTGAAGGATACATTTGTATGCATTGCTGGTATTTTTTTTACATTTCTGTTGAAAATCAAGGATAATACTGCTGCTTTCTAAATAAAGCAGCTACCAAATGTTTGTCATCCTTAACCATGTAATATATGAACATACATCCTATGTGACATTTGTTGGGGAAAGATCCATTAAAATGTAAACCATTGTTCCATTTTTGTTTTGAATTTATAAACAACCATGATATCGGTTGATGTAAAACTTCTGGTTTGTTCACAATCCTACATAAACAGCTGAGTCAGATACAGAATCAAAGATAAAATCTAAAATTACTTATAAAGTCATATTTAAATAATCCTAATCAACACACATTTTAAATGATTATTTGAAAAGTTCAGTTAAAAGCAATATTTTTAAATTATTAATCTACCCAGATGCTAGCCAGTAACATTTTTATGACTGTGTTACATCAGAAACCTAGTGAAACATTAACGGAGCAGCCTGTTTTCATAAATCAGCCTGACAGATATCACATTTCAACATACCACAAGTGACGCAGCTAGACAGCTGTGGACTGTGGAGGTGAATCCTGATCCTGGAGAAACTTCATTGTGTGAGCATTGGATTTTTTTGTTACTAGAAACAATGATACTGATTAAATATCTACTGAGCTAATTTGTGAAAAAGCAACCTCTTGTTCTGGTTCATGTACAGTCCATCGCAATGGGTGTACATGTAACCATTTTTAAAAAGTTATTAAAATGTCATTAGTTATAGCCTCTGACCACTGCAATGTGAGGTATTCTGTGTTTCAGAGGAATTTAAATAAAGCTGGATGATGGGCTGGGAATAGTTTAGCTTAAGAGCATGTGGAAAATAGTATGAAATTGATTGACGAGTTTATTTTAATATTTGTCCCATTAACTGAGTAAGATAGGTGGCCACAAGCTTAAATTTTTCTATGATCAGAGAACTTGTATCAGCTTTGTTCATGTCTAAACATTTGTTTTCGACCAGGGAAATCTGGCTACTTATTAAAAATGTTATATTTGGCTTTGTTCAGGTTCATCAACCACTCAAAATGACAAACCCTGGAAATATTATATTGAATAATAAATGGGGAGGCAGACAAGGGGCCGCCTTAGTTGGATTTCCTGTCGAATTAAAAGATGATGCGATGTTATCGCACGCGTAATATAACACTTTCAATACACCTCCGGCTCGCACAATGCGAGGCGATGAGGGAGAAGGAAAATGACCCAGCATGGTGCGAGGAAGCGCCCCATCTTCCCTTAGTCCCCCACCCCCCCAAAAAAAAAAACAGTTTCCGTTAGTCGCGATCACTGAGCCGTGAGATGGGTTACAAATCTGCAGAGCTGCCGTCGACTCAACCCCCGGGCCGACGCTGCGCATCAAGCAGTTTCGTGAAAACTGGGCGGCGTTGCGTAAGAGCCAGGCGACCGGAGACGGCCATCCAGCTCATCCTGAGAGACGAGAGCCAGACTGCTCCATGCAGCAGGCGGAGGCTCGCAACTCAGACGTCCTATTATGCATGTTTGGGTACATACCGGCTTTAAGATTTAGTATTAAACCACATTCAGCTAACGTCTCTCGCGATAATGGGAGGATATCCCCGCAGTCTAGAAGGTAGGCTCTTTAATCATCTCTGCTTTGTGGTGTGTGGCTCTCGAGGTCTGGAGGCGTGAGGGGGGCCGCAGCGGACTTTCGAAGTGGACTTTCGGCGTCGAGATGCCGCCTGAAGCCGCCGGGGATAACGGTTTTTAACCCCGCTCCGGCAAGCTCGCGAAAGGTATAGTTGCTAGGTAACTGTCCGTGAGGGTCGGGCTGCGGGACGGACGTGGTCTCGCGGCGGCGTTACTGCACACGTTCCGATTTCAGGTGTTCGTCTTTTTTCTTCTTATACTAATAGTCTCTTATTCGTCTCATACATCGAATTCCTCAGTTGGAATCTTAAGTATTGGAGGGGTATGAAATGCGGGAGGGGCTTTTCGCAGTCATGATCCGCGACGACCACTTTGTGGTTAACTCTGACGTCCCAAAACACCAACAAAATGTGGTTTTGAACAGTCGATGTATATGATATCCTCTGTTCACGGCAAAATGGAAATGCACGAATGCTTGTAAAATAACGGTACGTGTTTCACGTGTATGTCTGGACTGGAGTGGGGTGCATCGCTAAAAAAAGAACTCGGATTTCAGCTTAAGTATCGTTCATTCTAAGTTTTTAATGAAACACGACAAGAAATAGAAAACCATTTTTACATATTACTCATAAATAAAATCACGTATAATTTCGCACGTTTATATAAAGTACATTTAAGCGAGCCCCCAGTCATGATATGTAACATTTCAATTCAGTGTTGATCTCCTGCATTGGTTATTCTAGAAAGAGGCGTTCATTTAGCTACAGATTATTATATTAAATATTATTATTATCTTGAAGCATATCAGTGCTTATATTTTGTGTCATTGAGAGAAACTGAATAGATAAATAGTTTTTAAAACCACCACCAAATCTTGGGAAGGTAACACGATATGCAGTACACAAGGCTGCTGGCCAGTTGTACGCGGTCGTCCCTTTTAGTGTTAATAGCAATTGCTAACGATTTATAAGCGTTAAGAACACGTGAAACGAACAATTTACCACTCTAATTTTAGTGCAATTTTTTATTCCAGCGGGGCAGTCTCTCCTTCGTAGTCTTTTAAAGTATTGTATATTTGATTGGGTTTCGTTTGAGATTAATTATGTTTTACGGTATTCTACTCTGGATAAATATTTAAATGAAATAACTCGTTTCCACCTTGCAGAATGTAATAAAATATAACCCAAAGAGTACAGGGGTTGTTGTATGGCGGGTACAGATCATCTTGAAACTAAGAATCTTTAGGGAACAACTTTAGACAATGGTTTTTGAAGGGGAGCACGTACTTACCTTAAACCTTAAAGCAAACAACAACTGAAATATATTTTAATACATTTTAAATCAACCAAAGCAAAAATGAGAAACACCTCAAACCATGTCTGTAAATATGAGATGTTTTATTAATACCTGAAATGCCATATTATTGCATCTTGTAGTGTATTACAGATAAGATTAACAAAGAACATAAATGTGATAAAAGTTTTTATGTAGGCCTACGTTTAAAATTTTAAAAATTAGTAGCGAAGGTGGCTATTATTCCGAATAAGGGAAATAGCCTACCAGTAAAAACCACATTAAGTTTTTTGTCTGAAACTGGCTGTTTGAAAGTTTTTTGTGTGTGTGTCTGTGTTTGTATGTAGTTTTTAAGTTTGCTGTGTCAGTAATATGTCCATGTTATTTATGGCTTTGATCCATAATTCTAGGTGGCTAACCGATTAGCAGAATCCACCTGAATGCTCGATCAAGGATGAGATAATCATTAATGATGAAGATGATGAGTAGAATGCATGATTAATCATAGTATTTGTGGTACTAGAATCCATGTATCGTTCATTTCAAATGTCAGAAAAACAAAACAAAAAAATTATCGTTTTTGGTTTTTCTGTTTTAAAATCAGAACAGGAAAAAAGAAAAACAGGCCAATAAAAAATAAAAAACAATTAAGCATAATGTTTCGTTTTTCAGTTTTGAAATTAAAACCAAAATGGAAGCTCGAAAAATCAGAAAAACAGTAGAGCAGTGTTCTCGATGATCACAAATATAGGGCAGCAGAGCACAGAGAAGAAGAAAAGAAAGAGAAAGAACAACGGTACGGTTTAACCATTAACAACATGCAGCAGTTATTTGTGAACTTTTTGAAAGTGGACAAACACTCAGAAATCAGTACTGCTCTGCAGTGTTTTGGTGGCCCGCGGTGCTCAGTTACACATATGGACATGCTGGGACATCTTATTATGGGACGAGAACCTTTTTCCAGAACTGGAACTTTTGTCGCGTTCACACCGCGGCCTGACTGTATACCTCCTCAGAGCTAGTTCTGGAGCCCTCTTTATTACTTTTCTTTCGAACACCCACAAGCACCGGCGCTAATTTGGTAGTTTTATGCGGAAATGCGGGGAATAGAGATGGAACTACCGGAGCAAACATTGAGCAGATGGATTTTTGTTTGTATTTCAGTTAATTTAATGGATAAATTTTTTTGTTTGTTTTCGTCTCCATGTTTTTGCATAGGATATTCAAACGATAACCAATATCACCAATGTCGGCTATGAAACTTGCCAGCACTTATTCGCATAATATGTCACGCCGTTTTTTATTCAATGAAACCGAAAGATCAGCTGTGAGATGACTGTTCCAATAACTAACAACTAAAAAAACAACTTGCGCATCCTCCACTGTTTTGGGGTTTAGGTGTAGTTTTGAATTGTACCTACGAGCTTTTTGCGTCTCCAGTGCGTATTGACATAAGGCAGGGTTCGAATTACACAGTAGCTTTTGGGGAGCCATTTTTTCTGGTGTGTACCGTGAGTTCTCGGCAGCGCAGTCAATAACTAATAAATAATTACCGCGAAAAACATTTGACATTTGATTGTACTGCAGGCAGTTTATACCGTCAGTAACATTTAATATAGGCACACAATAAGAACAATATAAGAATCATGCAAGAAGTTTAACAGCCTAATTAGTGCAAACAAAAAACAAACCCACAAGGCAGAAGGAAACATAGCATCTTTCTGATTGTCATGCACACCTCTTCAACAACATATCACTTATTTAGCTAGCTTGTTTTTAACCACAGCGGCTATATGCAGTTCGGAGCTCCCTCTCGGTGGTTGCGGCATGGCTGTTTCTGTTGTTTTCCGCACGTCTTTTTTTTTTTTTTTTAGCAGGGATGTGTTATTTTATATTATTGATATCTTTATAATTATCCCAAATGTAGACAATAGTACAGGTAAACATTCCTATGGGTATAGGTGTTTCCAAACTTTTGGCAGGCACTGTATAAGTTGTAATATTAAATTTATGTTATAAATTATATAATACGTGATATTGTCTGGCATCCCTTAGATTTCCTGTAAATATCACAAAACTGAAACAAAACAAATATGATTTTACAGTTTTTTTGTTTGGTTTTAAAACAGAAAAACAAAATATTAAGCCTGTTTTTCCTTTTCCCTGTTCTGATTGTAAAAGAGAAGAACCAAAAAACGTCGCTGATTTTTTTGTTCTTCCGGTTTGGTTTTGAAATGGAAAATTTAAAGAACGAACGATACACGGATTTTACTGGTCAGAATTTTTTGGTTTGGTTTTTTGTTTCTTGTTTTTATTATCTCCTGATCTCAACCACAAACACGGTTTTAAATCCTCGAAATAAACCACATTTAAAAATGGGGTTACCATATTTGGTGAAACAAAAAAAAAGGATGTGTCTGGGGATCAGAATATTAATGAGCTTTCACGTTCACTGACCAATCAGGTAGTGCTTCTCTCATGAATATTAATTAGTTTTGGTGTTTACTGGGCAATCAGGTAGCACTTCTTTTATGAATATTATTATGTTTTTCCTAAACATCTTGTAAAATGAAAATTTGTGTCTGGGGAAACGCGGACATATGGTAACAGTTAACGCATGTTTTACAATCAACACACAATTGATACGCTATACATGTATACAAGTCTTCTTCAACAAAAGTTACAAAACGCTAGGCTAAAGTTTGCTCAGCTCCAAGCAAACGACGTGATTCCCTGTTCACATGAAAACAAAAGCAAAGTGTTAGATCGCCTATGGTTTCCAGACGTTGACATCACTTGTGAGCACCGCGACACGCAGGGATGTGCATATCGTTTAATTTTTAAGGTAACCGTGTGCACAAGTCTTGGAAACATTGTGTAATGATACTGAGCGGATGCCGTATATTGAAAATCGGTGCCTTTTCCATCACTTGGTTCTGCACTGTAACTTGCAACACTGTGTCATACCAGTTGCAGAGCTAAACCTGGACAATCAGTCAATTTCTGAAAAACTACCCAGACGGGCCCTAACTAGGGTTGGGTATCGTTTGGGATTTTTTCGATACCGGTGCCAAATCGATACTTTTAAAACGTTACCGGTGCCAAAACGGTGCCTGAACCGATACTTTACAAAAGCCAGAAAATGATGGTGGACGACTCAAGAAAACATTTTTATTGAACAAAAAATTGAATGCTTAAAATTGAACAATATATTAAAAGTTTAAAGTATATATGAATATATA
>JAUMHC010000017.1:17931625-17945047 GCA_032359785.1 Heteromormyrus szaboi
TTCTGTTTCGGTCCGGTACATACCGGTTATATAGGTACCGGTGCCGTATTGGCACCGGTTTTCGGTACCCAACCCTAGCCCTAACCCTAACCATGTGTGTGATGAAGACTGGGCAGTCTGACACCCGCTCTGGGGAAAAGCTGTTTTTTAGACTTGTTGTGGCACAAATGTATCTGTAGTGTTTACCTGATGGTAAATGTTCAAATGAATTGGGTGGGATCCTTGGTGATTCTGAGGGCCTTCTTGTATCAGTGGCTAGCAGTTTTGATTTTGCTGACGGAAGGGCAGCACAGAGGCTCTGGTTAGCGCTGATGCGTCACTGCAAGAAGGTCTTGGGTTTGGTCCCGGGTCCTTTCTGTGTGGAGTTCCCACGCTCTCCCCGTGTTCGTGTGGGTTTCTTCTGGTTTCCTCTCGTGGTCCAAAAGCGTGCAGGGCAAATTGATTGGCAAGTCTAAACTGGCCATATGCGCATACGCCCTGCGCTGTGTTGGCGGCTGCCCAGGGTTGATTCCCACCTGTGTCCCTTGTTCCCATGATAGGCTCCACAACCCCAGTTGGAAATAAGCGGTGATGGATGGATGGAATTTGCCGACGATGCTGTGAATTTTGCAGAGTCGATATAGAGGCTCTGATCACGATCCAGGCCTTTAATGACCTCTTAGGCACAGCTCTCAGCAGTGTGTCTGTCTGTGGAGAGAATGTCGACCTCATCGAGAGGTTCATTACCTTGCCAGCAGCATTCTTGTCTCAGTAGACGGATTGGGAGAGCATGGGGGGGGGGGGCATGAGGTCACTGGAAAGGGGTATGTGGCACTCCTAATATCTTAAATTTTGCTAAGAGGACGAAAGCCCAAGTCTTTAGAGTCCTGATGTTCCCTGTTTTGCTGTATGGCTGCAAGACATGGTGTGGAAAAAAATATCTCTTAGCTCCGGGAAAAAATAACTAAGTCTGTAACTCAAAATCGGTAAGGTAAAATCTTCTTTATTGGCAGGATAATGCAAATCAGTAAGACATTTTGCTCCAGATACCCTGGTGCTTAGACACTCAGACATAAACAATGCACCATTCATAATACACTTCCAGCACTTCACTCGCATGGTATTTTTAGTAGGACTGATTATCGTATAACATGACCAGCATACGACTTCCTCATCCCTTCACATGACCCCTTGCTTTTGTTTGCTGTACATGTACAGTACTGTGCAAAAATCTTAGGCAGGCAAAGAAAATGATGTTTAGATTATCCTCGTGTTGGTGTAAAACTATGATATTATGCCTGTCAAAGTGTGTCAGCTTAGCCATTTCAGAACCTCTGCTAAAATCATCCCAGTATTTGCAGCGACCGTCCAGTGCAGCCATGTATTTTTTGACTTGGCCACTAGCACACCTCATACAGCTAGTCAAGCAGACATGCTAGACATACTGACTGACTCTCTTGATAAGCTGAAGTTGACCTGTGGAATGACCTCACCGCATTTTGAAGGACACCATTGAAAGCTTTGAGGAAATTTTGGGTCAGTTTGTGCTCTTGAGAGTTTGAAGGTAATTTAGAGGGGTAGATAATACCAACATTGTTCAGTGTTTCTGGACTATTTCCATAAGGTTCAGGTCAGAACACTGGCCTCCAGCCCCCCTCTCCCCAGTAGCACGAGGCTCAGCTCAGATTTCATAGATGTGGGGATCATGAATATCAGTTATTTGGGCCCTCACGGGCTTTGGAGAATCGATTGCTGTTTGTCTAGTACAGATAATTAAAAATATATAAACACTGGCAATGTTTATGTGATTATCAAGGCCACACATCTATGAGGTCATCTGTGGCCTGTACTGCGAAGCGAGGTTACTGACTTATTGGGGTAACTTGTCGGATTTAAGGTACCACAGTTCAAATGGACTTCATAAGCCCAGTACTAATGAGCTGAAAGGAGCCATGTCATCACCTATTATAGTGGAGTCTGACATACTTCAATCAATAAATCGATTTCCTTCCCGTGCATGAATACTGGGACAAGGACAGTAGTCCAATTGAATGGCGTAGTTGAGCTATAACCGTAGCTTGACTTAGCTGTGCATGTAATGATACTGACTGACTCTCTTGATAAGCTGAAGTTGACCTGGGTCATCCCAATAAATAGGGCTTGTCAGATTATTAAGGAAGTTAGGATTTTTTTATCTAATTGTTCTTATATTGTGTTTCAGAATATATTTAAATTATTACATATGCTTAAAAACTACCCTTCTATTCCAGTTAGGATAACTTCAAATAGGTATAATCCGTAATTTTGAAAATTAGGAAATTGCAGGTTGTTCTCTAATTGTGATCTTTGTTGTATTTGTGCTCTGCACGATGAATTTTTTAAATATTGAAGTTTGATAGTTGGAGCGCTGTGAGTTTCATTGTTAGGTGGAGGCGTGTACACAGGAAGTCACACACATACACACACATGCATATTTGCACAGTTTCCTGAGTGGCGTAGTGAAACTATAACTGTAGCTTGACTTAGCTGTGCATGTAATGGTGCTGACTGACTCTCTTGATAAGCTGAAGTTGACCTGGGTCATCCCAGTGGCATGCAAATGCAAAGTGGCATCTTCTGTGACTTCCCAAGTGAAGTGCCCATGTGATGATGTAGGGGGGTACATGTGATGATGTAGGGGGGTACATGTGATGATGTAGGGGGGTACATGTTATGATGTAGGGGGCACAGGTATAAAGGCTTGTCAGGAAGGCTTTCTTGCTGCAACCTCTAAATAAAAGAAACACTGTAGTTTGCCAGGTGAACTTTGATTTTGAAAAAAGAAACTTAGACTTATGCAAAAGGTAAATTTATTGAAGTTACAGTTCATAAGAAAACGTTCTGAGTTATCCTTTTTTTTGCTCCCCACAGTCAGGAAAAGGTCCTATATCTCAAAGGGAAATTTTGGCGATGCAAAAGACATTTGCTGTATTAAAATGGAATGACCTCATCTGCATTTTGAAGGACACCATTGAAAGCTTTGAGGAAATTTTGGGTCAGTTTGTGCTCTTGAGAGTTTGAAGGTAATTTAGAGGGGTAGATAATACCAACATTGTTCAGTGTTTCTGGACTATTTCCATAAGGTTCAGGTCAGAACACTGGCCTCCAGCCCCCCTCTCCCCAGTAGCACGAGGCTCAGCTCAGATTTCATAGATGTGGGGATCATGAATATCAGTTATTTGGGCCCTCACGGGCTTTGGAGAACCGATTGCTGTTTGTCTAGTACAGATAATTAAAAATATATAAACATTGGCAATGACCACAGTTTAAATGGATTTCATATTTGTTCACCTACATTTTGCCCAGACTACCTTAAATCCAACATGTTACCCTGATAAGCCAGTAACCCCGCTTCGTAGCACAGGCCACTGTTTTATTTGTTGTGGTTGATTTGCAGCAAATGCTGCCTCCCAGACAGAAGTCGCCATTTGAAGACTTGTGGTGTCCGGAACCTCCTGTGCACCATGGGCAAACTGAAGACACTGCACTGCTTCAGGTGGGCTAAATCAGATTCTCCTCTGAAATAAATCAGTGTGCAGAAATGCCAGTGAGGCTTGTGTACCATCTCTGTTAGTTCTCATGATTATTTTAGCTGATGCAAGTGTATGTTTGTGTAACTCTATTTCCATGTATGACCTAGACCACAGGTTTCCAACACTTTGAGGTTTATGTTGCGCAGTCATTGGGGGATTTTCATAAGTGTAGTAGTTTCAATTTTTTCAAATGCGACCACAATGAGTAAAAATCAAGGATCACAAAAAATTGAAAATGCATAGTTCGTTTTTGGAAACCCCTCTGCAAAACCCCCAGCGTTCTCAGACGGTTGAAAACTGGTCAAGGTCTGGTTCCCGTTGGGAACGCTTAAGCAGGACCTGGACCAGAACCTGATTGTCTTTTGATTATCAAAAGGTTTTATACAGTATAACACAGAATTATTATTTGTATTAGATTATTATTATTATTATTATTATTACTATTGTTATTTTAGTAGCAGTAGTAGTAACCCCTGGAAAACCAACTAAATAATTTTTATAAATTAAGAAACTCACATGAAATATAAACTAGGGATGAGCCGATCCACATTTTTTCAATTCCGATCCGATTCTGATACACAACTTCTGATATTGAAGCAGTGATTTAGAAAATTAGGAAATTGTAGGTTGTTCTCTAATTTTGATCTTTGTTGTATTTGTGCTCTGCACGATGTACTTTTTAAATGTTGAAGTTTGATAGTTGGAGCGCTGTGAGTCTCGTTGTTAGGTGGAGCCGTGTACACAGGAAGTCACACACACATACACACACGTGCATATCAGCACAGTTTCCTGAGCGTCCTCTCAAGAACCACATTTTTAATATGGTGGGTGAGCAGAGTATAAAAAAAGCACTGAGCTCATTTTGCAGCTTAAAAATCTTAATTTCTTTTCACCCTCTCCTCAGTACTGTCTACCGGAGATTAAAGAAGCCTAAAATCTCCTGAGTACATGAAATGTAGTTGTGCAAAGTACGCTTCACCAAAAATCTTAAGTGCCGAATCATTTGATACACATATAATGAAATTGTGATTCCTCAGAGCATCAGACAGCTTGAACAGTTGAATAATAAACACTGAACAATAAACACTGGGGGAAAATAAATAAAATGACACAGCAATTACAACAAGGACATCGTGGAAATAATACAAGTAAATCGTGGTGTATGAGTGCATATAGATGGAAGCATACCATGCAAATAACAAAAATGACGCAGTGCAAACACACAGGTGGCAACATTTTTTTTTATTTTTCACTGTGGGAAGTTTAGGAAGGTAGCTGGGAGCTTTTTTTAACTGGAGAAAAAACTCGTGCACATCCAGGGAGGAACTTGTCACAATGCGAGATCGCAGAAGCAGGAACAGCGAGACGAGAGATCAGGGAATGCGGGTTTATTAGGAATCTTCTCCCAATACAGGACATTAAACGTGTAACGTCAATGACAGGACTGGGGACCAACGAAGGGGGTGAGGAGGAAGGTGAAGGGGACACAGGCGAAGGGGAGGAGGGAACAGCAGCCGCGGCAGGCGAAGGTGCAGCTGCTGCCGGCCAAGGTGTAGGCAACCGATGAGCCATAGATGAGGGACCCACAGGCAACCGACAAGGCATTGGGACCGTAGCCAGCCGACGAGGTGCCACTGGCGGGACCGAAGGCGACCACCGAGCCGCAGCTAGGGGGACCGAAGGCGAATCAGGGAGCAGGGCGGGCGGGATCTGACCCCGGCGCAGGTGTCCTCTCCCCTTCTGGGAGACTGAGAGGCGGGGGCCTGGCCAGGATCTGCCATGCTGGGACGATGGTGAAGGAGTCACAGAGGGAGTCACTGGGGATGTCAGGGATATCCCCGAGGGGTCCCACTTGAGCTCCTCTTCCAACTCCACTATGGAGGGAGGAGCGGTGGTCTGGCAATCAGGGACCTCCTCGGGGACTGGGGCCATGGGAGCTGGAGGCATGGGGACTGGGGCGGACTGGGGCCATGGGAGCGGGAGGCACGGGGACTGGGGCCATGGGAGCTGGAGCTGGAGGGTCTGGAACCACAGGGAATGAAGCAGGAATGACGGGGGCGGAGCTTCAACCGCCAGCACAGGAACGACAGGGGGAAACACTGCTGGGTTGAGGATCAGGAGGGGCCCCTCTCGACAAGCAGTAGGGTAGGCGGCGGAGACAGAGACAGCCCCTAGGAGTACCTCCTGCGTGTCCTCCTGTCTCCGGTTCTTCTGCTTTTTCCTCCTTCCTGCAGCGGATGGTGGAGTTTGGGACACCTCAGGTAGCTCGGACAGCGGACCAAATGACAAGCAATAAGCCTCAGCCACTTGCCTCATGTTAGCCACCGCCATTCCACTTCAAAGCCGCCGAATGTTTTCACGCACCTCCCCTGAAAGGCACACGTCTTCGGGCAGGGATATCTCCTCAAGGGTATCCCTCGTCCGAAGCGGGATGGCTCGTAGCACGGGATCTTTCCTCACCTCTGGCTGCTTGAGCCAATTAATCACCTCGTCACATAGACTGAGGTATTCTGCCTCAGTCAGGCAAGGTGTCTTTTTGTGAAGTCCTGTCATTCTGGCACAACGCAGGATCGTGGAAGCAGGAACAGCGAGACGAGAGATCAGGGAATGCGGGTTTATTAGGAATCTTCTCTCAATACAGGACATTAAGCATGTAACGTTAGTGACAGGACTGGGGAAACATACTCTTACGTGGACTTAAATACACTGAACTAATCGCAACAACGAGAAACAGCTGGTGAACACAGGGAATCCACACGGGGTAGATGAGGGGGCGTGGCCTGCGAGAGGGAAGGACAAGTGGGGCATGACACCACTCAGATGGGGCTGGAATAAAACCTACAGTCCTGGTCATGTGAGGTCACAGAGACATCTACGGAACCACTGTCCCATCACAACTACAAAGAAATCCTTTATATTTTTGATGCATGCATCTTTGATCGCTGTGAACAAAAATGCTATACCTGCAGGCATTGGTGAGTCATGATTATCACATGACTGCTCTGCGTGGGATGAGGTAACATGCTGTAATGACATGTGATCAGGAGGAAAAAAGTAAGCTTACTATACAAAGGCCCAGCTGGACTGGTGAGAAGAGGATGGAGAGGAAGCAGGACGATTGGGAAACTCCATGATGGAGCTCTTTGTGTTTTTGCACTGATAACAGTTATATGTCAGCTTTTTAGCTTTTAATTTTTGATTTTGGCTTTTCATTTCCATTAGTCCTATAATGTCATGTTCAGCCCTGCCCCACCAGTCTAATCGACCAAACAGTTTAATGTCTGTTTAGCATTACTGCCCCCAATAACCTTACATTTGTGTGTTTGTGTTGTCTTGCAGGCCCTCTCGAGTGTCACTGATGCTTTTGGCGTTAGTCTGCCTTTTTTACTTGCTTAATTACTTTTCTGACGTCAAGACTGACTCAAAACCACATGCCTGGGTCGTGGATCCCAGCCACAGAAAGGTAGGGCAGCCAGTGCATGATTCTTTGTGTGATTTACCAGGGCAGGGGGGGTTTATTTTTGTACAAACATTAACATTTTGCACAGGCTAGGGGCAGGATTCAGACCCCAATCCTTGGAGGTGTGCAGAAACCTTCCTACCCAATCAGCCACAGTGCAGCTCACGTTTTTTGTTTTTCATTTGTCTCAAAAATAATGTGATGACATACGGTGTCACGTCATGGCAAACAATCTTTCAGTTGATGGTGTGATGCGTCATTGATGAAGTGATGGTGTGATGCCTGTTTGCCTTTAGATGCACGTCTTTCAGGGTTTTAATCCCACTCTACATTGTTGGTGCTGTTTGGGCTTGGCTTCTGTTTGATCCCTCCCCCTGTGCCCTTGGACACTCAGATCAGGCCAGCAGCTGCATAAAATTCCCATTGGTTTCACTTCTGCATTTTTGTAATGCTATTAATATCTGCGTGACCACAAACAAAAAAAAAGCACATTTTTGATGTCTGACAGCAGTGTTAGAATAGCGCTCGCCTTGTAAAACCCACCTTGGGCAGCATGGTGGTCAGAGCCACATGACACAGGGCTTGGGAAACAAACGGGAGCTTAATTTGGAGTAAAAGGTTTTATAGTACGGGTGGGGGCGGGGGGCTGCAGCGGCAGTAAAAACTGAAAACTGACACTCAGGTCGCTGCAGAGTATTGGCTACTGACCATGTGATCAGGACTGGGGAGAGAGCAGAGGGCTTCTGCTTTAACTGCAGGCCGCAGGGGCTGGTCACATGATGTTGCCGATCCCAGTATAGCCGTATCTCTGACCATAACATTCTATTCTCATTTTCCCTATGAAGCTAAATCAGGGACAGTGGTTCAATCATCATCATTTCCGAATTCAGATTTTATTTTTTATATATAGTAGTACTGTATATATATATAGACTGTATGTACATATAGTATTGTAGTACTGCTGTATATATATATACCCAGAAGCTGTCCCATACGGACCTGGACCGACTACCAAAACAGAAAGTTATTATTTAAAACCTGATGGGGCGCTTTTATTTTAATCGGCGCAGCTTTAGTAGTCTTTTCGCTAGTGGTTTAGCAGTAGAACCGGCGTTTCCCATGCCATTGAGCGTCAAATGCCTTTGACCACCATGCAAGACGCAGTTCGGCGTTTGCAGCCCTTTGCGCTAATGTGCCATTAGTGTTAATAGCAGCGAAGCTAACACCTACAACCAAAAAGCCGTAATGTTCCTAATAGAGTGGCTGATCTGTCCTGAAATCCTACAGCTGAAAAATTTTCAAACACAGTATGTATTATATAACATGTTGGATAAATAGACATGGTTTATTGTTGATTTCATGTTCGTTGAAGTTTCTGCTTTTTAACATATGTATAAAGTAATGTTATCTGTTATATAAATAAACTCAGGTGAAACAAAAATGTACGTTTTCAGGGTTGCCAAATCTCAAGCATCTGGCATGACACTCACGATTTCAGACTCACACAGGAAATCTTACGGCAAATCTTTATTATTCCATTATAAACCTAAAATTAGCTACGTCAAAAGTGTATTTACATGGTTAAATACAAAAGGAGACTATTTACAAGGTAAGAACTGTTACATATGTGTGCAAACATCTCAAATTGAAAATCTCATACTGGGCAGCTGGCCGAAGTTCTCTACCACATGACAAAAAATATTGTCAAAAAGTTTATGGGGGGCTGGGCTCTAAGTAGCTTGTAGCCTGTGACCCTGTTTAGCATAAGCAACTGAAAGATGGAGGGATGAATGTAATGATCTGAATGCACTGAAGATATTTACTACCTCTTTGCCATAAACAGAGCAAATATTCACTGTTTCTTCTCCTGTCCTTTGTCCTGTCAGCTCATGCACCAACATACCCAGAGCATATTAACCAGGCAGTGCAGACCGCAGTTCGTCAGACACGCCATCAAATCTAGGCTGAACAGCTCCTCGCGTGTGACTGACCATTTCCTTTGGAGAGACACTGTACTGACAGAAGACATGTTTCAGTATCCACCACCGTTCGGCTTGCGGGACATGCGTGGCAAACTGACAGACATCCTCAACCTGCTGCCCACCCCCGCAGCCCAGGCACACCTTGAGAAGGCCTGTCAGCGATGTGTGGTGGTTGGGAATGGAGGGATCCTCCGTGGAATGGAGTTGGGCCCTCTCATCGACCAGTTTGACGTGATCATCAGGTCTGTCTCCAGTCACTGGACTCGTAGCTCTTCTGTGTCTGTAACGTCTGATTGCCCTGAGGGGGTATTGGATTTGTTAACACGCAAATCAGGGGTGTATTGGTACATAAAATTCACAGTTCAGTGAACACCTCAATTTTGGGTTCATGGTTCAGGGCAGTTGCAGTACAACAGGGAAAACAGAATTTATTTTGAAATTATTTTTTTAAACTAATAGTTCTGAACAGGTATAAATCTAAGAAAAGGCAATGTGTTTGTCGACATGTCAGAATAACAAAACCTAAGAAATTAAATAAAAATTCCAAAATAAGGCTGCATCTTAACAAACGATAGTTTTTTGTCATATTGGCACAAATGTACATAAAATACATACACATTCATGCTGTTACAACAATCGATTGCCGCACATATCGCTTTTAAAGGTGAACGCGTACTTGTGTCCCAGTTATGTCAATCCTTGGATATAATACAAGAATATAATATCATAGAATACAAAACAATACAAAATGATGCAATACTAAAACACTATGGGGCTAAATCAGGGACAGTAGTTTTTCCAATTTGATAAAAGAATTGAAACTGAAACTTCAAGTTTTGATGTTGAACACAACAGGACAACAATGTATTAAAACTAAAAATAAGTCACCAGAGATACACATTTTTACAATGGCTGTTAAGAGCAGGAGTGTTTTTTCGTGATCTCCCCGTGTATCATGGATTTCCAGGGACTCCTGTTTCCTCTATTGGTCCAAAGATATGTAGTCAGGTTGATTGGTGTCTCTGAGCTACCCATAGTCTTTGATGGACTGGCACTGTGTACCGGGTGTCTGCTGTTCTGTGCCCTGTGCTTCCTGGCTTACGGTCATTGTGCCCTGGTATAGGGATTAAAGGAGATATTAACACTCCTTATTAATAACCAAGATATTTATACCACCTCCACAAAACGAGAGCTTTCCTGTATTCATAAGATCTTTGTATTCAAAGACCTCCTGTCTGAACTGTCAGCTCGACCCTCTACCCACTACTCTTAAAGCAAAAGCCCTCTGTCTCCCCTCCCTGCCCCCCCTGATTACCACCATTTTCCACTCTTAGCTTAACACTGGAATTGTCCCTCCATCACTCAAAACTGCTTCCGTTACTCTAATTCTTAAAAATCCAGGTCCAGATACACATAACTTCGATAATCTTCATCCTACATCAAACCTCCCTTTTATTTCAAAAATTCTTGAGAAAGTCGCTGCCTCTCACCTTCACACACACCTCAGTAACCATAACCTCTATGAACAATTCCTGTCTGGTTTTCGCCCTCTCCATAGCATAGAAACAGCATTACTAAAAATCACCAATGACCTCCTGATGGCGGCAGATTCTGGCCTTCTCACCATTCTCATCCTCCTAGATCTGAGCGCAGCCTTTGACACTATTTCTCTTCTGAATAGATTATCATCCATTGGCATCAGTCATACTCCCCTTGCTTGGTTCACCTCATATCTCTCTGGCCGCACTCAGTTTATCCAACTCAAATCTCATTCCTCACGTTCATTTCCCGTTTCAGTTGGTGTTCCCCAGGGTTCAGTATTGGGACCCCTTTTATTCATTATTTACATGCTACCTCTCGGTCACATATTTAAGAAATTTAATAGCAATTTTCACTGTTACGCGGATGACACCCAACTCTATATCTCCTCCAAACCTAGCTGCTCTTTTCCACCCTTTTCCCTCTCAGACTGTTTAATGGTTCTCCTCCAACTTTCTCAAACTCAGTAGCAATAAAACTGAAGTTCTACTCGTTGGTACAACTTCCACTCTGACTAAATCCCACAGTTTCTTCATCAACATTGATAATTCTGCTATCCACCCCTCCACCCAGGTTAAGAGTCTGGGTGTCATCCTTGATAGTACTCATTCATTTCAGTCACACATTAATCATATGACCTGGTCCAAATATTTCCATCTGTGGAACATAGTGGTGGAGGAAGTACTGAAGCTTAGTACTTAAGTAAAAGTACAAATATCCTGCAAAATATGTACTCGAGTAAAAGTAAAAGTGCTACATCAACAGTCTTAAGTGAAAGTACTATACTTACTGTTAAATTTACTTTAAAATATTTTTAAGTAAAAGTACTCACAATGGTTTGTCTCAATGTCTGGGGTGTGCCATATACTGACATGCCTCTACAGTATATGTGTATTGGAAAGTTGTGCATATTGAGCCCTGATCTGTGGGCAGTGAGACAGCAGTGCTAACCACTGTGCTATCTGGCCACCCCATTCCTACTATCCCCTGTAGGCAACTGATGTAGTTGCTTTCTTTAGGCTCCAGCTCATATTCTCAGTGATTCAAGCTGTCAGCAGTCATGGTATCTATACTTTGGGCTGGGTAGTCTGTATGAAGCTAAGCAGGATTGGGTCTGGCCAGTGTTTGGATGGGAGCCTAGTTGTGTTGGTCTGGGAAGATCTTGGTTCTTTACTGTAAGGCCTCATTAAGGGTTCTTTGGTATCTTTTGGAAAAAGTAGGGGTGATGTCATAGGGGTAAAATCTGGTTATCTGTTTTCTTAGGCTATGGGTGAGGGTATCTGGGACTTGAACCCTGGTCCTTGGGTTGTGAGGCAGTAGTGCTAACCACTGTGCTATCTGGCCAGCCCTGCTTCTGTTATTGTCCCCTGTAGGTAACTGATGTAGTTGCTTTCTTTAGGCTCCAGCTCACATTCTCAGTAGTTCAAGTTGTTAGTGACCATGGTACCTGCACTTTGGGCTGGGTAGTCTGTGAAGTTAAGCAGGATTGGGTCTGGCCAGTGTTTGGATGGGAGTCTAGTTGGGTTGTTGGTCTGAGAAGATCCTGGTTCTTTACTGTAAGGCCTCATTAAGGGTTGTTTGGTATCTTTTGGAAAAAGTAGGGGTGATGTCATGACTAAAGTCTGGCTATCTGTTTTCTCAGGCTATGGTTGAGGGTGTTTGGGACTTGAACCCTGGCCCATAGGTTGTGAGGCAGCAGTGCTAACCACTGTGCTATCTGGACACCCCCCTCCTACTGTCTTCTGTAGGTAACTTATGTAGTTGCTTTCTTTAGGCTCCAGCTCACATTCTCAGTGATCAGTGGTTCAAGCTGTCAGCAACCATGGTACCTGTAAGGCCTCATTAAGGGTTGTTTGGTATCTTTTGGAAAAAGTAGGGGTGATGTCCTGACTAAAATCTGGCTGTCTGTTCTCTCAGGCTATGGGTGAGGGTGTCTGGGGCTACCTGACTGTGCAGGTTCCACACAGAGGGAGCTATGGGGGTGGGGGGAGACTCAAGCCCTGGTTCTTGGGTTGTAAGGCAGCAGTGCTAACCACTGTGCTATCTGGCTACCCCCACTACCCCATCCTCTCGGCTCTGTGAAAGTTTCACTTCCAGGGCTATGCTTTTAAGGGCTGAAAATCACAGCCGTGCTCCTCTCAAGCAGGCCACTTAAACTGGTGGCAAAACTTGTGGAAACATAGCATTTTTGGTATTACGTTTAAAAAATGACTGCACAAATATTGGCGGTAATATTTATAAACAATCAAAGAATGTTTACAAGTATCATAGAATGGATGATTAAGTAAGTAAATGGAGTAACTGGAATAAAGTTCTGCAAACTCTAACAATTGGAAGTATGTCCACACTTTTTTCGCCACTCGTACTACTTTCAACAGTTGATCAAATTTACGTTCTGATAAGCACCACTGACACTGGACTCTCTGGTCTCCAAGGCTGAACAGTGGTCCCATGCAAGGCTTTGGTAGAGATGTGGGTAACCGGACCTCCATCAGGATGAGTTATCCGGAAGGCAGCCCCAAGAAGTGGGAAGACCCTGACCCCAGGCTGCTCTTTGTGGCGGTGGTCTTCAAATCAGTGGATTTCAGTTGGCTGAAGGCCATGATTACCAAGACGCAAGTGGTAAGTTCTCCGTGGCCATATGAATTAGCTTATTATACACATTTGTTTTATTATTAATTTTATTTTATCCGATCGGGTCACACACTGAGTGTTGACACTCTTGAAGATGTCAACATTTTCAACAATGTGTCAGCTGCTATGTTTTCTAAAATAAGCAACAAAAACATGAACATAAGAACATAAGAAATTTTCAAACGAGAGGAGGCCATTCGGCCCATCAAGCTCATTTGGGGAGAACTTAACTAATAGCTCAGAGTTGTTAAAATCT
>JAUMHC010000017.1:17960066-17985011 GCA_032359785.1 Heteromormyrus szaboi
AACGGGATGACCAGCAACACCTGCTGGCCAAACGGGGAAGGGACACAGAGTGAGACAACAGGGGCTGACCCTGACACCCATGGTTTAGCAATCCATACCCACCCAGTTAACCTTAGCTTCCCAGGCTTTCTTGTTAGATGAACTTTGTGTCTCTAGAGACTTCCATTTTCTGCATGAGTGATTGTCCAATTATAAAGTGTCAAATAGGGTGAAGATAATTTTGAGTCTGGCAGGTGACCAGATTGTCAAACCTGGGACACTAGGTGCCATTTCACGCACACGTGCACGTAATCCCCACCAGAGTCACAGTGTTAACATTCCCCACACCTGTGTACACGAATTTCTAAACCATGGGAACGGATTGCAAAACTGCGCGTAGGAATTGCTAAATCAAATTGCTCTCGGTCTGCAAAACTGGGTACTGAGTACGACTTTATTTCTCATCTCAACCCAAGTGGGCTCTGTGATAAACCTATTCCGGGAAGTTTGCTGTGAACCTTGCATGTGAGGCCCTAGCAGGAAATAAGGCTCCAGATGACACCTCTGTGTATCACTGAACCACATTAACCTCATCCTTAAATGCCCATCCATCCATTTTTCGTACCCGCTTGTCCTATGCAGGGTCTCAGAAATCCAGAGCCTAATCCGGGAACCTCTGGCACAAGGCAGGGAATAACCCAGGATGGGGCACCTGGGCTGCATGTTAGAAGGCAGAGATTCACTCAGGAACGTACTATCGCTGAATTAACAGAAGAAGGTGGATGACGTTCCATGGGAGGAGAGAAGAGATAAAGCTTTGGGTAAGTATGAGCTGTTCTCTCACAATTCCGATCCCCATGGGGAGAACATGCAAACTCCACAGAAAGTGAGCTGGGGTGGAGATCCAAACCATGGTCCCAAAGATCACTGTACCACCACACCATCCCATCCCTAAATGAATCTGCAATTACAATTACAATTACAAATTTTAAATTACTGTTTTTAATTTCAACTTATTTTTCCCAGTATAACTGTCAAAAATCTTTTTACTTAAACTCTATAATTTTGTAATAATAATAAAATAATACTAAAGGATTTCTCCTTTAGATTGTGGTAGCATTTACATAAGTTTGAAATTTTTATTTCTTGTCAGCTTTTTAGTAACACATTTAAGATGCTTATATATTAATATTGATAATTTATTTAACACAAATCAGTTTATTGCTCTTTTATTTAGTCTTATAATCCAAAAGTATAGTGGTAATTTATTCCGAATTACACACTTTACATAAAAAGTCTGGTTGTGAAATGGACACACATCTGTAGTTTGAGGTCCAGATGAAATTTGATGAAATTGCATTAGTTTTGTTGTCGAATTATTGGTGTAATAAACATGCTAACATGCCGTTTTAGCCACCAAATCCTTGTTGATATCGCCACACTGTCTGTGGAACACTAGCTCCCCCTTGTGGACGCCCAGAACAGCTCTCGTTTGCTTGGTGCTCTTTTCTATTCTGATGTAGGCTTTGCCTGGTTGGTACCTAGCACTATGCGCTTCTTCATGGTTGAGTGGGCTGCTCTCACAGGGCTATTCAGTGTCTGTTTTGTGTCAGTTCTTTTGGAAGTGCTCTCCCAATCTGTACTTTTTAATGACCTAATCCCTGACTGTCAGACCCCATTTATCTTTGCGTTTGGAATTTTATCTGAGACTCACTCTCGCTACCAAGGAGATGCGGAGGCAGGTACTTTTATTCTGAAATACTGAGCAGTGTTTGTTTGAGCACAAAGGATACTCAAAGCCACAGTGAAGCTCAAGATAAAGTTTTGCATATACGTCTATTTACATATTCCAACAAATGACAAATATACTAAACTATCTGGGTGTCGTGTCTTAAGGCAGACAATCACAGAGAAACTTACAATCACCGAGTTATGGGAACAAGGTGGAGGACTTGGCACAAACCCACGTGAGAGATCAGATAGAGCTTTAGAAAAGCATGAGCCGTTCTTTGTAACACAGGAGTGCTGGCCATCTCGCAATTCCAGCCTTTATTTTAATCCTCAATTTTCCTTGGATCTATTAAGCTTTTGCAATTTCTCACCAGTCTGTAATGGCGTCGTCCGGCCAGCAGATGGCTACATTTGAACGCGCCTGAAAACGTCTTTTCTGAATCTGAAACAGCCCGAGAGGCTGAAAAATGCAGTACCTGAATTTCACTTCTATGTACTTTAATGTAATGTGATTGTATATGAATAGTTTAACAGTGTTAGAAAAAAAATATCATGAACAATACTTATTGCTAGTTGTTATCATTACCAAAATCGCTCCAATCACCGATTCCATCTTTGCAGTGTATAATCGCCAACACTCCAAAGTAATGATTTTCTTACAGATATTTGAACGCCGGTATTTTTGAAGGGCAGTTAAGTACTGTTTTTAATTGTAAAGCAGATCTTCTGGTCGTTTGCTAGTTTTTTTTTTAATCCATTAGTATCTCATTTTATTTTCACACTCAGAATATTTTTATTATCCCGAGGGAAACGGCTGTTGGTGAAAATTTAAGCAAATTTTATTAATTATAAAGCTAAACTTTAATTTGAGTTGCAGGAAACAAAGTTGAAAATGTGTAACTGAAAGTGTAATCAGTGTAAGTAATACTTGTGGTTAACAATGCACAGCCGGTCTACCAATCAAGATCTGAAAGTCTGATTGTGCGCAAGACTCCGAAAGGGGAAATGTTTTCCCTGCATACAGATCACTGGCATAATAGATACCTTCCTGAAAGATAAAAGCGGAGGACTGAAAACCATTCAGCAAATTCTGAGCAGTGAGCCTGCACAGATTAAACCGCTCTGGGAGTCTGAGAAGACTTCGGGTAGTTTATACCGATGTTGCTCTTTATTGGCGCCGCCGTGCAGATCCCCATTTGCCGTCTTTTAACTCAACCGTGAACCTCGACTGGCTCTTAGTGAGAGCCAGATTCCTGGCGGTGCTGCACGCTTTCCATTTCGCTGCATTTTTTTCTGACAGACAGAAGTTGTGTATACAGGATACTAGTATTTCCTCTCAGGCTCCAGCCTCAATTTGAAGGACTGTAAAAGACTGAACTGCTTCCAGCTCTGTGGGCTCAGAGCTGGCAGATGCAAACAGCCCACACTCACAGACAGCTTTTAGTCAGACTTCATGCTACATGGTGTCTCTCTCTCTCTCTCTCTCTCTCTCTCTCTCTCTCTCTCTCTCTCTCTCTCCTTTCTTTTTACTTTCCAAGAGGACTTATCCAGATGCAACTTGCATGTAGGCCTATGTTATATTCAAAGTGGTCTTAAAGAACAAGGCAGTTTTCATCCATCTGTACATCTTCTAATTGCTTATTCCGGTCATATGTGTGTGTGTGTTTGCAAGTTATTGGTAAATTACAGTTTAATGTGAGATGGCTTGTTCAGTGCCAAATTAACACTATTAAACAAATACATTTAATGAGTAATGCGCAAGTTAAAGTTGTAGGCTATGACTGCTTTTACGGAGTGGTTGGTGCTGAGATACGTGTGTGAGATACAATGCAATGTTAGCATTAACTTGCTTTAGTAAAAATGGAGGCCGAGTTATAGTACTGGGTAGTCAAAATTAAAAACTTTTAGCCTATGGAGTAAAGTTTTCAGTTTGTGTCCATTTTGGTTCACAATTCCTATTATTTTCTGCATACTTATACATTAAACATTCACATGTACTGTAAAAGCGTTTGTGCCTCTGGCCCATGCTGTAAAGTTTGTGGTAGCTTGAGTTGATTTTATTTTGAAGAGCTTAAACACATAAAATATTGCAGCACATTGACTTAAAATAAGCACAAAAAATTGTTTTAAATGATATATTTCTTATATTTGAAGGGCCTTTGTATTGCAATAATTATTACATTGTCAAAGTTTCGAACTGTCTTTGCTGTTATTAGTATCAGTACTTCTGTTGCTGAAGTCCACCACATGTTCAGTAGATGAACAGGTAACTAGCACCCCTCGCTGGATCAAAATCTTTCATGTTTTTTTTTCCAACCAGATCTCTGACTTTTGTTAAAGGCCACACAGAGTGCATAGGGCAAAAGCCTGGCTCTGGCTGGTTTTCCTATCCCTGGATTTGCTGTCGAGATTTGGGAACGGGTTGATTTTCCGAAAATGGTAGGACGTGGATACAGATGCCCTGACCAGATGGAGATGAGGGTAGTATGGATAGTACAGCATAGAGTTACTACTACCAAGGTGTAGAGTTCAAGATGGTAACCCCCTTCTGCGTAGGATGACCCAACAACATTGGTGCATGTAGAATGATTGGAAAAGGGCAGGGAATCCAAGGACCAAGGGGTATTAAAGAAATGTATGCTGTTTACAGGGGCCAAAAAACAGCAACAACTCTGTAGTCAAACCCAACCCACTCTGCCCTATGTTGCCTTCCAACATCACTTGAGGTGTGGAACCCTGTGGAAGTTCTTGGGCTAGAGCAGGAAGCGACCTGGGGAACTATTTCCAGCCAGACCAGTAGAGCGAAGTGTGTTCTGTAGGGTCCGGATCAACATCACCTGTCATCCAGAAACTGCAGGTGTTAGCACACTGCTTGCAGGACAAACTGTCAATCAAGGCCTCCAAGCAGCCATGCCAACATTCCCAATTCCCAGGGTAGCAGAAGAAACAAAGCCATCCAACGTCCACCAGATGTCGTCATCGCCGGCCCCAGCTGCCGTGTCAGTCATTCTGCTACCATCAACTGTCCCAGAAGTCTCCAGCCAGGCACTGTCATGAGGGCATGTTGGGCCTGCATATTGGTAGTTCAGAGCTGTGCAAGAGATTGCCAAATATCTAACGCCAAACCTTCCAGAAAGATCTGGCTCTGGATCTAAGCCCTGCAGGGCAGCACCAAAGGGGGTTCTGTCAGCCTCAGTCCACCTGGGTTTATTTGACCTGGTTGCGCTGGTGGCTCTCTTTGTTGCAGCTTGTGGTCTGCAGGTGGGCTCGTATTTGGGTCATGTGAGTATGAGCTGGTAGGACGTCCTTCTCCACCTATGGGGCTGGAATGAGTCTTCAGTAAAATAACTGAAGAGCCCTGGGCAAACTCAACTTTATATTATAAGGACTTTGTACGATCAGCTCAGTTAATCGACAGAGCCTTCCCAAGATCTGTAGCTATATGAATGCATTCGATTGTAGGTCATCCCCAAACTCCCTTCTAAGTACCAGTATGCTTACATTTGTACAGTATATTCCTCTGTTAGGGGGGGTTACTCCTTACAATCTTAAAGGGAAATTCCAGTGCAAATTAATGATCTCATGTTGTTTGTAAAGTAATAGAACAAGCATTCTCGTGTTTCTTGGCGTGTGGATCACAGCCAGTACTTGGCAGTTTCATACTGTTCTCAACGAGAATTTTTTTACCATTATCTAGGCTACTGTTTACCTTTTTATAGGTTTAGAAACCAAAGGGATAAGACCACATTCTCTCTTAATGCATTCAGCGTTTACAGGACTCATATTCCACAGGCTGAGTGCCCGCATTTGCCAAACACGTATTAAGTTGCAGTCAAATTAATAAGTTGAGGTTGTGTTTATTTACATAATCATACTAATACTCAAAAAATTAAAAACAGTGACTACAAATTACTGTCAGAGTCATGTTGGTTTGCACTGTTAAGTTGTTTCTGGTGCCTGACAGATTTCCTTGACAGAATTTGTTCCAAGGTGATAACAAGCTTCGAGTTCAGTTGTTTTGAGGAGAAAAGGCTAATATTACAATATCCCTTTGAACAATACTTACTCACCACACCACTGATATGCCACCTTTCGATACCCCCAGACAATCATGCAGGCATGTGGCTCACACTTGGGGGGGGGGTCATTTCCTCTTGAGTTTGCATGTTCCTTCCATACTTGTTCCTCTGTGTACATGCAGATGGGTGATCTGATGTTTCTAACTTGCCATAACGTATGATGGCACTTGCCACTCTATGTGTTCTGTGATGCCCTGATGTCCTGCCCAGGGTGTTCCCTGCCTTATGCCTCATCTAATTTATTAAAATATCTTTATAACATTGTATGTCTATCAGAATACTTATAATACTGACGCCTGATGCCAGTCATGACCTCAAGAAGAAAGCAGTATGTCCCAGTATGATGTAGATGCTGTTGCATTTTTTTTGCCTTGCAGATGTAAATGTATTTTACAGTGTATCACCAAGGAGAACCCGCAGATCATACCTTCACTGTAAAGCATCAGCTACAAAGAATGTTCCAGGCAAATCTTGCACACTGGGCTGGACAGCAGAACTTCACTGGTTCTCAGATGTTTATTAGGATGTTTAAAACAGAACTCGCGCCAAGCATTATAATTTTAGATTTTGAAATCTCACATAGTAAGTATACAGTCATACATAAAAGTTGTTTTGCAAGAGCTAAAATAAATAACCGCTCTAAGGAGTGAAATGACATTGCAGGTTAGGTTGTCCAAACAAACCTCCAATAAGCTCACATTCTAGATCAATGGTTAATGACTATAGAGCAGACGCCGAGTAGTATAGTGAGAACAGCATCTTAGAGCTGCCCGGTAATGCACATTAGATTAGGTTAGAAATCAGCAAGATTCATATATTGGTGATCAGCTGATATTCAGTCAGGATAAGAGCACATCTAGAAACAGGTGAGGTCTGTCTTGTACTGTGATTGCTGAACAGAATACCAGAAATAATGTAATTTTTAATGAAAATTAGCAACAAGTTATTTATTGAAATTGCACATTTGATGCATGGCTGCCTTTCCCCAGAAAAAGTCAAGCCTCGGAAACAAAAACTCTTCAGTCTCTGAGTGTGCTGTCAGTCGGCCGCTGAGGATGGTGTGGACTCGGGTTCTGGCTGAAATTTACAGGCAACACGGCCTGCCTTCCTCAGTCATACATCATTAACCTCTAACATCAGCAGCGATTACACCATGTTTTCAATGGTAGCCCATACGTCTAAAAACTTCCTTCATATAACCTTCAGATTTCCCTTTAAATCACCTCAGAATTCTTAGAACAAAGTCACCACTTCTTTAATCTTCGTATTCTTGTATATTTGATGAAATATAAAATACATTTATGTATGTCAATCTGTATAAATCTCTTAAGAAAGGACAACAGTGGTGCATTTTAATTTGCCAAAATACAGCCTTCAATGGTATTTTGAAACGATGTCTTGTGATTGTAACCTGGTGCATAATCAGAAATGCCTACTGCCAAACTTATATTCAAGCATGCTGAAAAATCAGTTCAGTAAACAATTCATATATAGCAAAGAAAAGTTGTGTTGAGAGCTAGATTACTTGGGGGAAATGAAGGACCAACCAAAATGAAATGACTGACCATAGTGAAACAGTTCACTGCTGAAATATTCCAGAGTGCCCTGTTTCTTAGACTACAATAATGCTGTATTCTTAACTGGGTGTTGATGTTTTTACCTTACTGCTTCATATTTAGCATTAAATGATCTAATATTTAAAAATCAAAGCTGAACATTTTACAAAAATGGTAAGAGGACATTCACATATGTGAAGGAAACATCATTATGTTTACAAAATTAATCTTAGGAGGAAAAAAGCATTCAGCATTACTACACAAGATATCTGAGGGTTAAAAAAAAACAAGCACGTTCAGAAGCATTTGGTTTAGATTGTTAGCTTCCATAATTCATCCTGTGGTTACAGTCTCTGACTAGCCTGAGAAACCTCTGGCCGTTTCAGTAATGCCTTTTAGATGGCTGTCTAGCCTCAGGTCAAATGCAGCTCTAGGAAAAGCTACGGCTACAGAATGAGGGGCTTGGGGCAGAGCCAGGGTTGGGTAACGGGGATGCCATCGTGCGTCTTGTGGGCAGGACGCAGAGCTGGCAGGAGATGGGTGACTGAGGACCTTCTGGACAGGAGGTCTACACAGGCCGTGTAGAAACAAACAGAAAAGCCTTGTCTTCTCAACATGTCCCAGCATGATTCGAAGGATCGGTGGGCCTTAATCCAACTTACTCCTGCGGAGGGACAAAACAAAGAAATGTCAAATTACGACGATATAGCCATCTTGGTAAAGTTACACAGGTCGGCATGGTAGCTCCAGAAATACTCAAGGTCCGTAACATTACCGTCTGCCTCAATTACCGAACACACTCTGCTATGCCAGTCTGAGAATGTACAGACCATTGGAATGCTGACTCATTTTACTGGACGGAAATCATACTCCTGAACTCTGAGTACCTGAACTTTGAGTACGTTGAGCATCTTCTCATTAGCATTTGATGTCATCCCCACTACAGTTAAAGGTTTATGGACGATTTAGTCTAGAAATTGAGCATTTTGTGCATTAATGATAAGTTCTGGAAGTATCTTAAACAGTGCAAACTAGGAGTGGAGAGCAGTAGAGGTCTACTGAAGTCTATTTATATGTATATATAGAAATTACTTCCTGTCCTTGATCTGAGAGAGCAGACAGACCCCAGTCTCCACAGAAAATAAATTGGTGTGATTTGAAGGGAACCATTTCAGGAGGTCAAGCTGTGATTCCAGAAATCCAAAGGGAAAAGGACTATCCTGTCTCATTCCTCAGGAAGTGGAAAAATCACAAAGCTGACGGAGCCAACAGCCACCGTAGAGACGGGCTCTGAATAGGGCAGCTCAACCAGCAAATACATCCCATAAAATCAAGCATATAGAATAAATATTCCTACTCTCCACTCATTTCACATGGAAACTTAGGTTTCAGGGATGAGAAGAATCATAGGAGTGGTAGGTGACATTAATGACAAGTCCCAACAGAAGACCTGTTCTTTCCAAATCAAGCAATTCTCCGTCAAGAAGAAGGGTTTCCAAAAAATTGGTGAAAACTTTGAGAATGATTTTAAGCAATTATACGGTGCGGAATGATTCATACTGAAGATATTAAACCATTGAAACTAAGGCTGTAAGCCAGTAATAATGCTGATAAATCTTTTAAATTTATTTTGTCACAAATCTGTAATATATTTATTATATTACATTTGTAACTTAAAACAACAGCATGAAATATTGTAATATAAATGAAAAGATCTGATCAGCTGCATTGAAACTGAAAAGTATATCAGTCAGTTTTACAGGTAGTCCTTGGGAAACATCTACAGAAGCATTAATCACAGCTTCAGAGTTTGTGATATGAAGCTGATCAACTGGAAAAAAAGAACAATCTGGGTCTGTGCAGCTCTTTTAATGATAGAAATTTTACAGGTCAGCTCTGGCAGGTAAATCGCTGCCTTTCAGCTTCCTGACAGAAAAGTCATTCAGCATGAAGAATGGAATCGAAGACGCAATCTAAGCAAAAACTGCAAAGTTGAAAGTAACCATGTTTCACAGCTTAATACAGATCTGCTTTTCTTTCATACAAAGTAAAGTTCCCTTACTTAAAATTGGAGGGTTTTTTCCCCTATTTTTTCCCCTTGTTTTGGTGTCCTGTGCATGTTAAGTCCTTCTTACATCAAATGTCAGCCATTAGCTTTGGTGCCATTCAAACTGGAATGATAAGAAGCTACTGAAGGTCACTGGCTGCCTGACCAAGAGGCCTGGGAAGTGCAGTGTTTAAGGAGCAGTGAGGACCTTCAGTTTTCATCACTCTTCTATGACCTTCCACAGTACTTCGAGGGTTTTAATTGACTACGGGAACCCTGGAGCAGCAGTGACTTTTTATAGAGTGACAATTCATCAGGTGACCCTTCTAGAAGGCTTAACGGGAATGTGTGTTTAAAAATAGCACCACCTATCACCATCGAAATGTGAGCGATTGATCCTGTTTTTTGGTCTCAGCGACAGTCTGTTGAATGACAGCAACTCCAGATCATTAGAAATGATCCAACTAAACTTATCTGAAGAAACTTATAATACAGCCATGCAACTGTTTTATAATGCAGACACGTAACAACTCAGGTAAGTCGCTTGGGGCTGAAACTTCCTTAGTCATGCCAATAAAGTGTGAGAGTTTCAGTTAAGCTGTGCAGTCGTGGTGTGCTGAGACTCCTTATAACAGTTTAGCCTTTGATTCGTAAAGAATGCTAACAACATTGACAGATAATAGAAGTAAGATGCTTGAAAATACACGTAATAAGTGTAATATTATTTTTTGACTACATACTACTGCAGTATATGCTACTAGTATGTACAACTAGTATGTACTACAGTATATAAGATATTTTGGTAATATTCTTATTTTTCATGCCTAATGGGGACGTAACTTTACATATTGATTCTGAGTATCGATCTGCTACAGCAAAACTAAATTAAATCAGGCACACACAACGACTTGAGTAACCAACACAACTTCCTGTGTGATTTGAGAATAAATGCACAGCAGTTTCTAAGGTCCCTTAGTCAATGAAAGCAAAGATCCAACCTTAGCAACCAAAGAGTCGTCGAAAGACCTTGGAGATAAAGGCACAGATCAGGAGGCAGCCATAAAAACTTTGAAAAGACACTCAATATCCTTTTCAGCAGTCAGTCAGTCAGCAGTAAGTTGTGGGAATGGTCTACCCAGGGATCTGGTCTACATCAGAGTGTCCCTCCAAAAGTAGCTAACAAGGAAGCAGCCAGTCAATTGAAAAAATGGATAAATAAAATCACTGACAATGGATACACAGATTGGCAAGGAATAATAAACATACACATTTTATCTAATTAGAATCTAATTCCAGACTTACTGCCATGGCAGAACAATTCTAATCATGCTTCTTCTGCTGCAGTTGTATCAACCATCATGGAAACTTCCCTAATAGAATTACATGTATTGTATGCAGACCACAGTAAATCCAGGAAACCTTCTAGACTGATTCCACCATGAAAAGGGGTATCCACCCTACATTGAAACATATGCTGAACCTCTAAAAACCTCTGTTTCAACTACTATATATAATTATACACAATGGATAGATAGATAGATAGATAGATAGATAGATAGATAGGTTATAGTCAAGAAAAAATATCTGCATTATATTCACCAATAACAACAACTGACTTCAGCTGTGATAATAATTCTTGTTGCTTCTCACCCCATCAGTCCCATTTCCTCTGTAAATATGGTACCACCAGTTCTCAAAAGGAATTTAATCTTCTATCATTCTGACATATTCATCCAAATATTTTATAATTCAATACCCAAATCAATAAATAATCAACTATGTACACACTGTATATACAAGGCACTTCTTAATTCTCTTAAAGTAATAACTGTCTGAAACAGGGTTACACTGTAACTAGTGTTCTTCATCCATCTTCTGTTTGAAAACAATCCTACAATACATAGTATGCAGAAATACAAGCCTGTAATGTGTATGCAACAGAACATGCATTCCGACCCCAAGCAGAACCTGGAGACCCATCTGACAATAACATCGCATTCCAGGGGCTGTAAAACTGCAGTAGAACTTTTATTACCCTAATTACTATACTCAGTACTACAGTTACTGTAATTACACAAACATATTCATACAGGGACACTAACATATATAAAATACTATGCCTGTGGGGGAAGATATTTTTTTTGGAATACAATAAACGGCTTGCTATCAGCTTACGAACTCAGAGCCTGCCGTTTCTAAACATCATCAATTCAAACATCAACAATTTAAAGATTATACTGCTGGAATTCCTTGGCGTTGGACAACTTTAAGGAAATTTACTCAGCAACGGAAATATTATCGGATTTATCTGTATGTCAGTACAGAAGTTAATATCACTTTTAAATGTTAGCTACGAAAATACATTTAAGCTATTAAAAATGAGGCTAATTTGCAGGCTTAAATAAGGCTGCAGAAGCTCTAATGCACTTAATCTCCATGCTCTGCTGCCTGCTTCTCCTTTTTTTCCCTTCCCCAACAAGTATTTTTCCTAGCAGACTTGCTGGCTCTCTCTCTAACAAAGGGATTTCTTCTAGAAGCCCCCCAACCCCCGCCTCTGTAACAGCTGCTCTCAGTGTTGTATCCCGAGTGACGAGGGGTGTTTTTTATTTCAAAGTGTTTTTTTGGAACAGATGGCTGGGGGAGAGATTGGGGAATGTGCCAACACTGGGCCGGGGAGCGCGCCAATTCCTGCAGCGTGTGAGCTTTCCGGGCCCCAGCTCGCGTGCCTTCACCCTGCCCTCTGCCCTGAGTGGCGCCAGCAGGACTTCCCTGCTAGCGCTACGAACATCTGGTGTCTGGGACTGCCAAAAAAAGAAGCTCAGCGAGGCCCCTACTGAATGAGCGTACGCTGGGTTAGCACATTAACTCAGAGACAGCAGTGTGTGTGGGGGTGGGTTTAAGCTCACACAGTTATGCTGGGACCAGTCGTGTAATACACAAACAACCATTTTTCTGCTGCTAAGCTAATTTCACAACAAATACTCTCTAGAAAAAAAAGCAGCATGCTTACAGGATAATTCAACACCAAGCAAGATTAACAGCATATCAGGAATAGAACTGAAACGGGAGTTTTATCAAGAATACAGCAGAGAGCTGTCAGTTTGTGGCTGGTCAGGGTGTAAATGACCAGTCTGACTTTCAGCTTCAGTTTGTCATTTGCCAGAAAGGGCACAAGCAAAAGGTCAAAGTGCGGATGAGGACTGGACAGGATGACGTGGGAAAACAACGTGTGCAGTGGTTTTGAAAGGCAGAGTCAGGCCAGTGCTTCACCAGGAAACCCTCTGCAGCTCGCACTGTCTACATTAATTTCAACACACTGGTTTCCAGGACAAGTTTTTCAAGCCCTTTTATAGCTGGCATTGTCCTTATTCCCCGAGGTACCATCTGCTGTCAGATCTCTTTAATTAAGTACTTTCATAACACATTCAGCTGTGGAACAAATTAAAATGAAACATTCCAGAATAAAGTCACTTCTATATATATATATAATGTTCCTAAAACGCTGTATTTTTACAAAGCTCATTGTGGCTGATTGTTATTTATTATTAACAGCTCTCCCGAAAATCAAATCTCTTTGAACTTCACTGCACGACTTTGATGTCGCTACTGTCATTAGCAATCCAAGGTATGGCTATTCTCTAAAAGTCCGAGGCTTTACGAAAGCTGATGTGGCCGCAAGCTTCGGCAGAGAAGACTCAGACGAAGAGCTGAACTGAAAAGCCCAGATGAAGTGAGGGGATAGCAGTTGATAGTGGTTAAACTGTTAGTGTGGAAATGAAAGGCCTCCCAGCCGGAGCCTTATTCAGGCATTAAAAATCATGCTGATTTATAGCACGTCCTGACATCTGGCTCCAGGAGAGCGCTGAAGGAAGTTCAGCTCAAGTTGACATGACTTCTATTGTCATAAAACTTCACACAAACGCGCCAATCTGCTTCTTTATTCAGTTGGGCCCCTTTTTCCTCCCTCATTGAAGGGAAAAAAATTGGCTGAACATCCAGTTTCCTTTCAAACACCACTTGATGATGATTTCACTTAATGGGGTCCCTGTTAGGGGTCGTAAAGGAATGTCTTCTCTAATTAGGGTGAGCGCATTCCACCCCTTGTTACCTTTATAAGTGAGAATACCAGATCTTTGTCAAACCCGGAATGAAACCCATTTTGGCCTTCCAAGCCACACACAGCAGGGATATCGCACTTGGGACTGTTGGATCACAGTGCCAGATTAAAGCTGGTTAAGTCATTTGCAGAGATCCCCAGACACCGGGACTTTGGTGGAGAACTCAGTTTTGGCTCTCTTTTTAATGATTATGGAATAATTTCTTTTTGTAGCTGAGCCGAAAGGCAAAGCCTTCGATTTACCAGTGGATCCACGTTCCGACCCTCACCTATGGTCATGAGCTCTGGGTAGTGACAAAAAAGAATGAGATTGCGGATACAATTGGCAGAAAATGGTTTCCTTTGCAGGGTGTCTGGGCTCAGACTTGGGTAAGGAGCTCGGACATTTGGGAGAAGTTCAAAGTACAGCCACTGCTCCTCCACATCGAAAGGTGATGTTTCAGTTGAGGTGGTTCAGGCATCTATCTAGGATACCTCCTGGACGGCTCCCTGGGGAGATGTTTTGGGCATGTCCAAGCGGGAGGAGACCTGGGGTAAACCCAGGACATGCTGGAGAGACTGATTCTCAGCTGGCCTGGGAACGCCTTGGTATCTCCTGGTGGAGCTGGAGGAGGTGGGTGGGGAGAAGGAGGTCTGGCTATCCCTGCTTAGACTGCTGCCCCCCCTGACCCAACCCTGGATAAGAGGCAGAAAATAGATAGATGGCTGGATAGGTGAATAGATGGATGGATGGATGGATGGATGGATGGAATAGTTTTACAATGGTTATTTTTGTTCACAATATGATCCATAACGTATCTACGTAACATGTTTGGTCCTTTCAAGCCTCGTAAATTACACTGAAGAACAAAACATACTGCAGGAATGGGAACCCTGGATAACATGTAACTATATTTTATATGGCCCATGAAAGCAGCGACACTGAGCGAAATAGGTCTACTTGCCCTTTAAGCTCTAGTCTTGCTAAATCTGTTAATCCGCCAATCGGCGATGACGAGGCGTCATGTGCTTATGCCTCCGAAGTCACATGGGGAGGTGACTAAAGTTTGATTCAGAAAGTTGGGTTACAGATGGGCATAACTCAAAGATTTTACATGCCAAATGGCCATAGTAAGCGGTGAGCTACGGGCCGACTATCGCCCTCTCTAACGTGCCACATTCCTTCGAAGGCTCCATGCTCAGGTAAGACGACGGGCCTTACCTTCCTCTTCTTGGAGCGGCCCTCGGCCTGGAGCGTGCGAGTGCACTGTTCCACGCACTCTGTGAAGCTCCTGTTGCTGTGGTCCGGAGTGTAGTCCATATCAGCGAGCTGGGCCAAGGACAGGATGTAGTTGCAAGCGATTCTCAGTATAGCCAACTTGGACAGCTTCTGGCCATAGGAGTAGCAGGGTACCTGTGGAAACACCAAACAGCAGACGTGACGTCCTCTGGGGGGGCGGAGCCTGTAGGACCGTGTGTTTATTCACAATTCATTTAAGTCATTTATCTCTGATGTTTCAAAATACAGCCTTTTTTAAACTTAATAACGTAAATTTAAGTTCGACAGTAACACAAGCATGTGTCATACATTAACTAAATAAAACTATATTACAAAAACATGACGCATTTGGATTTCAGAACAATGGACAGACTGACTATATGCAGCTCTTTAGAATAATTATGTAAATGATTTGTTTTTCCTCCTTTAACCTTAAGATGATTTTCTCCATCATGTCTGAAGAACCTTTTTTCTCAGAAACTGGCTTGGTAACCAGCAGTGACATCATAAAATCCACATTCACCATTTACTAAATATACAAACATGTATGTTGAAGAAAATTATGTTTTTTAAGGTTGTATATGAACATTAGCTAAAGCATGGATATGACATATGACCAATATGTAAGAACACATTTTTAAGAATATATATCTGAGCCCCTACATAACTGTCAAATCTTCAAAACTCACATGAAAAAATGGGGGATTTTCCCATTACTAGTCTTTTAATTGATACTTTTTCTTTTAAATGAATTTCAAAGCGAGGGGTTTCCTAACGTAATAGTGTTGAAATATGACATATGACCAATATCAAAGAACACGTTTTTAAGAATATACATGCGAACCCCTACATATTCTACATATTCACGTTTTAGATTTTACATGTTTTTCAAGTTCATGAAGTGTAGCACAGAATAGATGAGTAATTTGGCACATGGTCAGCAAATGTCCATTAACGAGTTAGAGGTAGGAAACATTTTCATTACTTGTTTTTGTTACCCTAGATTTCAGAGTGCCATAAATTTCTGTGACGTATGTTTAGTGCAGTTAAAAACTTTGCACGGCACAAGTAGGCTTAGATCATTTTTACATCATCTTCAAAACTCACATTACAAAAAGGGAGATTTTTTTTCCACTACTAGTCTTTCAATTAACATATTTTCTTCAAATTTAATTTCATAGCAAGGGATTTGTTAACGCAATCGTGTTAAAATGCATAGATTTTTTGACCTTTCACTGTTTTGTGGCTGATTTCTGTGATCAATGAATTATGTTTTTTGTAGCTGAAATTCACTGAGCAGCAGCATCACGCATCAGCACCATGCAGAGCCCGTACCTGCTTGCGCAGCGCCTCGAAGGCGGCGCTGATGGTATGTACCCGGGTTCTCTCCCTGGCGTTCGCCAGCAGTCTCCGCGTCTGCTGGATGGCTTTGATCTCGGTGACGACGCCAGACGTCTCGGCCGGCCGCTTCCGAGGCGATGCTGTCGCCCGATCGCCGGCGTTGATGTAAGACGCCCTGGGGAGCGAAGAGAATGGTCCTTCAGAAGACCGCTGACACAATACAATCCGTGACTGGAAACGCTGGTCTTGCGCAAACGGTTGCCGGTAGTCAAAGCTTTTGACCTGCGGCGACGCATTACTTAAGGTGTCTTCTGCGTGGGGATCAGAGTGCAGCGACTGCAAGGAAAGACGCTCCGCTGTCATGGGGAAAGCACCGATTCTCATGTCGATGGCTGAGTTTAAGTGATCGGCGTTACATGCAGCCCCGTTAGGCTCTTGCAGCCTTTCCTCGCTTTGCCTTCTCGTTTCCTCAGTCTGCTTTACTCCTAACTCTTCCTCATCCATTTCAGGTTCGCGTTTGTAACTTTTCATTTTCTTAACGTGTTTCACCGGCTCTCTGCTTTTTCGTTTGAACTTTCTGATCCCGTTTACGTCTTTGGCATACAGGGTCTTCAATTTCTCTTCAGTAACAGCCTGCGGATTCTTCATTCTGAGAAAAATGAGTCAGTCACCAGATCAAAATAATTGGTAATGACTAAAAACGCCTCGACAAATCTAAATAAAGACGGGAAAAAAATAAAACGATATATCTAGATATCAAGAATCGGACACTTTATTGCACCATATGCCTAGTGAGTAAACAGGCTTACTGATCTACGCGGCACCACTATCACCCCTTATATTAAATAGTACATAACGCATACATTAAAAAACGCCTAAAGTGCAGCGTGTTGCTCCTGTGAGCTCTGAATGTCATCTGAAGCCCTTGTAGCATTGCCTGCATTTTTGTGAATGTGCTCGAAGATTCATCTGTATTTGTTTAGCTTCAGTTTACATAGAAGCCCCTGTTGGTGAGATCAGTCAGCACGCCGCCTGCAGCAAGAAAGAGCGCTTGACAGCCAGGGAGTTTCAGTGCGCCTCGCAGACCGAGGCTACCGCGCTGCAGCACGCGCCTCTCTTCACTGGCTGTGTACAGCCTTGAATTCAAGTAAGATTGAATACAAAAATCGACTTTGTAACATTTTATTTTCTTAGTAAACGAAGTACTTAGTCGCAAAAATAAACTTACAAAAAATGTTTTCACTAGAAAGTCCTATTAAAAGCACGGGCATGAGATTGGAGTGCATACTTGTAGGCAGAAAGTGATTCAGTGAGTAGGACGTCAGTCCATGACGGGGTACAAACACAAAATAAAGGCAGCTTAGAGACACCAATATGCACAGACCACATATCTCTGAACTGGGAGGAACCACAGCCACCACACTCACAGAGCCAGGGAAGCATTCAAACCCACAACCTCCTCTGTGGAAAAGCCACAGTGTCACCCGCTGAGCAACTGAATCAGCATAACTAGCTTTCATTTTATTATTGGTTCAATTCCTCAGCCATTAACAGATTAACTTTGTGATCTTTAAAAGAAGGCAAATGTAATACAGTTCTTCTGTATGAGATTTTACCCTGCTGATTTAATATGTTCAAATAATTTGATATTCATACATTACATTTGGCAGATGCCTTTATCCAAAGTAACTTTTGAGAAAGCAGTGTCCCTGGAACTATTGGGGGCCAAGGGTCCTGCTCGTGACCATAGTGATAAAATAGGGGATTTGAACCAGCAACCTTACAGTCATATGCACTTCATCTTCCCCCACTGAGCCATTAATCCTAACCCAACGCGCCACCACAACTTTAATTAGTTCAAAGGAGAATTCTTTCATTAACCCTAAAGTATAAAAAAGTAACATTTCAAATGTGTTTCATTAAGTTCTTCAGTCAGATAAGCACTGTTGATTTTCCAGGGAATGTTCACAAAAATAAAGATGATTCCTTGATTCTTTGCAGGGAAACTGGTCAGAGTAAAACTTCTGAGAAATTTCATGATGATGCAGTCTTACACAATAAGTGATCCAGGGTTGTGTTTAAGTAGGAACAGTTGCACAGCTGGGAAGGCATTCTTTGTTCTTATGCTGGTTAGGGTGCCATCCTCCACAGCGCCAAGAGGAGTTACTGAGGGGGACGCGGGAGCAAGTTAGACTGAACTCACTAAGGGAGAGTTATTGGCCAGAGTCAGGACCTATAAGCTGCCCTTAGCTATCCTGAAAGCCAACTTAATTATTCTGAATCTGACTCACTGTGAGTAGGAGATAATGAAATAATTCAGGTACGGCTGTGGTTACGCAGATACCATGCTGACAGACAGCTGCTTAGTGGATCAGGACTGCGTCCATTGTTTTATCTTGTTGACAGTGTGATATTAGCTGCAGTAGCTAAAGTAGCTAAATAATAGTTGTAATGTTATTTACCGAAACAGAATGCTGCTTGAGGGCGGCATGGTGGTGCAGTGGTTGGCGCTGTTGCCTCATACCTCTGGGACCTGGGTTCGAGTTTCTGCCAGGGTTTCATGTGTGAGGAGTTTGCACGTTCTCCCTGTTTCAGTGTGGGGTTTCCTCTGGGTACTCCAGTCCCACCCCCCCCAGTCTAAAAACATGCTGAGGCTGATGGGAGTTACCAGTTTGCCCGTAGGTATGCATGTGTGAGTGTGCCCCCTGATGGGTTGGCACCCCATCCTGGGCTGTTCTCATCATTGTGCTGATAGGCTCCAGACCCCTTGTGACCCTGAAAAGGACAAGCAGTTTCAGAAAATGGATGGATGGATGGATGGAGTGCTGCTTGAATCAGTCATTTAATGACTGTTGACCATTGGTGGTTAGTGGTATATGAGACCTGTTATGAAGGAAGAAGGCAACTTTTAAAGTTGCTGGATCTATGCCTGACTTAAATCCTTCGGCATACAAGCTCATTGTTTTTATGTATTACAACTTTACTACATCATAGGTTGTAATTCCTAGAATGGCAGCACGATGGTGCCAAAAACACTATAGTGGTAGCATGGATGGCTAAGGAACAAAGAGAATCATCTTTCAGTTGTAATTTGGCATAATTGATTAATTTTTCTCAATTTAATTTCTCCAAAAAATATTCAAATATCCAAAAAGATATTGAGTTTAATAACTGAATGGAACTTATGCACTGCATAACAGACACAATAGTGGTGAGTGTTATGTAATCTTAAAAGTTAATGCTCAGTGAAAACCGAAGGAAATGGAGGAGATGAGACTCGAGTCACTTGGTTAGTTTTAAATGTTTGTTTGGAGTTTGGCTGTGTCGCTCTGTGTTTCTCACTTGGTTGGTTTTAAATGTTTGTTTGGAGTTTGGCTGTGTCGCTCTGTGTTTCTCACTTGGTTAGTTTTAAATCTTTGTTTGGAGTTTGGCTGTGTTGCTCTGTGTTTCCGTGGGTTTCCTCTGGCTATTTGGGTTTTTGTGCAGAATTGTAGAGACATCTTTTTGTGTGCCCTGCAATTGGAGTCGGACACTCTGTGGCTAAGGGAGAAGTGTGTGACTCAGCCCAAAATGCTCCAGGGACCGGCGGACTGTGCCTCTCAACCGTGTGCCGCTCTGAATAAAAGAGTCTCCTAAATAAATGTAAATGGACCAGCATCTGGTCCAGGATGAACCCTGCTTGCAGGTTTGCTGCAACTGTGCCTTAGATAACTGGTTATAAATTATGGATGAAATGAAAAACTCACTATAGGCAAAAGTGGCAACAATGTATTAGGGACCAAGGTCAAGTAGCCCCTTGTATTTTGCAGGCCACATAACAGTGTGTTACCTGAGCAGTAAGCAATGGTGATGCTGGGGCCTACCTGTCAGCCCTCTGGTCGGCCAGCTGCTCAGAGTAGTGGTGCTCAATCTGTTCTATGGGTCAGCATCTGCTATGGGACTTGCACATCTGCCTCGCGGTGCCCTGGTGCTGGGTGGAAAAAAGAAGCAGATCCTTAAGAATAGTGGAATTTGACAAACCTTTTTAAAGAAATACAGTATGCACAACGGCACCGACAATGATAGCCAGGGTAGGCTAAATAGGGTTAGGCTGGCTGAACCAGAATAGTAAGGCTTTAGCCTATGCTTAAGTACTGAGATCAAAGCAATGTCTATTGCACTGATTAGCAGACAATACCAGAAACTTGGAGTCTAAGAGCTGAAAGCTACACCACTAAGATTTTTTTTATAAATGACAAGAAGACCTGCATCCTGCAATCAGAAAGTGTTTACACACTGTTCACGTCAATAGGCTTGGCTAGATTAGGGATGTGACCTTTCAGTGCCTTTGGAGAAGAACTTTGAAGTTCACTGAGAAATCTTTGAAGGAACTTGCGCACATGTGATTATATTTGTATAATCGTAGAAGGCGGCGGCGCGGTGGGATCGGAGAAGGTGGCGGCTTGGTGGTGCGGTGGGATCGTAGAAGGCGGCGGCCTGGCGGTGCTGTGGTGGGATCGTAGAAGGCGGCGGCCTGGCGGCGCGGTGGGATCGTAGAAGGCGGCGGCCTGGCGGCGCTGTGAGATCGTAGATGGCGGCGGCCTGACGCCGCGGTGGGATCGTAGAAGGCGGCGGCCTGGCGGCGCGATGAGATCGTAGAAGGCAGCGGCCTGGCGGTACTGTGGTGGGATCGTAGAAGGCGGCGGCCTGGCGGTGCTGTGGGATCGTAGAAGGCGGCGGCCTGGTAGTGCGGGGCGATCGTAGAAGGCGGCAGCCTGGTGGCGCTGTGGGATCGTAGAAGGCGGCGGCCTGGCGGCGCGGCGGGATCGTAGAAGGCGGCGGCCTGGCGGCGCGGTGGGATCGTAGAAGGCGGCGGCCTGGTGGTACTGTGGTGGGATCGTAGAAGGCGGCGGCCTGGCGGTGCTGTGGGATCGTAGAAGGTGGCGGCCTGGCGGCGCGGTGAGATCGTAGAAGGCGGCGGCCTGGCGGTACTGTGGTGGGATCGTAGAAGGCGGCGGCCTGGTGGCGCTGTGGGATCGTAGAAGGCGGCGGCCTGGTGGTGCGGTGGGATCGTAGAAGGCGGCGGCCTGGTGGTACGGTGGGATCGTAGAAGGCGGCCTGGTGGTGCTGTGGGATCGTAGAAGGCGGCGGCCTGGTGGTGCGGTGGGATCGTAGAAGGCGGCGGCCTGGTGGTGCGGTTGGATCGTAGAAGGCGGCGGCCTGGTGGTACGGTGGGATCGTAGAAGGCGGCGGCCTGGTGGTGCTGTGGGATCGTAGAAGGCGGCGGCCTGGCGGTGCGGTAGGATCGTAGAAGGCGGCGGCCTGGTGGTGCGGTGGGATCGTAGAAGGCGGCGGCCTGGTGGTGCAGTGGGTGCATTGCGGGCTCACAGCCCCAGGGACTCCAATTCTGCCTTGGCACTTTGTGCGTGAAATTTGCATTGTTCTCCCACTGACTGTGTGGGTTTCCTCATGGTACTCCAGCTTCCTCCCACAGTGCAAAGACATGCAGCTAGATTAGCTGGCATCCCTAAATTGCCCATAATGTATGAGTGTGTGTGGCTGTGATGCACTGGAATTTCATACATTGTATTCCTTGCCTTATGGCCTGTGATTCCTGGGATAGGCTCCAGGCTAATTGCTGCTGTGTGGATGCACAGTTATGGAAAATCTGTTATGTCAAATATGTCAAGATTATTATCATAATGCCCCCTAGTGGAATGTTTGAACTTCTGTCTGCGAGTAACTGTGTATTCTGCTTATAACTGAACTGCTTGGTCGATCTGGCTGTTGAGATGAGTGTGAAACCAAAGCACAGGAGGCTGGTCGATATTTGCTGAATTGTGATATAAAAGTCAAAACACATTCAAATAGTATGGAGACCTTATATAAAACCTCGAATCCTCCTAAAATTCAACCCGGAAAACATTTAAATTTGGAAAAATGCTAAGTCTCGAACCTTTAATTTAGCAATTGTCCGTAATTCAGGGTTATGTCTAGTTTATCCATTACATAATGTTTATGTAGCAGATAAATTTATCCAAAGTGATATATGTATTGAGAAAGCTGGGTCATACTGGCTTTGGACCAATCAGGAGCCCAGCAGTGAAATCTCTCTGCCGATTATGGGTTTTGAACCAATGACCTTCAGATTAAAGGTACATAGCACTAACCCACTGGACCATGCACCATCCCCACAGCACTGAAACAGGAATAAACAAACTTACAACATCATTTTTTTAAGGGATTCATACTGACACGTAGATCCTCTTGGATTGTTGGGATCTAATATTGTTAAATCCAGTGTGGACAACCAAGGTGGAGATTTCATTTCTGGTTCGAAAGGGAAGTTAAATACAATGCTGAATGTCAGGGTTAGCGACTCACTGTGTTAACATTTAACTCTGTGTAAATATTTAGGGGACTCATGTGGCCCGCAGATGAGAAAAAGGGTCATCGAGCGCTTGGCTTAGCTCTGCTGTCAGGACACATAGGCAAGCATCTAGCCAGCAGTGAACATTACAGTACTAACTCCTTCATTTAGGAAGCACCTCGATCTGAAACTCAAACCGCACAACTCACATGTAATGTGTGCATGTGAGAAGTGACAGGTGTAGCTGTTCACACAGACAGTCGCTCAAAGATGCACAGCCTGCGTTTCTCATTTAAGCTGACTGTGAATGTCAGGTAATGTTAGATATGAGTGGTGTTAATAATTAAATTGCCATTTCATTTGAATTAGCAGATATTTGTCTGTTAATAACAAACAGGAACATGTATTAGAATAGAGTAAGAATACTAATAAAAGTGCAAAGGACTAAAACATGGCCTTGTTTTGCATTGAGAGGGAAAGCATATCTTCCTGGTAACTGCTAAGTCTTCTCTTATCCAATCAGACCTTGGATACAGGCAGGGCCGGCTCTGTCTATAGGCAGCCTAGGGCCCCCCAATGACCTGCATTGTTGGGGAAGTGAAATGATCATCAGTTTTCTTGGTAGGGGGGCCTCGCAATTAAAGCCCCTGAAAAGGTAGAGCTGGCCCCAGATAAAGGAGTGACAGGAATTGATAGCACACTGAAAGACAGCGACAGGGCTTGAGTTACAGAAATCTGGGGAACAAGTAATACAGCTGATGAAACTTTTTTCAAAAGAACAGATCTGCATGGAGAAAGGGTGAGAAAACATGAATTCAAGGGCAGAGTAAATGTAAATGATCTGGAAGAAGACTCATTACAGACCATAGAGCTACATGGTCCAGACCATACAGACCTACTCAAATCCTCAGTTTCCAAACCAGTCCACATTTACCCTGGCAGCTGAAAGAAAATGAAAATGTGGACCGTCTGAGGCTCCCAGACAAGTTTGAGAAACACTGCTCTACATCCCATACCGGTAGTAACACAGCACTGTAATCCCACTGCTTTTGGCAGTAACAAGTAATATAAGTAATTACCTATTCAAACTAAAAACTATAAACAATATAGCAGTCACTACTCGTCTCTTTTGTTTTGCGTGAAAATATTAATAGATCAATGGAGCCTTTCCCCCCCAATCATTCGACCTTACGAGGGTGCAGTGAATGGGTGATATTAGGTACAGTGATAAAATTTGACAGTTTTGGCGCGATGTGTCTGTGATGATGCCTAAAATCCATCGGCAGAATATCTCCATGTCAGAGACATTGCTAATGAGTATTGATTCATTCCCCTGATGTCTGTGTGATGTATTTCATAAGCAACACAATGTTAATAAGATCACTGTGCGATGTTTAGCCTACTGTTGTTTTTCCCGATTAGGCTACATAACCCACAACAGGTTTATACTATATATATTAATTTATATACTATAGTGTAGATGTTTATCCCACATATAGGCATACTGTTTAAAACCATATACCAAACAATTTAACTTATTAGAAGTTATAAGTTTATTATTTTAAATACTGATAACATGACTAAAGCAGTAATGATAGGCCTAATTATGTTGAACAGATTAAAGAAAATTATTGAAAAAAATGCATCTGCCAAAACACATATTAGCTTATGTGATAATTTAAATATTGTTAATAAGTCTAAATGGAACGCAGTAATTTGAGAACGATCTTAAACCAACCTTAACCAACCTTAAACCAACCAGCCACGTATGTGTGCAGTCTGGCTATGTGTGCAGTCTGGGTATGTATGCATTAATAAGAGAATTGAAGTAATGAAAAAGTAACTTTCCCTGGTAACTAATTACTTTTACATGCAGTAATTGGTAAAATAATTGAATTATTTTTGAAGTAACTAGTAATTGTAGCTAATTACTAATTTTCAGTAACATGTACAACACTGTCTACATGATAGTAGGTCTGATTTGCCCCTTGCATTTTGAGAAAAAAAAACCATCATAATCAAAGCTGTTTGATCATCTAAACCTTTTAGTCATACTGATGAACACATATATTGTAAATTAACACACTGCCAGAAGGCTATTCAATCCTGAACCTTGTGATAAGTATGGGTTACTGTTTTTTTTTTTTTTATTACTGATGAATTAGTCCCAGAAGGTGGCGTTTCCCACCAAAAGTGGCATTGACTGTTCAAAGAAGGAGTCTGTGTGGGTATTCAGGGGTCATGGTGACCCCACCACTAAGGAGGTGCTGAGACTCGGCTGACTCATCCAGTGTCTAATGTGCTTTCAACGCCACTATATTAAGATGCAAAATGGTCATTAGACAGCAAAAATAGCTGATGTATGGTTTTTATTTAATTGTAACATATTATAAGAATGAATCCTGACTTAGCGGGCGGCATGGTGGTGCAGTGGTTAGCACTGTTGCCTCACACCTCTGGGACCCGGGTTCGAGTCTCCGCCTGGGTC
>JAUMHC010000017.1:17985111-17997311 GCA_032359785.1 Heteromormyrus szaboi
TGGAGTTCCTAAATTGCCCATAGGTGTGCATGTGTGAGTGAATGGTGTGTGAGTGTGCCCTGCGATGGGCTGGCCCCTGTCCAGGGTTGTTCCCTGCCTCGTGCCCATTGCTTCCAGGATAGACTCCGGACCCCCCGTGACCCAGTAGGATAAGCAGCTTGGAAAATGGATGGATGGATGGATGAATCCTGGCTTACAGTAATAGCAGTGCTATAACTGGCTGGAATGATTTGTTACTGTGTTGAGTTATATAGAGTTTTTGACTAGTGATTAGAATGACTAGACTCAATTTTCTTACTTTCCTAATTTCATCTTAATGAATCTGAGAAAATGGACAATTTAGAGACACTCATTAGTCTTTGGACTGTGGCATGGGGGGACATGCATGGGGGGAACATGCATGGGGGAACATGCATGGGGGGACATGCATGGGGGGAACATGCAGGGTGGCAATGCGACGACGCTGCAGCAGTCCTCCCCACGGAGCCCCACGCCTCCCGTTAATTTGCTCATATTCCATCAAAGGCTGCTTGAAATACCAAATACACACAGTACCATGTCTGGAAATAACTGGCGCTTGTAATTTGTAAAAGGCTTCTGTTAAATTACAACTTGAGTTTTTTTCCCCAGCTGATAATGGATTAAACAGACACATTGTTTGATAATATTTCTTTGCATAATAGAGCACTGCACTGTAATTTCCTGAATCACCCAGCTTCTCTGAGCTGGAATTTGCTGTTAAGTTATACAAAAACAGGAACAATAACAATTTTTGAAATTACTGATTTCGACAACAACATGAACATAGGCCTTATGTCCCAATTATTCAAATAAACATCCATTTTCTATAACCACTTGTCCTATTCAGGGTCACAGGGGTCTGGAGTCTATCCAAAAGGCTATGAGCACAAGGCAGGGAACAACCCAGGATGGGGCACCAAGCCAGCACAGGGAACAAGGCAGGGAACAACCCAGGATGGGGCATCAAGCCAGCACAGGGAACAAGGCAGGGAACAACCCAGGATGGGGCATCAAGCCAGCACAGGGAACAAGGCAGGGAACAACCCAGGATGGGGCATCAAGCCAGCACACACACATCCATAAGCCATTTGGTATCTCTAACTCACCTTAGCATGTTTTTACACTGTGGGGGTAAACCCTATGACAACACGGGGAGAACATGCAAACTCTACACACATGGAGTTTGGCAGAGACTCAAATCCTGGTCCCTGAGTTGGGAGGCAACAATGCTAACCACTGCGCCCCATTGAAATACATGGCTACGACTAAATACAGATATGTTATAATATCAAATAATACTGAGTAAAAACAATAGTGTCCCTCCATTACTCTATTACTAGGGTTTGTAATGCTCTTCATAACCAGCAAAAGACTGATAAAGTTCAGCTGCAATTGCACTGGTGTTCCTTCTGAGCCATGCATCATCATTTAGTTCACTCCCATTTCCCAAAAATTCTTCAGTTCTCCGGAAAAGCAGCCTTCCGGTCACCAAGTACCAGCTGTGAATATCTGCACTTTCTGAGTTACACTCGCCTTCCCTCCTCTGTTTCAGTCAGTTTATCACTCAGGCGATTCGATAGCTTCAGCACAGAGACATGCCTGTTCCTCTGCTGGCTGTCCTGTAGAATACGATTAAAAAATGGAACCGTCAAGCAGTAATGAAATGGGTGTGGACGAGGCGAGGCGGCGAGGTGGACGGGCCCTTCTCATGTGGATGTCAGTAGAGAGGACCCACAGCTCACACTGCTGCTTTTTTTAAACACAAAGGGCTCCAGTTGCTCCTGGGCGAGGTGCCAAACCCACAGCGACCTGCTGTTTCCCCCTGATATTACATTCCTCTGGAATGTCCTTTGCCCTAACTGACGCCAGCTCTCCACAAGACCACACAGAGCAGCCATGTCCAGCTGGCACCAAGGCTGCGTTGCTCTGAAGGGACAATTCATAACTCCCTTAAAAGGTCTCACTATTTAAATTCAGCAGGCTGTGTCCCTCCGCTATCTAATGCCGTCCTGCAGTAGTTCTTACTCATGTGCTTGAGTGCTTTCTCGTGTGTGCGTGCTTTGAGTTGGTCAGGGATGATATAATGCATGCATGAAATACAACCTTTCCTCATTTTTTATTTTGCACATCTAAATATATATCCTAGCAGTCTGAAGAGATGAAAGATCAGTGTCATCACGCATTCCAGTCCATCTGAGGAATCGTCTGTTCCTCTCCGGCCGATTACACCGACAGCCAAGCCACCAGCCTGGACTCCCCATCTGACACACCGATCTCATCTCTGAGGCTCACAGCTTGCTTTGCGCAGCTGCTGATGTAGCTACAAAAGAGACCCGTGTATCTCTGCTGTGGATGGCCTCCTCGCTGGCTCCACCACCGACCCAACGCCTCCCCCTGCCAGGAAAAGCAGATCATCTGCAGCTGATTCACACTTGAGTCTAGCCCAAGGTGTAGGCAAGTGCAGAACAGCTTTTACAGATGATGCTCTTGAATTTTAAATCGTATTTTTCTTTACATTTCCAACTTCCAAACCTGAGATCTAACCAATAACAAGTCAGGTAAATACTGTAACCACTGCATAATAAATACAGTTAACCTATAATGTGTCCCTTGATGGAAGAATAACTGTCCCACAATAAAAATCCTTTATAGAATAGAATAGAATAGAATAGAATAGAGTAAAATAGAGTAGAATAGAATGCCTTTATAAACACAAGGTACCTCAAAATGCAATACAACTCCTACAGTAGTCAGAAATAGGTTACACACACACACACACACACACACACACACACACACACACACACACACACAAAGAACACATACACACACACAATATCAGTAAATATGAAAATACTAAGTATGATATTAATTATGACCATGGCATAATAGTATGTCTAATATAAAACTAAATACAATGAAATATTTGGGTTTCAATGAAATTATATGGTTTTAAAGTATACTACTAAAAACATCTGGTTTGATGTGTATGAGGAAAGTGAGCTAAAATATCTGATGGCATAGCAGCTTGGTGTGTCATTGATTTGCATTGTGGCTGCACATTTTGAAGGTCGTGAGCTCGATTCCAGCTCTTTCCAGTGTGCATGTTCTCCCCATGTTTGTATGTGCTGTGCACTTCAGTTCCTTCCAACAGTCCGAAGACATGGATTTGGGTAATGTGGTGCCCAAACGGAGTGATTGTACACCCTGCAATGGACTAACATGCCTTTCAAAATGTCCTCTGCCTTATGCCTTTTGATTCTTGGGACAAACTTCAGGCTCAGTGACCGTGCACTGAAGACGTGGCTATGGAAGGTGTATGGGTTAGGGTTAGGGTTAGGGTTAAGGGTTAGGGTTAAGTTAGTGTCACTGCACATTCCACCATAACGCACATGGAGTAATCAGACTCTTAACCTCTGTTAAAGTCTTCAGAGTTAAAGCCTTCAGACCTTTACAGTTTGCTGCAAATGCCGGTGATTCATAGTCATGTAGATTATGAATGTTTTCAAAGCGACGATGTCCGCTTACTGAGGAGGTCATGCAAGTTCTCCACTTCCAGCCCTCCCAGAAAACCATGCTAGTGGCCAATAGCAACATGAAAAAGAACCCAGCAGACTGAGCGATGTCAGCATAATAAAAGATGTGGGGTAGATGATACACCCAACCGCGTCGAAGCCCAAGGGACTGTCAATAGCGAGTGATGACTTGGCACAGCTAACGAGGCTGGTGCAGTGTAACGTTATGGTGCTTCGTGGCTTGGTTTTCACGACGGCTTCGGTATGTGAACAGTCTGTGCTTAAAGATAACATGCTGTTTTAATGCTGAACATGATCTGGTAGGTCGCCCCATGAAACTCAGTATTCCCATTACAATGATATTTGCCAGTTTTTGCAACATTTTTATGTCAATGAGATTCCACGCTTGATGTAAACATGGAGGCAAATATGTGAGCTAGCTATGATATGTTGGTGCACAGTACAGTGTTACGATGATCTAGTCTCGATGTTATGAATGTGTGAACCAGCATTTCTATGTCATATGGAGATGGCTTGTTTCCCGATAATGGCGGCCTTGTTAACAAATCCAGAAAATATGAACTTTCAAATTTCAAGCAGAAGCTTGTTCAATAACCTTGTTGGTGCACAATCAAGTAAGCAAAATACATGCTTGTAAATAATTATGAAAAAAGTCACTAAATTATGAAAAAAAACCACTAAATAATAATTAGATGTAGAAAGAATATGATATAGTTCTTGGAAATATGTACACAGTAGATAACAGATAAGCTTTAAGAGATAAAACATATTTGGTTATTCTCTTGGATCTTGGAAGGAAAATAAAATTTTGGTAATAAATTAACGGGACACAAATCTTAGTAATAACTCAGTTAGTACTCAAGTACAAATCATGAACAAATCATGAACAAATATAGTTGCTACTCGAGATATAACATGCACACATGAGATCAGTGTCTTTCTTGTTCCCTCAGGAGTTCCTTCATTAGTCCTCAGAGGTTTACAGAATTAACAGATATAGTAAGAAATATCGTAAGTGCTTAAAAGGTGTAATACATGAGATATACCTGAGATTACTTATGTTATTCATGACTTGTTGCTTCAGTAGTTCACAAATGTTTACAGAGTGAACAGATATAATAAATATCATAATTACTTGCGATAAAACGTGCGTCATGATTCATTAATGATGAATTGCTCAGTTGACTAGAACTTAGTTTGCAGTTAATTAATACATAACTAATAGTATAATTCTATTTTATTTGTGCCCCGTCAAGTAAAGTGTTACCAAAATGGCTTTCGTAAAGTCACTGTCTTATGAATATTCTGAATTCCAGATAGTTTAACAAAAACAACCTTTTGAATTATTTGTATTATATTAATTCTTTGCAAAGAGACGCATTTTGAGCCACTTGGAGGGACTGATGTACTTCCTCTTGCCTCTCCTCAGATATTAAAGCAGCAGTTTAGTGTTTTAATATCATTCAGCTGCTAATACATTGTTTGACCAACAAATTAATTCATTATTTCATTCACAGCTTTCCTAACAGTAATTCGCTGAGCTTTATTCTGAAGGGAGATATATGATAATAGAAGATATACGCAACAAAACACGTTGTTCAAATGCTTCTAATATTCAAGAGAAATCACACAGAAATTTCTGATAATACTGTTTCAAATGGCACATCTAAATACTAATCTAGAGTATGAGTCTGCAGACTGCCCCTACTCTGCCACTGGCTGGATAATGCACAAGTTCCCAGGCTAATACTTCACTTTGCCAGGCTCTATATTCCACAAATAAAACGGTCAGAAATCACGTTAATTTTTCCACATGTAAACTGTGAAAATATTTTTTCTTTCAAAAAGCACTTAAAAAAAATAATAATAAAAAAACACAAGTCACAAATATTACTGTATAATAATGATAATGAAGAAGAAGGAGAAGAAACAACAACTGCGAATAAGTGAGGTCTGTAGATGCCCTTATGAATATGTAACTAATTAAATCATAATCATCAGATGGGCTCCTTCCAGTAAGAGACCTGTTCCAGATCTGCCCTCTATTAATTCCAGGTGAATGTAGAGGAAGGAAAGCAGAGAAAAAAAACATGAGTGGCGAGAAGGAGAAGTACAGCAAGAACAATAACATACTTTGCACTGTTTTGAGATCCACTCTGTACTGTAATATGCTTGGGAACTTTAGATTTTACCCGAAACCTCAGGAATTCAATGTGTTTGAAGTAAATATTTGGGTAAGAAGTGAAAATTTGTCCAATTCATAAACCCAATTTGCCTAATTCCATCTTTTCCCGCTACAGGAGGAAGCTGTCATAACTCAAGAAGAACTTGCAAGCTCTTCACACCCACAGGGTATGAAAACACCCAAGGTGGAGGTGACAGCTCTAGCCAGGGAGCCACCCTGCCGGCCACCGGCCTTCCTGTGACACCAGGGAAGCCTCAGCAGGGTAAAGCTGACACCAATGTTCCAGCCAATTTTCCAGCGCGAACATTAAGGCATGACTGTTTTTCAAGAGTGTTTTCTTAGATCAATGGGAACATTTAAATGTTGAAAATATTTTAATAAGAAGGGCAAGCATTAATTCCCCCTGCCTCTAAGGAATCCGGATACAAAACAGCTTCTGAGCTGGAAGCCTGTGGGGAGTGTGTGAGCTGGTAGAGGAGGTAGAGGTTGTAGGTTATTAGCATTATCAGGATAACTGTTAGCTTCTACATTAATATTTTATGGCTGTGGGGTTTGTTGGTTGACCTCATTACAACTGAAATATACGTGTTGCTGGTAGCACTAAAATAATTTTGTTTTAGTGACTGATAATATTTTTTTCTAAGTATCCTTGGATTTCTTTGCCAAAACTGTATAAACAGTCGATTTTTAATCAACCTATACATGTCAAAATGGCTGATGTATATTGTGAGAGTAAGCCATCAGGAACTTTTTTTACTGATATTATTCCGGAAATTATATGTTCAGAAGATTTGGGAAAACCATTATTGCAAGTGTGAAGGGAAGTTTACTGTTGGACTGTCATTAATATTTCTGTTCATGTTTACTTTGCAATTTCTTCAGCTGGTTGGCAAATTAAACAAGTCGCTACAAGATGGCGCTGTTACGCAAGTAAGGTATGGCAATAAGTGCTAAATAGTGTAAATAAAATCTAAACGAAATAATAAAATGAAAAATACTATTTAATATATTGGAGTAAATAAATGGCAAAACTGAAAGGCTATTGCTTTTATTTGATGTTTTTTCCTTAATGCTTTAATAGAGTCTTGAAAAAGTAAGCTTTGATCTTATTCGAGAAAGCCTTCTTGTAGGAAAATAATGAAAAACATCTGGTTTGTTATGGGTAAATACATCCACCTGTCTGTTAGCAGACGATGGACAATGCTACCTGAATTGCACAATGTGCAGAGAACCTATACTGAGACACTGGATTTCATTTTCCTGTCAGAAATATGCAAAATGGCCTCAAATAGGTCTTATTTGGAAATGGTCTGCAGTCAGATGCAATTCTTCGCCACCACAAACATCTCTAAACTGTCCTGATTTGACAGTTTGGCAGATGACTAAGTCAAAACATATAACTGAAATGTTTTATAGTGTTTATAGGATAATGAAAAAGCAAGGCTTACATGTTTAAGAAATTGATTAATTTCAAAGACTTAACACGTGACTATGTAGAGAACATTTCGTTCTTGTCTCTAATTTGATTTTAAACTTTGCTGATCGGCGAGGTATGAGGGAGCTCAGTGGCTTTAGAGCGATCTGGCAGAGTGTTGGTGCTGTGGCGTAGTTAACAGGGGCAGCCTTATTTATGAAAGGCGAGTATAAATAGCGTAAGAAGATAGCGCCTGGGGTCATGTGGTTGGCGCCACAGAGCCACATGGGTAGAGAGACGAGATAGCTGGTGTCGCCACGGGCTGGCCTAGGAGACACTCCGAAAGGTCATATTTCTGAAAGCAATATGACCATAATTCAGCAGCTAGAGACCTGCCTCGGCCGCTGCTCTATCCTATAAATTGTTATACAGATAACAATTAGCAGCTGCCCTTTACTGGCCATTACTCAACCAACTGCATCTTATCATTAAGTACAGATGGTTTTGTGAGCAATGAGAGCAAAACCCTAGTGTTAATTCCTATTGTTTTGCGGAAATGGCCAAGTAAAATCGAGGATAATCTGAAATTCAAGATTCTTTATTTGCCTTTTGTACATTTTGTATACATGAGAAATATTACGTAGCAGAATTAGACAACAAAGCAAAGGCACTTACAAAACATCTAACAAGTATACATATAATAATTGTAGAAGTATGAACATAAAACATAAATAGAAGATGGCTGAAATAAAAAAGTAGCTGAAAAAGGTGCCACGTGCCTTATTGCCCTATTCAGTAAAGTGTGCTGTACATTTATGAAGGATACTAATGTATTATTGATCTTTACTAAGCTGATGAGTTTCAGAGGAAAAACTGTTCTTAAACTGACTGGTGACAGTCATGATGCTCCGATGCCTTCAGCCAGACCTCAGTTTAGATAACAGTCTGTCACCAGGGTAGTGCAGGATTAAATGAGTGTGATTCCTGCAGCAGTTGCTGTATATGGAACCTATCAAAGGAGAGAGCCTTTGATGGACTGTGCATGTTTCACTATTCTTGGTAGTGATCTCCTCTCCTGTACTGTCGCCATTCCAGACTGTGATTCATCCCATTAAGATGCTCTCAACAGTGCTGTGGTAAAGGTTCCTGGACCCCACTCTTCCCTAAGCGCTTTGGGAAGTGAAGGCGTCATTGTGCCTTTTTGATGATGGCAGTTGTGTTCTGTGACCAGTTCAATCTGAAATTTGAAACTGTCCACTCTCGCCACTGCCACCCCATCAATGCAGACAAGTGAGAGGTTTGCCTGTCCTCCTGAAGTCCAGATCATTTCTTTAATCTTGTCGAGGTTCACTGTTGAGTTGTTGGTGTGACACCAGCTGAGAAGCTTAGCTTAGAAGTTTAGAAGCCAACTTAGAAAGGAGAATGGTTTTGAAGACTGAGCTGTAAACAATAAGCAGCTTCTGGCCGCATGTGTATGGACTGTCCAGGTGATGGAGAGAGGTGTGAAGGGCCAGGAAGGCACCATCCACGGATCTATTTGGTCAGTGAGCAAACTGCAGAGAGTCTAGGGAGTCAGGAGTTATGATGCTGATACATGACAATACAGGTTTGTCCAGGCATTTTATTGCCACTGAGGTGGTAGTCATCCAGCCACATGACTCTTTTTGGGCACAATCGTGGTCATTTTGAAAACCATTGGGATGGTTGCCTCTGTGAACGAGGAGGTGAAGATTGACATGAATACATCAGACAGCTCAGAGGAGCAGATTTTCAGCACCCTTGGTTGTAGACCATCCAGTCCCACAACTTTATGAAGATCCTACACACATCCTGCTCAGTTACCTGAAAAGTGGCATCTCCTGGTTGACCTGGGATCTTAGCAGCCATTTTCACGGTCTGATACTCAAAACTAGTGTAGAATGTCATTGGAGAGTGAGGCATTAGTTGTCACAATGTTTGTTTTGGGGCCTTTATGATTAGTTATAGCCTGTAAGCCTTGCCACACGTACCTCATATCATTGCTGGTGTACTGTTGCTCCAGTTAGGCTCTGTGAGCTTTTTTAGCTTGCTTAATAGCCTTCTCCAGGGCATATCACGATATTTTATGCCACATCTTGTCACCCAAAAAGGCCGATCTCAATTCCCTGAGTCTGACACAGATCACTTTATTAAACAGGGCTTTTGGTTGGGAAAATCCAATTATGCCTAGCTGTCTAACAGTTATCTGTACAGTATTCTCAGTATACTCAATAATATGAATGGCTGCCTCTTTAGGTAAATCCCAAGTTTGTGTGTGTATGTGGATTATGTTTATATTACATTATGGGGACCAAATGTCCCCATAATGCTTCACTAAGGCCTTTAATTGTTGCTCTGTCTCTGCTAACCTTGATTGTATTCTTTTCACAGTAAACTGACCGCAGCAAAATGGATATATGGTCAGACTTGCCAGAGTAGGATTTAGGATTTGCATTGTATGCATTTCAAATAGCAATGTGTTGGTGTCATTTTGGGAGAGATTTCTCGAGTTTGCGATGATTAAAATCTCTTACAATAATCAAGATCACATTCAGGTGTTTGTTTTCATATTTAGTTATAGCGTTGTGAATTCTTGATTGTTTTTTTGTTTATATAGAAGGAAGGCAATTATAATGATCACACCAAATCTTATTTTAACACCCTCTTGTAAATGAAAACCCTTTTTCAGTTGTTGTATTAAGTTAGGCTTCTACAGAAAGAAGCCAGTTATATGAGCACAGGAAGCAAAAACATCACTCCATGAAATATGGGAAAAATCTTAATAGTTTTCCATTGTAAGGAATACTTTGACTTGTCTTTAAGTTAAATTTTCCACAAATGGTTAAAGATACAAAAAATTAAAGCTACTGAGTTCAGCATAATATACCATCATTAAATAATGATTGCAGTGTTGACAGTATATTTAATTTTATTACCAACCCACTGTCCAAAAGCACAATAAGAAGTGATAAGTGCTTCCCATCTAATGGTCCCACCCAAATGATATTTTTGCACCAGGCTCTTACTGCTGCCCTTTTTTCAGTTGTTGTAATTGATCATGCTTTACAGTGTAGTAGGAGTGTCAAGTGTATCTTTAAATTGGCCAAATAGATTTGTCCTGAATACCATTAGAGGACTGAGAGGCCTGGGGATGTATAAACTGCAAATGGACCCTGGTCTTCAGACGTGTGCAGCACCTGCCGGCTTGAGGATGCTTGACGCAGGACTAATGAAGCAGTTGGTACCATAGTGAGAAGTAGCAGCAGAATGGCTTTCAGCACCCTGATGGTGCTCAGCTCCAGATTCCCTTTGTCATCGGCCTTGCGCTGTCACCGAGGTGGTGTCAACACGCGGGGCCTGCGGGTCATGGAACGGGCGCCAATTCATATCGGCTCACTGTGATGACTGATGGGGCTTTTAAGGGGCATTTTAACAGTCCTGAAACCAACACTCAGTACAGCTTTTTTTGACTTCCTGGTGTGTGGATCATGGCCAGTAGGTTATAGTCTTGTACAGGTTTCAGTATAATTTGAATTGTTCCTCACTTTTCATGGCAAAAGAATCATGAGAATTTGAGTTACCCTGTATCCATCCATCCATCCATCCATCCATCCATCCATCCATCCATCCATCCATCGGTCCATCCATCCATCTTCCAGCTGCTTATCCAATACTGGGTCCTGGGATGTAAATATACAGTATACTGTATAAGAATGTTGTTTCGTTGAATGGGAGACAACACAGTCAGAGCGAAAAATATTGGCACCCCTGCATTTATGTCAGAAAACGCACCACTTCTCCCAGAAAACTGTTGTAATTACTAAAGCTTTGGTATTGTCATATTTATTTCTCTTGTTGGCACCGGAAGAACACAAAAAAGCAGAGGAAAAAAAAACAAATCTGAGATATTCCACACAAAATGTCAAAAATGGCCTGAACAAAATTATTGGAACCATATCAGAATTGTAAGAAATAATTGTATTTCAAGCATGTGGAGCTCCTTCCAACACACCTGTAGAAATTAAGCAATAAAGATTACCCTGTATTAGAATGATGGAAAGAAAAAAGTATGGAGAACGGCTGGAACACCTTATGATCCAAAGAACACTGCATCATCTGTAAAACATGGTGGGGGCAGTGTGATGGCTTGGGCGTGCATGACTGCCAGTGGCACTGGGTCGTTAGTGTTTCTTGATGATGTGACACAGGATGGATGCAGCCAAATAAATGCTGAGGTGTCTAGAGACATCATGTCTGCTCAAATCCAGCCAAATGCAGCCAAATCGATTGGGCAGCATTTCATAATACAGATGGACAATGACTCAAAACACACAGCAAAAGCAACCGAGGACTTACATGGATAGATGAGTAGACCCAGGCTTTTGTGGCTGCCAAGTCCGCTTTGGCAAACGCAACCATGCTGGCCCTCCACTTGCCTAATGTTCCAATCACTCACCACCGATGCCTCAGACTATGCAGTGGGGGCCATACACTAGCAGTGGGTGGACTGGGCCTGGTAGATGCTTGCCTTTTTTCAGCTGGCAGCTCCGGCCATGCAAGCGGAAGTACAGCACCTTTGACTGTGAACTCCTTGGCCTGTACTTGGCTGTGTGTCACTTCTGGTTCCTCATAGAAGGCCGCCCTATTACTGCTTTTGTCAACCACAAGCCCCTGATGACTTCTGAGCCTTGGTCTGCGTATCAGCAGCGGCAGCTCTCCTTTATATCGGAGTTCAATACTGACATCCAGCATGTAGCGGGCGAGTGTAACCGGGCTGCCAACTGTCTCTCTGTGTCTTGCACTGTGCATTTGGGAGTGGATTACGACCAATTGGCAGCAGGGTAGCGGGTTGACCCAGAGGTGCAGGCCTATAAGACCAAATGCAGCTCAAATAAACTCAAATAAAATGAAACATATTTGTTTATTTTCCGTTTCTTTTTTATATATTATCAAAAGGGAAGCAAGTGAAACAAATAACAGAGTAGCGGGAAGAAGCGGTAAAAATAAAACTACTTATATGTTTACC
>JAUMHC010000017.1:18019320-18043013 GCA_032359785.1 Heteromormyrus szaboi
ATCAGATTAATCATGATGATGGATTAATCCGCATTAACCCGTTAATTTTGACAGCCCTAATATATATATATATATATCTCATTCGTCAGACCTAGACGTGCTTTATGGGACAATGCATTTCCTAAATTGGAATCCAGCCCAGATGGTAAAATGACTCCAATTCCGATTTTCATTTCTGCGAAATTCTGTGCAGATGTGTGGAAGCCCCACGGCTTTAGTGACGGGCGACCGAACGGGGAAAGAAGCAGCTGCTCACTTTCTGCTGGGGGCCCCCAAATCGTCAGTCCCCGCCTTCCAGACCGGAGGTCTCCAGCCCTGGTTGGTCCATGCGTTCTGCATTTATTTGGTAGCTATCGTAAATTACACTTAATAGTGTCTAAAGAATAATATTTAAGTTACCCACTGATTAGCTTGGATTTTTATGATTTTGCAGTTGAATGAAATCAAAATCCACAACTGATTTTCATCAACATAGGATGCTTTCATTTTGACTTTCGTTTCACCAAAAGTCGCTTATACCGTATGTTTGTGCTGTTTTATCTGTTGTTTGTTTGGATTCTGTGGCTTTTGGATTTTTGGGTCTCTAAGGCCAAAAGTTCGCCTTCTTCTCGGCAGCAAACTTCAAAGCTTAAATTAGAGAACATGTACCGTAGTACAGGTTACCTATTTGTAGACGTTATGATGAGTACAGTCCCTTATACCGGGACCAAACGGCAAGCCCAGAAAGGCAGGGCAGTGCCCCTCCCAGCCCCTGCTCCTGCTCCAATCAGCATCCTTGCTCTAATTCACCCTTCACTTCCTGTTTTCGCTTGCAGCTTCAGGTCTTGCTGATGTACAGACAGCCATCCTGCAGGTGGACTGTGCTCAGTTACAGGTCCCCAGTTACTATCCCCTGCTCTGTGTGAGCTCTTTCCCCCAAAGCCCTTTCCCCCACACCTTACTCTACTTTACTAAACCTAAATACATCAAGACTTTACAAACATTTTACAAGAAAACCTGGGAAATGTACAGAAGATAAAGAGAAGTCATTACCCTGCGCTAAGGAAACACTGTGTGTTAAGTCACCTCATTACTTTGCATTACATTTTCTGAAGGTATGTCTAATTAATGCTTTTGTTCTTGGTTGGATTATTTTTTAATAACGCTCAAGGGAATTTTTCCCAGACCACACTGTATTCCTCTGGGGGCTGTGCTGAGTCCAGCCATAGAACAATTGAGGATGTTAAGAGGCTTGGAATTCTTACTGAACAATGACTGAAAGAATTGAAAGAGTTTTTTGTCCAAAACATCTACCTAGTTTTTAACACAAGGAGTAGTTATACCACAATAAAAAAGACACATCATCAAAGAAATGACAAAAATACTTCAAAGTTATCCAAAACAATCCTTTTGCTATCTAATATTCTTTAGCTTTAGTGAATGGTTTCAGGAACGTTGTATAGTAAATGACAAACATGCTTGTTTGTCTGTAGTAAATGACAAACATGCTTGTTTGTCTGTATTGCACCCTCATTAGTCAAAAAGGATGTATCAGTCATAAGCTGTTGTCTTTCCTGAATTATTTAGGCTACAGATGATTACATTTAATTGAGAGCAAATTACCCCTTTTTAAAACATAGCTGTAAAAGTCGCTTTCAGTATCTTTATTTTATTGAATCCTTTATATTTAATGAAGCACTCAAGAACAGAAAGATTCGCTAAATCTATTATGTAATTCTGTTTAATCATTTACCAAGCAGTGAAGTACACTTTATTCATTCATTTTCTAACCTAAATAATGACACCGTGTATTAATCCCATTGTGTCCTTTGTGTTTTTGTAAAGAACATCTTAACAGTTTCCCCCCTTTTGTAAAACTCTTAAACTAGTTACGTCCCTGTTATCTCTGTTTGTACAAAGACCATCAATACCACATTATTTTAGTACAGTATATTAATGATGTTAACAGTGTCTCCCAACACTTTGTGTCTTGGGTGGAGATCGTGCGTCTCATAAATGGAGGTCTGACGGTTATAATTCATCCTTCCAGGGCCACATGACTGTGAACGGAACCAAAGATGATGCTAACACCCGACCAGGTCATTTGGAGAGGTCCTTCTCCTCTGTGGGTCACATCCCCACTCCACCAGTTTTCAGCCGGCAGATGACTGCCCTTCAGAAAACCAGACCAACAGGTGAGTCAGAATATTGCTGGAGAACCATCATCAACTGGTTTCCTTAACCATCAATGGAAAATTCTTTCTGCCAAAGGTTATACTAACATAAATAAACAGTGTGTCTAAACAGTGTGTGTGATTTAACAATATTAGATCGTGAACGATTAAAACACCTCCATGATTTGCCTTACGGAGAGAATGTTGAGGTCGTGCTACAGTGCACATTCAGTCAGTTGCAGTTCTATGGTTCAGACACGCATCTAAAGCTATTTTGTTAGCCAAATCCATTTCGACACACCAATAAACCTGTAATACGTAGCAAACAGTAGGTGGTGCCTTGGATTTCTTCTTCTCTCCCTGTCACACCCTCGTCCCATCATGTCAATGTGCAATATGCAACACATTTCCTATTTGGTGAAGCAGTGGCATGGATGACATGGAGGAGTTGGTCCGTAAGAAGAATTAGACATCAGTAATATGGAAATGTTTGGATTTTCCGAAACCAACATGGTGCAAACAGTTATCTGCAAAATTTACAAGGATGAGGTTCTCATGCTCGATGGCAACAAGACAAACCTTTTTAATCATCAAAACTGAGATTGTCTTTCTTTTTGGATTTGTTACCTTATACGGCTATATTTATGGGCCAATGCATAGGAATTAGTTTGGCTGTGCTGTTCAGTAACTTGAAACATGAAACCAACATGAAAAAGAATCGTGATAAGATCCTGGATCATGATCCTGCCTGCAAAAAATTCATTCCATATGTACATACATCTTTACAATTGTGTCCTATTGTTATTTTCTGACATTAATATATATTTCATTATGATTCTATGAAAGAATTTTGTTTTTTAAAAAATTAAAAATTGCTTTTACCTGATATTCTTTTAAATAACCTCACCTTCATGCACTTCTTTGATCTCTAGAAATTAAATGTTCTGCCTCATCTAAATTTGACGTGGCGTGATTAGGTAAATTCCACTGTATATTTAACCCCTAGATTTTTACAGTCTAAAACTTTAAGAATGGTGTCTGTCAGCAAAGTTCAGGGGATTGATGAGTATTAATGGGTTAAAAACAGCAACCTAGCTGTCACTGTCATGTCTGGAAGTGCTGAGGTCCAACAAATGTACTGCTTTCTAAAACAGGTCTGCATCTCTAATTCCACTCCACACCCGAATAAGAGTAACTGTAAATCTCCCTGACAGAGGGCTTTAGCTGAAAAACAGTATGAGTGCGTAAGCTTTCCTTCAGTCTCAGGATGGCCACCGTCATTTCTGGGAGACCACGGATTACCCAGATCAACTGAAGAGCTTCTGGGGGCAGGGAAGGCTGGAGACCTAGTCTGAATCTGGCCTGATTGAAGTAGCTATGACAATTGACATATTGACAGTTGTCCTACTGGCAGCCACATGACTAAACCTGGACAATGTCTAAAATATTTACAATACTCTAATTTTTAAAAATCAGGATATCAATAATATCAAATCATCTAACACCCCCCCACCTCGCCACATGCACTCTCACAAACACCTGGTACCTACATCATCAACTGTTTATGTGGTCAGTTTAGGCCAATAGTCATAGTTCTACATTCAGTGTATATTAGGGCTGTCAATTTATAAAAAAAAAAAAACTAATTCATCGCACATTTTGCAGTGAATTAATTGTGATTAATCGTGGTTAATAATTTGGTTTTCTTCTTTAGACTAAAGCTTGTTATAATGCATATTTACCAAATTACTCAGTAATTGTTGTAACGCATATAATTTACCAATTAATCGCAAAATTAATGTAGAATAAGAACATATGATTCCGACAGAACAGACAGATTCAGACAAAAAAGTGTCTCTTGCAATCACTTTTATGGTTTATATGGTTGCCCCATAATGCACTGTCTGATGATGTTGTTAGTCGCATTAATTGAGTTAATTTATTTTAACGCTTGTGTTAAATATTTTTATCGGAACAGTTAATGCGTTAATTTTGATAGCCCTAATTTATACATAAGTAAATAAATACATTTAGCACAAAGATTCTGTTAGAAGTCTACAAGGAATTTTACAAAAACGTAAAACTGGCATAACAGATGTTGTACCGATCGTCATAGCCAGCTACTTGTGGCTAGGCTATCAAAGCTGTTTCCTTATTTTGACGGGGAATTAACAGTGGTAAACACTTGTCTTATTTGACCATCCATATAAGTTGAGAAGCTCATAATTCCTACAAGAAGTTGCACTTGAATGGCTGACATTCTGGCGCTTCTGACTGGAAGACAGAAGTTGGTGATGATGAACACACTCTTACTGCAATGTGGAATGTTTGTGAAATGATGCACTATGGCAGACATGTTTTTTTGCATTGGAAATGTAGGCTGAACTGAAAGCCACATCATCAATCCTTTTTTTATTTTGCTTTGTACGTCGTCTACATCTACTTCCCCAACAAAGGCGATGATTGCCGGTCAGTCACTGGCCCCTGGTTACTTGTCTGTTAACCACACAAGCCTACATGACACTCTCCTTACACTCCATTTTCATCAAAGCTGTAGAAACCCAGAAGTCCAACTCTCCAGACAATGGAAAAGGGAGGGCCACCAGCACAGGTACCATGGATGAAGATGAAGTTCCCACCACGGCCAGAATGGAGAGACCATCGCAGCCACCGCCATTAACTGCTACTGTATGCTTTCTATGTCCATCTCTGGCACCTTTCAATTGGTTTATAAACTTTTTTATTACAGACGCTTTCTATCTAGATTTTTCATGTATTTATAGTCATAAGAAATTGAACATGACTGATGTGCCTAAAGGCTTGTTTTCTCACATCCTTCAGCACAGATTTAGTTGGTCCTTCTGGTGAGATGTTAAATGTTCATCCAGTTGCAGGATAATTATGGTTTCACATTGAATTCTAAAGGGCAAAGTGTTACTATACAGAAAAATAAGCCTGAAAGTTTACTAGTACAATATGACCTATGTTTCCATTTTTATTCGATTATATTTTACACAAAATTAATTAATATTCAATTTTTTATATTTAAATAACATTTTCCAAATGTAATATCTGATGAACAACTCAGATATTACTGAGTTGTTCATCAGATACCCAGAACCCAATCCCAGAAGTTTTTCATTGCATATTGTTTAAAACATCTGACATCAAACCCATGCTTATAGAATATTCAAAACAAAACTAACCAGGCAACACGGACAGAGAATTGTTTGCTCTTTCAACTTTTTTGCGTCTTTTATGCAGTCAGACTGCATGATTATAAGTGGGGTGGGAGGGGGCAAATAATACCCTATGATGACAAAAAACGTTTGACTTGTACCATAGTTGTAATGCGAATGGTGAGTATTCCATGCGTAACTATGTAAATAGGCTCAGATTAGTCCCAGGCCAAAACTACTGCGGATTCATCTGAGCAATGAACTTCTTATTCATATAGTGAGGTTTTATTTGCATTAAGAGTAGGCTCCTGAGATCTCTTATTGACCTGCCAACACTCACTTCTCATTCTTATTCATTTTTGTCAAGCCTAGCCAAGGCCAACATTGCAGAAAGCAAAAAAAAAAAAAGTTATTTTAGGATGGGATGTTTGTGGTCTTTAGGTGGCTGTATGTAAAGGTCCTGATGGCGTTTTGCTGCAACGTTCATCTGACATGGCCATGTTGTTCTGTATGTATGAATGAAAGTTCTGTGCATGTTTGTTCAAATTTAAGACTGCAGACAAACCGAAGCAGTGGTATAAAACCATGTTCCAGGACAGTCACAAGCCTGAAAGTCAAGGTGAGTCAAAATGATATCTTCTTATAAGAACTGCTGTTTTGTCAGGGATTTGGTCCTGAGACTGGACACTTCACAAGATGAGAATGTGACACACACATTGGTTTTGCTTCATTCCAGATGTCCGACCCAGCCTGGTCGAGTCCCGTCTCACACCTGAAAGCAAAGCCTGCTGGTCACAGTCTAAAAACAAGTCAGACACCACGGCTGCTTGGGGCGTGCGTTCGCCATCTGTGACACCTGAGAAGAAGGAAGGGGGCGGCGCTCGAGCCACATCTGAACCGTAAGGCATGGCGGGCATTAGCCAGGTCCTAACTGGATACTGGACGAGCATTAGCCAGGTCCTAACTGGATACTGGACGAGCATTGTCCAGGCGCTGGTCGGGTATTGGACGAGCATTGTCCAGGCGCTGGTCGGGTATTGGACGAGCATTGTCCAGGCGCTGGTCGGTATTGGACGAGCATTGGCTAGGCACTGGCTGGGTATTGGACGGGCACAGGCCAGGTACTGACTGGGTATTGGACGGGCATTGGCCAGGCACAGGCCAGGTATTGGACGGACATTGGCTAGGCACGGGCAGGGATTGGACGGGCATTGGCTAGGCATGGGCAGGGATTGGACGGGCATTGGCTAGGCATGGGCAGGGATTGGACGGGCATTGGCTAGGCACGGGCAGGGATTGGACGGGCATTGGCTAGGCACGGGCAGGGATTGGACGGGCATTGGCTAAGCACAGGCCAGGTATTGGACGGACATTGGCTAGGCACGGGCAGGGATTGGACGGGCATTGGCTAGGCACGGGCAGGAATTGGATGGGCATTGGCTAGGCACGGGCAGGGATTGGACGGGCATTGGCTAGGCACGGGCAGGGATTGGACGGGCATTGGCTAGGCACAGGCAGGGATTGACCTTTTTTACTTTTTCATTCTACAGAAAAGCTCTTTTGATGTTTGTTATATGCATTTTCTGGGTGTCTGGGCAATGGCATCTAGTTAATACTTTTTAATTCTGTATACTTTGGCAGAATATTAATGGACTCACTTTTGACTTTGAACTTAATCTTATTTTTCTATGTCCTTTTGAAATTAGTAAGAAATGGAGACCTCCGGACAGGAAGGTGGACACTTGGAAATATACTGCTGAACCTAGTAGTGTGAACCAGAGAGAACCAGAGAAGTCCTCACCTTTAGAGCAGGAGGAAGCTGTGAGTATGCTTCTCAGAGACTGACATTCTGCAGTTAAAACTTGTCAGTCAGTTCTTCAGCCAGATCCTTTACAAAACAGAATAAAATCAATATCCTTAATTGCATTTCCGGAAAGAACTTCAGAACTTCAGGCTCGGTGAATGGCACCGTTGGCTCACACCCCCAGTGTTGGGGGGGGGGGGGGAGAATCTGAACTGCACTGCATGTTTGCAGGAGTCTGCGTGGGTTTCCAGTGACCGCTCTTTACTCCCCTGATTTAAAAGACAGCCAGTGTCCAACGGCAAAAAAACTGTTTGACTGAAATGCATTTTACAAGCATCTCACACTTCTGTCAAACTACCCTGATACACAGATATCTGCTCTGCATCTTCTGATGTCCATTTTGTACTCCCATCTGTCCAAAAAGTTTGACTGTCTTCTGCATGGTCTTTTGGTAAAACTTTACTTGAAGGAGCACATGTAACTAAGTACCTCAGTTACTACTCAAGTACAAATCATGATTAGATATAGGAACTGCATGAAATACATGAACCATTATGATTAATGGTGAATGAACATGGGATCAGTATGTAACTAACATGTACACTTACGTGTTAGTTACGTTAAGTTAGAATGTACTACTACATAATTTTTGCCCCTTAGTAAAGTGGTACCCATCTTTCTCCCCCTCTGCTCCCCCATTTCCCCTCTCTAGGGACACGACACACGTACAGATGACACAGATCTGGAAGACGAACCCTGGGTTAAATTCTTTTCAGAGCTGGAATTTGGACGCCCGGTAAGTAAAGCAAGTGCTCCCAGCTGCAGCCTGGAGAATGTGGTGAGGTATACATGGGGCAGGAGTACCCATGTAGCCCTGCCCACAAGTGTATTCATTGGCTCAGCTAACTTTCAGTGCTAATAATCTGCTAATAATCTTGGCTCAGTTTGCCACAGAATATGAACAACCAGAGAGAGAAAGAGAGCCTTGAGCTCCAATGCTTGCTGTTATTTTGAGTGGTATTATGATGGACCGTTTGGTTTGTTCGTTCTTTTTAAGATCAGGGTCCTGCTCTAAAGAGGAAAAGCCTGCTTGGCAGATGCATTAAACAAAAAGCTGAATAAAATTATGTATACAACAGACAGAAATGGTAATATTTGTAGTGTTGTCTACACAATATTGACAGAACATCCTGATCAGTATATAATTTTTCCATGCTTGTGTTCTAATAGTTGTATATATATATTTTTTTGTAATTAATGACCTTTTAAGCTATTTTTGTACTCCCAGCATCCCAGTTCTTGCAAAAGTATCGCAGAATTGCAAAATATTGTGTGCATCCATTATACATTTTTGTTTTATGTATTAGTAGTAATGTGTTTTGGGATAAGAAAACATGTATTGACTTTTTATCATACTGTCATGCCCTGGTCGTTCGATCCTCCCATGTCCCACACCCCCTCATCTATCTCTTGTGGAATCCCCGTACCAGCTGTTTTCCAGGATATATATATATGTATATATATCCGTTCGTGCCGCCATCTTGAGGTCAATGATGCTGAAATGTCAAAATGATGTTGAATAACGACTTACGAACATTTCAAATCATGAACGGCCGTTCAGAACGTATCTCGTTCGTAAGTAGAGGAGCATCTGTACTGAGATCTTATAAACATAATTTACATTAATAATACAAGAGGGACATTAACATTTTGAAAAGGGCATAATTTTCCGCAATGAAGAGGGCTGCATTACTGGATATTTACATAAACTAAGTTCCGTTCATAATCTAACCACTAATTTCTTTTTCAGCATTTTGGTGCTTTGTTTCCGGGTGAGCATGTGCCTGTGTCTGGGTGTGCCCTCCATACCGCTAACCATTTAACTCTCTCCACATGTTCCTTCCCATGATGCCACTGACTTCCCCTCCCACTGCAACAACGTCTCCTTTTGTTTTGCTGTGTCTGAACAAAAGCCTCCTAAAAAACATTTGGATTACAGCTCAGAAAGTCCTCCTCGGGGCCTCTCAGAGGTAACTGACGGCACCCCAGGCCCCCGCACTGTCAGTCATTGCCTTTGCAGGTACCACTGTAAAGCCAGAAGAAATCAGAGAATCCGGCAGAATCCTGGATTTCCAGGAGGCCAATAAATTATCAGTAACTCTCAAGTTTACCAGTAGTAGGTTACCATTTATGATGTGAGTGATGAGTTTTAAAAGAATTAAAAGTATTTTCTGGAGAGTATAACTTAAAGGCCTTGAAAAACAAAAACATCACGTTCTTTTTTACTAGAAAAAGATGCTTTGATTTGGGGAGGGAAGTCTCAGTAAGATTTTCATTTGCTATATTCTAAGTTAGATTGAGAATGCCAGGGTGATCTTGACTGAGTGATATAAGATTAGATGGGCATTTTTTGATAATAACTGTGTTATTCAGACATTTTATGTCATAATGGCAGTAGAGTAGCCAGTTTAGTGAAACTAAAAGGAACAGGCAACAAATATTTTGCAAGAAATGCTGATTGACCACATTTAACAGGGCATTTGTGTCTGCATTATAATAACAGCTTTTATGGTAAAAAATCTTAAGTGTTGGTAGAGTATGTTGTGTGTTTCTGAAGACAATATGAGTCATAATAGCAGTTTGTGCTTGTCTCTTACACACTTTCTGACTAGCCTGCTTTAAAACACACCATTAGCCACTCTTCCCAGGATAATGCCAGAAATGGTTATTTTTTAAGGACAATGCCAAGATTGTGGCTGTAATTGCTGGCCATGTGGATAGTGGAAGAATTGCAGAATGTCAAAAAAAAACTGTGAGTTGCAAATTTTTCCTCATACAGTCCTGAGTATTTTCACATTTCCCGTTTCCTTCAGAATTCCCGCTATCAATCCCCAGTAAACAGGACTCCAGACAGGCCATCCAGGTAAACCCCCCAACCAGGCATCCATGCTGAGTCACAGAAAGCAGAATAATCTGTACAATTCTGACTTTGGTTCTTAGATATGTGTCAGTACTTTAGAACATTTTTTATATCCATCATCATCACACAAACAACTAAAAGCTCTAAACTGTGATGGTTTTTCTTGACTGCTGGATTCTTGCTGAAGATGTACCTGCCCAAGCTGGGGTCATAACATTCGTTTTCTTCACATTTAGTCAGAGATCCATCTTTTCATTAGCATCTTCAGATCTTCATTCTCCACTTGCCATTATGTTGAAGGTTTTTGATGTTCTTCCAGCAATCCTGATTCCAAATTGTCTTCTTCCAGTCTTCTTTCCTTAGAATATTCTATTGTTTGATATGGTCCACACCTTCAGAAGACTTATTTTAATTATAAAAGCACATGTTGAGCCCCTTTTGGTACTCAACTCAAATCTATGTAATCTGTCTGGAATGTGACATGAGAAACATTGTGTTATACTCCGTCAATTTACTGTGATGTTCTTATAAAAAATTCTCTTTTCCACATTGTTAGCCATTTAAAATTTGTTGGTTTTACTGGTCAACACTTTGATTTCTTTGTTGTGATAACATATATCACCATGGTCCCAAACCTAATCTAACATCTTCCATTGCTGAAAAGTTGTTCTATAGATGTAACCATATGGACTATATCTTGATTGCTGACGTCTTTGATATAGAGGTCTTCTGTATACTCTTCCCACTTCTGTTAATGACATCTCCATTTCATCATGAAGTTCTCTCCAAGCCTACACTGCAAGCTCAGCTGGTCACTTCTGGCAACGGCGAAATTCAGAGCCTATCATCGGTCCGCAGCGGTTGCTGGATGATCAGAGTTCTTGGAGGTCCGCGGATCCTCATGAAAACGGCAGCGTGCTGAGAAAGCCGTCAGCTGAGCCCTTGACCCCCTCGCTGTCCAGAACGAAGGGTAGGAAACCGCTAGATATCTCATTTACAGTTTAGTGTCTCACATTACAGTTGTGAAGACTATAGAGAAGAAAGACATTCAAATGTGCAGCGTATAAACAAAAAAACACTATAACCACAGACATTGTTTCATACATTATGAAATATAGGAAATAAGTTTTTTTTTTTGTAGCCAAACTTTAATTCCCTTTTATGTTCCAAAGTACATCATATTGCCACTTAGTAAAGCTTCCATGCATTTGGGTACATAAAAATGGACATGGCTCATGACAAAAAGCCAATGTACCATACAGGACAATGTCCTGCTCACTGAGCAGCATGTGGATGGACTCTTCTTTTGAGAACTCTAACTCACTGTGGACTTTTCTGTTCCTTATAGAGAAGGACACCTTCAGGGGCTCTCTTCTTCCTACAGTGGGACAGAGCAGGGGACAAACGGCTGAAAAAGATGTAAACATTTATAATAAAAATATCCATCCTTCCTTCCATCCATCTTCCAATCACTTATTCAGTACGGAATTGTGGAGAATAATAATAATCAAGAATACATTTATAGGCTTTCCTGGGTAACATTAGCAGTTAATAGCTAGTTTTTTTTTATCACTTAATGTCATTGAAATAGGTGTTAAATTTCTTAATGCTACTTCTTCTTCTTCAGCAGAGAAAGCCTGCCAGAGCACTGTATGACTTCAAAGCACAAACAGCTAAGTGAGTAAAGTGCAGTATCATTAACTAGATACACCAGAATAAATACACCAGAATAAATACAGCAGAATGTTAGGTGTGCCTGTTGCTCGGCCATTTTGTTTCACCAGACTTAGCTGACCATAAACTTGCTTGTTTTCCAGGGAGCTGGCGTTTAAGAAGGGGGACGTTCTGTACATCAGCAGAAAAATTGACAGCAACTGGTATGAGGGAGAGAACCATGGACAGCTGGGAATCTTCCCTGTTTCCTATGTGGAGGTACATGCTGTGTGTGGCTGTCACTCCAGATGAGTCTCTCTTCCATTGCCCCCCCACAAGCCATTCTCTTTTTTTCCCTCAGATAGTCCTGGTGAGAGGGAAAAATCATTCTGCCAAGGTCCCCAGTCTAGCTGAGGTACCAGACCTGGGGGAGGCGGTGGCTCGCTATAACTTCACTGCTGAGACCAATGTGGAGCTGCCATTGAGAAAGGCAAGACGTCTTCAAGAGTTACACACCAGAAAGGCCACTGACTGAAGATCACAGAGCCATTAGACCCCGACTTGGCAAACACACAGCCCCTGTGCATTTTACGCTACAGATTTCTATACACCAACGGGCAAAAAAGGCAGACACCTTAGGGACAGATCAATAAGCTCCAATCCATATAAAAGTTGGTGTGATGGTTTGTGGTTAGTGCTGTGACCTGCCACTATCAGGGTTGCGAGTTACATTTCCACTCCAAAAAGCTGCAATTACACTGGTGTCTCTGAATCGTCCAGGGTGTATGATTACGTGCTTACGAGTTTCCTGGTCCCCATAAGGGAAAACTCAATTTGATAAATATCTGTGACTGCAATGAAAAAACTAAAAATCCTAAAAACTCTTGTATTTAGTTTGGTTACTTATGGTTATGGTTAGGGCAGGGTAGGGGTTAAGGTTGTCATAGTTAGTGTGAGCATTTTTCCATTTTTCCCATAGAAATGAATGAACGGCCCCCATAAAGATATGTTTACCTGACGTGTGTGTTTGTGTGTGTGTGTGTGTGTGTGTGTGTGTGTGTGCATGCTGCGATGGGTTGGCACCCCATCCTGGGTTATTCCCTGTCTTTCACCTGTAGCTTCTGCGATAGACTCTGGACCCCGTGACCCTGCATAGGACAGGCAGGTATAGAAAATGGATTCTGGATGATTATGGATTTGTTGAGTCACTGATGAGAGCATTTTTGGCATTTATATCAGGGGGAGAGGGTTACTCTGCTGAGGCGTGTGGATCAGAACTGGTATGAAGGAAAGATTGCAGAGACGGACAGGAAAGGCATCTTTCCCGTGTCTTATGTCAATGTCATCAAGAAGCCCCCCACCAAAAGGCTGGCCCAGTATGCAGAGCCCTCCTTAATCCAGAGCTGCCCCAGTGAAGGCCCATCCACCCTGTGGTCCTCCAAGGTGGGCACTTCCTCCATGGCTCTCTTTCTTAACAGTCATTTCATTTATATGCACTGCTGCAACCATCCTTTTTTGAAAATAGAGTTCTGTCTCTCCGTCGGTGTGTCTCTATCTACCTACCAGTCATCCCAGCCTTTTCCATTCTAAGGTTTCCCTTCTGATCTTTCGTCCTCAGGAAAGGAGAGAGTTCCTGGAAAAGGCCGGTAGCCGCCCTCGCCTGAACATCCCATCCCCTACCTCGAGGCACAGGTCCTTGCAGTCATCTAGCCCAACTATCACTAACAACAGCAACTGGAAGTCGCTCACCCCTGGCCCTTCCCCTTCCACCACACCGCCACCAACCCCTCCCCCTGTCCCCACAAACTTTCTGCCCAATGCAACCCTTGATTCCCTTGAAAGCCTAACACCATCAAACAATCTTCCTGCTCTTAGGGAAGGCCACTTCATCCCCATCAAGTCAGCAAAGGCCTTCCGCTGCTCTCCTGACCTTCAGTCTTCTCCGATCCTGGCCATGTCCTCCTACGCATCTTCACCTGCCTCTCCCATGTTCGACTGCGACTACAAATATAGCAGTGGAGATGTGTTCTCGCGCAAATCTGTGGAAAACCTGCCCAGCGCCTTCCCAGAAGGGACAGACATGATTTCTTCAGAACCATCTACTATGTTTAGCCCGAGCATTTCTAGTGATCTGGTGGCCAGTGCATTAACTGAGGTGCTGCCTTTCTATAAAGCCATAGAGGAAGATGTTTGCGAAGAGCTCATGTCATTCATCCAAGAGGCCCAGTCAAGGAAGGAATTTACAGAAAAAAACAAGTTCCACACGCAGGCATCAGATATAACAGAGGAGCTCCCCAAATTATATATCGAGGAGGATCCATGTGACAACACTGGAAACACCAAACTCGTTGACAACAAAGGTTCAAAACAAGAGGTAGGACCTGTGTTTGTTATGTGATCTTGGCTTTGTGGACAAAATGGATAATGCAGCTATATAAATGTCAGTTTGGCTATATCTTCTCTCTCAATTCCTAGTGCACATGGATGAGTGGTTCATTCTCCATTGTCTTCAGCAGGTGAACGCCTCCTTGAGTGGCCCAGTGGACCTTCCTGCCTTCCTACACCCCACTGAGGGCAAAATGTCACCCTCCTCTCCCTGTTCTACTCCTCCACTACCGGGCACCTCACATCTCTCCCCCATTCCAAACAAATACCCCCCCCGCCCAGAGTGTAGGTCCCCAAAAACGAAGGTAAACTAAAGCTAGAATCCAAACGCACTTCTCAGTCGGCAGTTTATTGGGCTGCATATTGAACAGTGACCAGAACCCCTTCTGGAGAGCTGGGTTTTTGTCAGGGTCTGTACCATCTGACCCTGTGATTGTTCCCCCTTTGGCCAGCAGGCATTGTTGGCCATTCCATCATTGCCCCCTCTGTCTTGGTTCCTAGTCTTGCATAGTGTGTTTTCCCTGTTCCCTAGATGGCCCCATAGCTCTGAGGGCTGAACGTGTGGCTGTAAACCTATTGGTCGTTGTGTTTGAGGCCAGTTTTCACAATTTATTTGTAAATGTTGGATTTTGTTCCCCAGTGTTTATTTTCTATTTTAGTTTTTGTGTTCCTAGTTTTTTGGTTTGTGTTCTGTTTTGGGTTTTGTTTTGGGTTTTGCTAGGTGCCTGTATTTGTGGTTATGTTTTACCTGTCTGTTATATTCTTAGTATTTGATTCTGTTTCTTAGTTTCCTTGTTGGTCTACAGTATTGGTTCCATGATTAAGTTTATTAGACCCACCTGTTTCCCTTTACCTCATGATTTTTCTACTTGATCGTTCGTTGTCCTACACCCTCTCTAATTGGTTAATTGTTCCATGTCTCACTCCTGCTGCTTCGTTACCCTGTTTGGTTTCTGTATTTATGTTCCTGCCTTAGGTCAGTTCCGTAGTTGGTCATTGTGTCAGAATGGGTCAGTATGAGTGAGAATAAGTTTTGCATTTGTGATGTGCTACATTTGCTGGTTTCAGTTTATAGTGTGATCCCTGACCTATTCTTTAGACTTCTTGTTAGTTCAGTATCCTGGTCAAGTCTTCGTTATTTAACTTAGTCTTTCCTCGTTTGTCTATGATCGTTTGTGGTCCTTTGTTTTTGTATTATTGTTTTGTTACTAAATTCCGTGTCTCCTGGAACCTTTAGTAGATCGTCGCCCTCATTCCAAATGCACCACGCCGGCTGCCTTGACAGCTTTCACTTTGTCTCACTGGGATGTTGATCCCTGTCTGTTTTCATGTACTTGTTTAGTATATTTAAGGATACTTAAGAGTGGAAATGAGACACTTTCTTTGCCATTTCAAAACTTGTATAATGTGAAAAAATTAAATTTTTCTTTATTAGGAAATATTAACACTTTCAAGTATCACAATGATCAATTGTATCACCTATGCTAAAAATAAGAAACAATTTCAATTAACAGAAGAAACTAACCATGATGCCAATTTCCACTGAGCAAAAAGTTAGGACACACATTCAGAATCAGGCGCACCACATTAGCTGAAAATGATTAAAATGTTGTTAAAGAGCTTTTTGTGGGTGCCTGTATGCTGAGAGAATATTATAGATAAGTTTGAAATTAGCCATTCCATTGTCTGGAAAATAATTTGCAAGTGGAAAACATTCAAAACAAGGGTGGCCAATCTTATCCGCAAAGGGCCAGTGTGTACGCAGGTTTTTGGGATGACCATTAGGTCACCTGTTCAGACACAGGTGTGAGGATTCTTCAGCCAATCAATCCTCTAATTAAGGAGTTGCAGCAAAAACCTGCATGCACACCGACCAGTTGTGGATAAGATTGCCCACCCCTGATTTAAAATGACTGCCAATATGACCCGGTCAGGCTGTCCTAGCGAGTTCGGACCAATAGCAAACTGCAAGATGCTGAAAGAAGTCTCCACAAATCCTAAAATATCATCATAGGACATCCAGTAAGCTCTTGCCACAGCTGATGTCAAGGTACATCCATCTACCATCAGAAAGAGACGCACAAGTTTGATTTACATGAGAGCTGTGCAAGGAGGAAACCCTTGCTGCCAAAAAAAACATCAGGGCAAGACTGCAGTTTGCCAGAGACCCACCTATACAAAGACCGGGACTTTTGGAAAAACATGCTATGGACAGATGAATCTAAAATTTAATTATTTGGGCGCAATAGCAGAGGACAGTTTGGCATAAACCAAAGACAACTTTTGAGCAAAAGAACCTCATACCAGCTATGAAGCTTGGGGGTGGAAGTGTCAGGGTTTGGCTCTTCTTTGCTGCAGTAGACCCTGGCCAGCTCACCATCACAGAATCCACTATGAATTCTTCATCATATGAGAGGGTGCTTGAGGACAATGTGAGATCATCTGTCCAGAAGTTGAAGCTGAAGTGGGGGTGGACCATGCATATGACAATGACCCAAAACATTCCAGTGAATCTACCTAGGAATGGCTTACAAGAAAGAAATGGAATGGTCAAGAATTCTGGAATGGTCAAGCCAAAGCCTGGATCCTATTGAGATGATGTGGGATGATTGGAAGCAGAAGTGCATGCAAGACACCCAGCTTAAGGAATTCTGCATTGGAGAGTCGATGTCAGCAATTGATGGATGGTTATAGAAAATGTCATTCAGGTTATTTTAGCCAAAGGGTGAAATACTAGCTATTAGGGCACAGTGTGTCCTAACTTTTTCCTCAGTAGGAATTGGTATTTTAGTTAATTTCTTATGTTAAATACGGGAATTTGTTTTTGTTTTTGCGTAGGCGATGCAATTACATCACCTTTATCTGCAATACGATTTAATATTGATATGTTGATATTTCTTAGTAAAGAACTAAATATTTTTTCACATGACTGTATACGCACAAATCAAATTTAGCAAAGAAGTTTTCTTTCATTCTTTCCTTTGAAGTGCCCCTAAATGGTTGATTCACAGCAGAGTATATGCAGTCTCCTGGGGGAAAACAAATCAGTGACTGTTTATTATTACTGCAGTCTGTAATTAATTTATTTATGTAATGTAATAAAAATGAAGTACAGTGGTACCTTGACCCACGAACAGTCCTGTTCACGAACAAATCGGGTTACAAACCAGATGTTCGAAAATTTTTTGTACCAGTCCGCGAACCGTGTTTCAGGCTGTGAACACAAACATCCCCCAAAAGGGTCCCAAAGAACCACCCGAAACACGAATAAGTGTACGTTATGCCCAAGAACGGTTGTGGAGTGAATAAAAAAACTTGTTGTAGATGTATGTCTTTACTATATCTCTTCAGAAGTCGAATATCGGGAAAAAGAAAAAAATAGAGAGAACGTTCTGTTATAGCGGTACCTTTCAGTTATTGATAAACATGTTTGTGATGGTTTTTAACAGTCACATATCTATACATAAAATTACAGAACTTCATTAATAACATAAATTATTTAACTCCTATTTAAGTGTTATATACTCCATTAACATATAGTTTGTTTATAGTACAGAGAAGTTCATCGCAATACAACGCGTGGCATCACGAAATGTACATACAAATTTTAGGCATATGAAAATAATGTACAGTATAATTTTTTTTTTTAATCACATTTTCGAAATTACTGTTTTTGTGGTTCTTTTCCGTGTTTTGGCGTTTTTCGAGCGACCAGCCTCCCAACAAGCATATGCTCAGTTGTGTATTGGTCCGCCTTCTGTAAACGTATGTTCTTTCTTTCTTTCCCTTTTTTTGCTCTTTAAGGTTATTTTAATTTAAGTCTATATTCTTGGTCACAGAAAGACGTTCAAAAACTGAAAAAAAAATCAGTGTTTCTTAGGTTTGAATGAATTTGTTGAATAATGTACTGAAAGTAAAAACAGAATGGAATTGGAATACCCATCATAAAGTCAAAATATCGTAGCACAGACCATTGTAACCCAGAGTGTCTGTACTGAGGATTACATAATTTTAGTCCACTGTTCTGTCCGTGTCAGTTATATCAATATGGAAAATGTAGTCTAATAATATAAATTCACAGTCCTCTCTCACCTGCCTTTTAGAATGCTTGTATTCTACCATCCTTGTGATCTCAAGGATCAATTTATAATTGTCTCATCTCCCTTACATCTCCAATTATAACTTGTGGCATCTGACCGATGAATGAAGTTCAGTGACTTGACAGTATCCAACCCTGGCTGACTCACTGCACGCTGTGCTTCTGGTTTTCAGCCTGCCTTAAAGCGAGATGTCGTTGTGGTTGGTAAACCTCCTCGCAGTCCTGTAATGTCTAGAAGGTTCTGTGTGTCACCTATTAGAGGTTCATCATCTCATAGGGTAAGAACAGATGCCATCTACATGATAAGCTGCTGTTTGTGGGTCTGGTTGGATAGGTGTCTAACTGCATCTTGTCTAAATGGCCTGACACATGGATTGCTATTGGGGGTATATCGTAAGCTTTGGCACGATACGATTTGATTTCCATTTTGCAAGGCAGCGATTTGATATTTGGCGATATTTGAAAAGTTTCCGTGATACAATACGATTCAGTTAGATTCAGTAATACATGATCAATATTTTCAATACAGTGAAACATAAGCTGATTTTAGTGGAATTTATTTGAATTAAAAAGACTTCATTTTAGCAACAGAATACGATGAAAAAAACTATACATGTCACAGAAACACAAAAAATGTCTGCACATGAAACATTCTGTCTTGTATTACTACTTTAACAACCAAAAACTGTTTCTGGACATGTATAACTTACTCTCTGAAGACATAGGAAAATAGGTATACTAGACTACATGTACAGTAACTACATGTACTGTAAATGTACAGTAATGTACATTGGCCTCTACTCTCTCCTAAGATGAGTCTTTATTTTGCTTTATGTAAGACATTTTTTTCAGCAGCGTTTTTGGTGAATCGTCATGTTTTGATATTTGTTAAATGAGTCAATTAAATCATATCATGGCCTTAATAACGGTTATGTCTATTACAATCCATGAATTGCTTCACCATTCGTGACTAATGCAGAAGGTTAAACTAGAACGCTGAAATGTTGGCTGAGACCATGAAGGGACAGTACACCTCATGGACACTCTTAAAAACCGTCGGCATGCTGCTAAATCCCGTTCATTATTCGGAGGAATAAAGCAAACAAGACTAACTAAAGACTCTCCTTTTGGGAACAACAGCTTGTGTCTTTTTGATGTGGATTTGAACCTTGGGTTGTGTACTTGCGTGACTGTGCTTGCGTTTACTGAAGTTGATGTTTGCCTCTGCAAGAAGGCGAACACGCTATTGGGCATTTGCACATTTTCATGGCATAATATACTTACACTGAAAAGAATGCGGAGAATTTTTACTTCCTTGTAATTTGTTTCCTCAGTTTAAGAAATCCATGCACTCATTTTATCAATTGAAAGTAAGTAGCCATTCAACAAACTGAATAAGTCGACGGCAGTACAGCCATAATACAGCTGTCATGTGCATTATGGTTTTTGCTGGGGTGGGTGCCATGCTTAGTGAGGCTCACATCTTTGGAGACCTGGACTCGATTCCCTGCCCCGGCTCTGTGTATGTGGAGCTTGCATGTTCTCCTCTGGGTTCTCCTGTTTCCAAGGTTCTCCCCACAATCAAAAACATGCTAAGGTGAGGTGGGGTTGCCAAAGTGTGAATGGTGTGGTTGAGTACCCTTCGATGGGTTGGTGCCACATCCTGGGTTAATCCCTGCCTTGTGCCCTACTCCAGGATCCCATATATGACAAGTGGTATAGAAGATGAATGAATGTTTTTATTCTTTACTGCCTGTACACTCTCCATAGCATCTAGAGCAGAGTTCCCCAATTACGGTCCTGGAGTGCCAGAACACGGATTGCAGATTTCTCTGCCCAGACATCTTAATCAGCTAATATGTATGTGTGTCTGAGCAGGGAAATCTGCAGACTGTGTTAGGTTCTGGCCCCCCAGGACTGGAACTGGGGAACTTGGTCTGGAAGTTTCTACCCATTGCACTGAAAATGATTGAACAAAGCAATATGAATTTATATGTGGAAAACAAGCTTAAAAAGAAACAATAATTATAAAATATGTATGGAAAAAACTGACAGGTTGACAATTTTTTAAAGGAAAAATTTTGCAAACTGAGTGTATGGATTATTAATCTGGGAGATCTTAAAATGAAGACAAGTGCTACAGACGGTAAATCGAGGCGAAAGTTTAACAAGCCTTCATCAAACCTATAGAATTGTGGCAGCAAATTACAAGATGTGAAGGTTTTCAGCATAACAGAGCTCCGTATTCTTTGCATTTATACAAGCATGGTCTTCGCTGTGACATACTTGGGTTCTCAGCCCAGACAATGTGTAAACACAGTGGTCCAGCTACCTGTGGCCACAGAATTTGCTGGTTACAGCAAGTAAAAGCAAGAGTTGTGGAATTAGTCGTCTGACTCATTGCCTGTCTGCTTTTATTTCAGCCACTTCGGGCTGCCTTCGGGCCTGATTCACTGCAGAGTGGAGGGGAAGTGTGAGTGACATTCAGCTTCCAACAGACATGTCCTCCCTAAACATTGACAGTATTTCACAGAGATCGTATGAAGCAGCGTGGGGTAAAATGAGCCACGTGTTACATGCTGTAGATCAGGACCTGTCAGTCTGCCTCTCATGTGTTACGACGAGCCTCACAGCCATGAAGTTTTTCAGATTGCCTGCCTTGGTACCTGGATCACTGACTAGTGTGTAAAACCCAGTCGCAGCAGCATGGACGCTGCAGATGGGAACAGGAAGAGAACACCGTTCATTTTTTTGCCTTTTAAAGTTAACATTATGTTTGGCCTCCCTTCCAACTGTCATACAGTACAAAACTATTCTTTGATATATGACAAGCCAGTTATCATATTTTAAGATTTACATGACCACAAAGTTTTCCCAAAGATTTTACAGATTCTATTTATATTACATGGGCTCTATTGATATATTTTCTGTTATATTTTAACTATTCAAATTATGATATCAGGATTTAATAAAATAATACTTGTTTACTGTTGATTAAGCTGAATGTTGTCATTGATTTTAATACATTTTAATGGACTACCACTAACGAAAATATGTAAACGTTTTACATTTGGTCTGATACAGACTCTAAACACATTGCTATGTCTTTGTATTTTAGTTTTAATTTAAATGTTTAGATCGTACCACATTTCTGGTTTTGCAAATATTAATATTCATGAAATATTTTATTTTCCTATAATCTCCTGCTCTTGTGGTTTGCATAACACATTAAAACATGAAATGGATTTGTAAATATTTCTTTTCCAGTCCAAAAACCTGTTTTCCTTGGTTTTCATTATAGTACTCAGTTGTAAGTCTGTTCTTCGGAAATGTTTTATTTGGTAAAAAGTGTTGTTTGCAATTCATATGAATATAAAATTAAAATATATATATATATATTTTTAAAAAAATAAACTTTGAAGTCCACTTTTAAAGCATTACAGTACAATACAGTTGGACAGGAAGCCCAGGGGATGAGTCTGGGTTTGACTGCAGACAGGATGCCAGTCCATCACGAGGCCTGTACATACACACAAGCCATGTGACAGGAAACACATACATCAGAAGGGAGTCCGAGAGACTCGTGCAAACTACACACTCAGTGAGGAGGCTTCAGAGCCCACTGGGTGAAGCAAGATTGCTACTTGCTGATATGCCAAAGCTAGCACCTGTAGCAGTGGTGGAAGAGAACTGCAGTGACCCAGTTACATCAGATTACTTCGCCTGATTCGGCTGATAACTGCAAAAGTGGCACTAAGCAAAACAGTAGAGCAGAGAAATTGATTTTAAATGGAAATCAATCTATTCTGCTTTCTCTTTTTATTTGTTTACCTGGATTTGCTCTCCAGCTACATTTAGCAGATTGTCTGTATGGTTGCCTCTCCTCTGCCTGAGTCCCTAACTGAGTCATGTTGATATCTTAGGTTTCAAGCGCTCTATAGCTACACGCCTCACAATGAAGACGAACTGGAGCTCACGGAAGGAGATGTTGTAGATGTCATGGAAAAATGTGATGATGGCTGGTTTGTAGGTAAGCTTTCATTGTTCTTTAAAGGATGTCCTTTAACTGTTAACAATTTAACCCTAAATATAAAATAAAGCTTGCTATAATATAGCATACTACACACACCCAAAAGCAGAGTACAATTGCAAGGCACAGATGCCCAGCCCTCCTTGTGGAGATGTACCATCCTGCACACTGCATTACTTGAATTTAAGGGGTTTCAGGAAATTCAGGATTTCTTGGTTAGCTGGATAACTTGTCAGATTAAAGGGAGTCTGGGCTAAATGTAAGTGAACTAAGACAGATGTGGGCAATCTTATCCTGAAAGCAGGGGCTTCAGAAGCATTTTGAATGTGGGGGGGACACACTGGAATAAAACTAATATTTTATGTTAAATGTGGGGGGGTCCAAACAAATAATTATGAAATGTGAGGGGGACACGTCCCCCTCAGATTTAATGGCGGTGACACCCATGCTTGAAAGGGCCGCTGTGTACAGTATGTGGGTTTGCACTGCAACTCCCTAATTAGATTACTGATTGATTTAAGAGTCCTCACACCTCTGTTAGAACAGCTAACATAAAGGTTATACCAATAACCTGCATACACACCGGCCCTTTGTGGATAAGATTGCTCACCCCTGAACTAAGATAAAGCAAATTTAAACTGGGGCACCATAAATCTGATTAGTTGTCCAGCTAAACACAGGGCCCGAGTGTTAAAATCTTTGAACAAGACTTCCTCAATTAACAGAGTACAAGGCATGTCAATTAAACAGAGTTTCAGTATTAGACCAGAAATAAGAGGAACCCACTGTTTCACAAATCCCAAGCACCCTGGGGCGTATGGAAGGCGGCAGAGAGGTCTAAAAGAATGAGGACAGAACATTGTATAGGAATTAGACACCAGAGAAGGGGGACTGTTGTAGTGGAACGACTGGGACAAAAGCCAAATGACAGCAGTTTGCAGTCTTTAAGAACCACGGACCTCGGGCCAGAATGGCAGCAGGGAGCCATGGATATCTCCATAGCTTGATATCTGCAGAGATCAGTGGGAGAGTTTTCTTTTTAAATAGCAGTGTTACGTGAGCTGTCTTGAATTCGGTTGGTAAGGGGCCTATGAAAGGATGTGAATTAAATAAAGAGGTGATAAAAGATAGAATGCCAAGGATGAGGGTCGTTATCTATTCCAGGTTTATGATTCAGATAAAGGCTTGAAGTGTGAAAACATATGGTGAGTTTTCAGGGCAAAGCGGGGACTGAGAGGGTCTGAAGGGAATGTGGTGGAGCCAGGGGCAGGAGACCTGCCTTTACGGCACCATGATTCATGTCAGGGGCGTACCGGGGTGCAGGAGACCTGCCCTTAACTGCACCATGATTCATGTCAGGGGCGTACCGGGGTGCAGGAGACCTGCCTTTACGGCACCATGATTCATGTCAGGGGCGTACCGGGGTGCAGGAGACCTGCCTTTACGGCACCATGATTCATGTCAGGGGCG
>JAUMHC010000017.1:18078423-18095838 GCA_032359785.1 Heteromormyrus szaboi
TTCTGATTTAATTCAATTCCAATTTAATGTTCTAATCCGATCGGTTAAGGATTAATGTTCGGTTAACGAACGGCGGTGGTCGGTTCGGAAAATTAACCGAAATGAGCATCCCTAAAGCAGACGATTTGTTTGTGGCCTTGACAAGCTGGTAACTTGGCACAGCTATGCAGTTTAATAATTACCTCTACAGGAGCGCATGCAGTACCTTTGCCCAGGAGGCACCCAGTGCGTGAACATCGAACATGGGAGGGGCATAGGGAAGGGAGCCTGCAGTAGTGAGGAGGATTCTGTGCGCGGGGGGGTTGTTGCTGATTTGCCCTTGGGGTGTGTATCTGATTCTGAGCTGAGCGTGTTATTTTAGACGTCTGGTTTCCCGTTGGATGCGGTATATAAATCCTGCTGGCTGTGGCCTTTCGCGTATCCACCGTTGGCTGGTACTGCGAGTGTGCACTGATGCTCCCAAACACAGCGAATGCCTGCTCACTGCATGTGCACACAGCACCCGACAAGAGCTTCTGACTGCTCAGCGACCCTGACTGCACTCAGGACGTCCCTTCGACATGTTCCCTGCATTTGTCATGGTGGAAATGATTTTTTATGGTGCTCAAGTGCCTGTGATGACTGTGACTACTATTCGGAACAGTTGAAATGAGCAATAAATGGGCATTTTTAGTATTATATTTGAAATAACCACAGCAATGAAGGTACCCCTATTTTCAGTGTCATTTTATTTATTCAACATATTTTTTTTTATCCTCTGTGGCATTCAAAGGGCAGAGAGCAGGGTTAGCGATTGTTCACAGAGTGGTTGGGATTAAGGGCCCTGCTCAAGGGCCCTACAGTGGTATCACTAAGCCAGGTCCAGGATTTAAACTGGCAACCTTCCGATATCAGAGTCCTGACACACAGAGCCAGGTGTGTCCCCAGGGTTGCTTTTCTTCCCAGACCATCACCTGTGTGTGGTCCGAGGGTGTTATGGCTGCCTGTGGGGGTGGTGGGTGTCCCGTCGCTCCGTCATCTCGCTTGACTTTGTTGTGGACGAGAATATAACAGATGATTTGTAAACAGGATAGGCCGCAGAGCTTGTACTGTGTTTCAGGGTCAGTCTCATTTCATAAAGATATTTTTATTGCGCCTTATTATGGCATCTGGCTAATTTACTGTGGAAAAACTAGTTCTGGAACACCCAGTGAAATGACCCCAGTTTAAATTGTGTATAGTTAAAAATGTTTGTGTGAAGCATAGTAATGATGTGGGCAATTGAGGGAACAGCAGAATTTGTATTTCGTGCCCCTGGATCATTTTGAAATGTTAGGCGTGGTGTGGCCGCCTGGGGGGGTGCTCCGCAGTGGGCGGGGTTGTGGGGGGGGGGGGGGGGGGTACTGGTATGGTAGATGAAGGGGTTGATTTGCTATAGCACCACTCCCTGATGTTATTTGTAGGGGGCTGTTCAGAAGGTCATCGACCGTGGTGGTAGCAGCCGCTGTCGTCATGACCAGGGTAAAGGATGTGCAGAGTGTCCGTCACCCGCCCTGCCTCACAGCCTGAATCGGCTGCCCTCAGTCCCGGTTTGCTAGCTGCGTCCTGTCAGGCCTCATCTCCATCGGATTGCACGTTCGGTCAGGAGAGCCCGGTTCCTACTGCGGGAAGCCTGTTACTATGGTAACGAGACTGCTGCGGGCGTGGGGGGCGGGGGGTACTGCTGGAGAGGGCCCAGTGACTTGTTCTTAAGGGACAGAGAATTATTTACTTAGGGTGGCACTGCAGGAATGGGCCTTGTTCCACTGTGTCCATGGCTGTGGTGTCATTTGTGGGGACTCTCTGGCGATCTCTTTAGTGGGGTGCCTGGGGGTGGGGGGTGTGGTCTCTGCAGTTGGTTTTCCCCTGGGGAGGGGCTTGGTTTCTGCTGCAGCGTGCCCCCCCGGGGAGGGGAGGGGGGGGGGGTGGTCCCTGCGGCGAGGTGTCCACGGGGCTGTGATGTCATTTCCTTCCTATATGATTCAGATTTAGAAATCTGGAACTCGCCATGTGAGTAATAAAGAAGGCCGTCATAAACCTGTGTCAGATCACAGTAGTCTGTGAGGTTAAAGGTCATGTTGACATTCCATTTAATCTCCATGCTGGTTATTTAGGCTGCTCTAAATACGAGTCATTAAGCTCAGATGAAATATGAGACCTTAATCTGTCTTTTGCTCAACCATGCAGGGGCCACTCCTGTCTGTCTGTCTGTCTGTCTGTCTGTCTGTCTCTGTGTGTGTGTGTGTGTGTGTGTGTGTGTGTGTGTGTGTCTGTCTGTCTGTCTGTCTGTCTGTCTGTCTGTCTGTCTGTCTGTCTGTCTCCCCCTTCATCTCTTTGAGTCAGTGGCAGGACTGAGTTCATGTGTTCTTTCTGCAGCCATTTAAAAATAGCAAATGCTGGCTCAGGACAAGGTGACGTGTGCTCCCTGTCCCCCATGGGGTGCTCTCAACTCGACACAAATCTCTGAAAGGAACCAGTGTTCCGGCCCCCCCCGAGCAATTGGCATTTCGGAGCGTGTTGGAGTATTCCGGGTCAGCGTCCTGGATGGTGTGTGCGCAGATGTGCGATAACAGGCAGCTTCGTTGGGCTCTGGGTCAGATCAGCATGAGCATGTGAGTGTTTGTGCCTGAGGCAGCTGCCTGATCTCTCTGTCCTCCTTTCTGTGGCCTGTAATGTGCTTAGTCAGGCACACTCAGGTAATTGAGAGCCTTGGCTTTCCCTCATAATGTTTGAAGAATGCTGTCGCTCTTATTTTTTTCCCGGTTTTTCTTGGTCGCATCCTGAAACATGCAGGAGTGACACTCTGGCATGTGGCTGGTGAGCTGGGTGAGCGTGACTAGGGTATTCTTCGTGTACCTTCCTATACGCAATCTTTGGTTCAATACACACAAAGAAACTAATGAATACCTGTACTGAAACGGGTGCAACCTAAATTCAGAAGTAGGTTTTCAACATGGAAAACGTGCTAATTGTGGCTGTGAGTTGATTATGGCTAATGCTGGTTACAGTCATAATTGGCAGTTTTAATACATTTATTAAATTACACCCGCACTGGAGAGTAGCTAAGATCAGGACTGTATCCACTCTGTTATACTGAACTTGGATATGTTGCTGAAAACTCAAGCAGACTTGGTAACTCATCTGAGATGTGCATCTGAGTGTGTGTGACCAGAGCAAGGCAGAAGCTGCCTCTTCAAGTTGGTCTCCCCATGGCATTATAGTTTGTTTGTTTTACATAAATTACTTTATGCTGTGCCAGTAAGCACTCTGGTTTTGTTATTCAGACACACTCACACACACATTGCCTTTGGTTTACAGCTGTTCCTAATTGTGTGTGTGTGTTTGCAGTTATAATAAAATGATTTGTTTGAATTTATTTTTTGTCTGCTTTACCTAAATTCCCCCAAACCGTCAGCCCAAAAATATATACCGAAATGCGAGTTATTTACCGAAAACCCCCCCCCCCCCCCCCGCTGCTAGATTTTGGGGTTTGAATCTAATAATTCTGATGATAAATTCATCCCTGTCTAGCCTTTGGTTATAATACATCTGTTTTGCGGCAGCCGCCCTCGCTGTTCCGGAGCCAGTTGGGCCCCCTGATACCTTTTGGCCCCTGTTGATGATGCTTTTTCACACCCCCGAGAAGCCGTCTCAGGCAGGAGAATATGCACCCATGACTGCTTCTGCTGACTCTGCATCGTGAGCTGCGTCGTGAGGATTACAGTCCTGGCAGGCGTTCAGTAGAGGTGCCTTGCCAGTGGTGGTGAATATGTCCCAGCCTAAAGACGGACAGTTTACATTTTCCTCATCCCTGCAAATACTCGAGGATGAGTAACTAGCGCCTTGTTAACAGGCAACTGGCTTCTCCCACCCATCTAGCATCCGCCACTGATGGTGAAGGATCTGGAAGCTGCTGGTGATTCACTCTTGGGTGCTGGTTTAAAAATAAGCAGATGGAGGAATGAGTGATCGGCCCGGATGTTACGGCCTCTCTGATTGGCCCGTGCCTCCTGTGAGAGAACACGCCGCTGTGTCTGGCCGCGGTTGTCACGTGCGCGACATGGGGTAGCGCCGAGGCTTCCTGTCGACGGCCATGCTTTTTGTCCGGGCCCCACATGGAAGGGTGGGGAGGATGGAGAGGGAGGTGGGAGATCTCCATCTGGCCCTTTCAAGGCTGGTCTACTTTCTCAGGCTGTGTGCTTGGCCCCATTCACAAACTGCCGTGCCTCTTCCTGCTCGGTGGGCCTTCAGGCTTCCACTTCTTGGCGGAGGCGGAGCAATCTGACCGCACTCTTCCTCCTCTCCCTGTGTGACACTAAAGCGCTTTGCTGGCTCACTTCTTGTCCTCCCGCACCATTAATTGGTAGCTTTCTGTCATTTGCGGGGATGCGTCTGTCCCCAAACTGACTCATTTGGTGAAGCGCATCCATTGTCCCATTGAGTTCCTGCAACTTCGGTGATCTTCTCTTCCGGCTTTGCTTTCGTGGCGGTTTGTTTTTGTATGAAGTGCAAATCCGCCCCGGAGAACCATTCTCCTTGGATAATGGAAGTGAAACTTTTCCAATCTGAAGGTCTGAATTCTTCAGCATATTTGCATCCAGTCATGGAGGAGAATAACCCCCCCACATGGTCTGGCTGTCTCCCTGCGTCCTTGGAATGCACGCTGAGGGAGGCTGCCCAGGAATCAGAGTGGCTCGCAGTCCCTCTCTGGTAACTCGATTGATTATCGTTTTCTCTCCGCTGGACGTCATGTTTCCTGCTTCTTATGTGAATAATGATGCTGGCATTTTAAATCCATCTTACTTTTTTTATTCCTGGGTAGTTTTCTGAGTTACCCAGGAGTTGGGATGGGTATCATTAAGATTTTGACGGCACTACTACTCTAACTGATACTGCTTGGTAAAGTTAATGGTAAAGTTACTGATACTTTTTATTTAAGAGAGAAAAAGAAACAAATTAAGAACATAATTAACACTGCATTATTTTCTCATACATACTACATATAAATTAACATTCTTGACTTGTAAACAGCAACAGCATTGTTTTAAACAAGTCATTATTATAGATTATAATGTGATTGCTGTTTTTCCCCTTATTTTTATTCTGTGTCTATAACACTTTGGGCTGCATTTTATGTATGAAAGATTCTATATGAATAAAAATAGTTTGTCCAAGCCACTCCAAATCTGAAACTGTGAATTTTTTGAACGGCCGATGTTCTGACCATTTCAGGTTGTTACAGATGTGTTCATAAATACACTGGCTCATGGTTACTTTTAATCACTAATCCATGTTCGTATAATTGACTCTGTGTGTGTGCTCCAGGTCACTGGAATACATAAGATACCTGGGGCCGTGACAGAAACTGTGAGCTATGCAGTTGAAAACTATGGATTTCTCTGTACGCATGTGATAGGCTTTCACTAAATGTTTTGACAGATTGCTCGTGTTTCTGCCTATACACACAAACGCCTTCTTGCACCTGTGGCAACGAGCATTGTCAGCATCGACTTCATTGAAATGTAACCACACTTTTGAATGTTTAGTTCTCTCCGCCATCTTCACTAAACATGGGGTCTCTCAACTAGCAGTTGGTGGGCTGGTGATGCTTCTGGACATTGATTTTTAGTAACCTCCCGAGTGCCACGCAGTCTCAGCATCGGCTTCTGCTGCTCTTTGGCTGTGTAGGATTGAGAGTTACAGGGCTGCCCTCATGAATAATGGAACGTTTGGACTTGGGGCTGATCTGAATAAATGCTTTTATGAGTCACATGATGTCTCCTGGGGTCAGGATCACAGGATCAAGGAGGGACAGTATATTTTAGGTTGGGCTCTGAATACGAATGAGTTTCTGGTGCACTGGCACCTCCTTGGTCCCCTCTGAGGAACCCCAAAGAGAGGTCACCTTAGTGTATCTGCATCTCTCAGGATGCACCTGGGAACCTCCAGGGTCAAGAATCTGCTTCCCTGCTACTTTTCAGGTGGCCTCTTCATCTCAGGCGCCCTGTACAGGGGAAGCTGTGATTCTGCTGCTGTGTCTCTGGCCTCTGGAGTGGGTGGCACCTAGTTTTAGCTCATTTTAGCGAGTGAAATTGGTGCGGTTTTAATATCCATGGCTCATTAAACACAGGAGGCAGTTGTTCCCTAACTTCGCTAATAGGCCTATAGACGGAGTGCCTCTGGGCTCGGGGGTCGATGTCCAGCCAAGCAAGGGTCACACACCTTTTTAACTTCCTATCAACACATTTTTTTAAAAAAAGAACAAGTGGCTCAATAGCTGTCCATTCTTTTAAAATGTATTTTATCGGTTCATTATGTTCCAAGCTGGGAAAAGGTTACATGGAAGTATTTCGCGCAGTTACTGGTATTACAGGTAAATTGGGGCCAGCAGGAGGTGACTATTCCATGCAAGTGTCTGGAAAATGAGTCATGAAGCGTCTGTAGAGGTTCACACCTGAAGATAGTTTGGCTGCTTCAGTTTGATAGTGGTTTTTGGTTTTAAAGTGCTGGTGCTGGAGGTAACGCTCGCTGGTCTCTAAGGGGTATGTCCGCACCTCCTGAAACCTGCCCTCCGCTTCTCAGCCCCTGACACGCTGGGCTTGGTCTTTGAAAACAGGAAGTGATTATTGAGGTTTGAAACTAAAATGGGTGAATCGGCTTAGACTCGTCGTTTCCTGTGAAAGAGCCTCACCAGCCTTCAGTAATGGGTATGAAGGTGCTGCCAGGCTAGCAGTGGCCGTCACTCTGGCTGAACCTTTTTAGGGTTATGGGCGTGATCTCTGGCCCATGCCGGGTGCGAGGTGTTCCTATGTTCTCTGTGTGTCTGTGCCCGCCTTCAGGGTTTGGGTCACCTGTCCAATAGCCTATTGTGTGCAGCGATGGGGATCCAATGTGGTATGACTGGTGAGGCGCTATACGGATTACGTGTCGTTCTCATTGGCTGATCCAGAGTAAATCTCTCTGCTAAACAGCCATTTCGGCTCCACTCAGTCGATTTCCTTGTCTGAGTTGTCGCTGTGAATGACGGCTCTGGCGCTCCGCCAGCAGCCTCTCTGTCTTGAAATCTGTGCAATTCTGCGTCTTCATTTTTACGCGCATGTGTATATTATTTTTAAACAGTGCCATTATTATTCAGACCTTTAACATTTGGCCAGATGACTGAAGAGGCTGGCTCTTTGCCAACTCGCTGCATGGCCTGCCCCCTCCACAGGAAAACTCAGAAGCTTGTCTAAGCTCTGAATGCCATGGCGTGAATCGGATGGTACTATATTAAGCTCTCACAGGGAGGCTGGCTTAACTGAGGTACCGCCTCTAGCGTGCCATTCAGAATGGCCCATCAGACCACCACTCACAAAGGCAGTCCAAACGCAGTGGAGGCTCTCCTTTCCCTCAGCCCGAGGAGCGCAGTGGCGGCTCTCCCTTCCCTCAGCCCGAGGAGCGCAGTGGAGGCTCTCCCTTCCCTCAGCCCGAGGAGCGCAGTGGAGGCTCTCCTTTCCCTCAGCCCGAGGAGCGCAGTGGAGACTCTCCCTTCCCTCAGCCCCAGCAGGCTGATATCTCTGTTATCTTGGGGAGATGGTAGCCTTGGCTCCTACAGTCCAGACAAGGCTTCTGTTTTGGTCTCTTTCCTTATTGATTCCCTGGACTTTGCTGGGACTCTTCTGAAGTGTATTCTGATGGTTTATAATATAGGTGCTTTATGTGGGTGGTTCTTTCATACACTATCTTTCTCTTAATGAGACACTCAGCTGCACAGCATGTTTTAGGGTCAAGCCCTGGGTCAGCCAGTGCGTACTGCCCCTTTCTAGTGTTGGCCCCTCCCATGTAACGCAATCATTGAACCCGACCTCTCGCCAACCTCACCCACACAGGCAGGGCGTGCATCCTGGGTGTGATGCCGTGTCGTAACCGCCAAACCTGTAATTGCTAACAATAATTAAAATTGCGCAACATGATCACATTGTATAATATTACTGTCACTGCTGTCATTCTATCAGGTAGACGCTCTGAAGTGATTGCTGTAGGAAGCTGATAGCTAATGAAGATTTAAGGAAAATTGGATTCTTCCTTCTGTGTGTGCATGTGTCCTGATTATAACCTGTGCTGCTGTGTCAGCTGCTTCCTAGAAGTGAAGTCACATGGTTAGCTTATGGTTCGACCAGAAACGGAGACCCTTTTTATGGCCCGTGCAGCCTGCAGGATAATGTCCACAGCTGCTGGAGCCTCGAACTTTGACCTCCTTGTCTCCCAGGGTCATGTGGGCGGCAGGCTGAGGAGAGGGGCAGCGGTGACGTTTATTCTCCTCAGCTGCTGGAGCTTGGGCTGAGGGCTCCTGCCTGCCCGCTCAGCCTGTTCCTGTCAGCTTTATAATTAAACAGCGCAGCACACGCCCACGCCTGGCGCAGTTGGGCAGAGCCCTCCATACCCACACCACTGGCACCATGTTACTGAGTAGTCCCCGCGAATATCTGGCCTAATTGGGGGGTTATCATGAGAGCTGAAATGGTGCCTGTCATTGTCAGCCTGACCTCCGGTTCCTCCCCCCCCCCCCTCCCCCCAGCCGCTGGGTGAAGCTCTGTCCTCATCAACACCCATGAAAGTCTAGTATTGTTCGACCTACAGAAAGAGGGCAGCTTGGCGGGGGCCTGCTAATTCAGCCTCCGTTACCATTGTCCCTCGGTTAAGGCTGCACTCAGTGGTCTGGCCTTTCCAGCACTTGTGCGCCAAATTGTGCCAGCAAAACATGTCGTAACCTGGTGACTTGTGACTGTTTTAGTCAGTATTTGTACTTTTAACTCCTGGAAATGGAATAGAACCTTATGAATAGTAATCAGGTGCTGGGCGTGACCTCAACTATGTGGTGTGCTAGGCAAGCATCCCTACTGACACAGTGCATTCCCCACTTACGTATACTCTCTGAAAGATATTCAGACTGACCTGCAGATGCCTCAGAAATGCTTAAAACAAGATGTTATGTATGTTTCTAGTAGACTAAAGATTTTTTGCAATACATCTGCGTTAACAAGTTAAAAATATTAATATCAAAAGTATGTACTAATATTAAAATATTAAATTAAAATGAGCTCGTGTATAGGAATCAGTATCGGTATCAGCCGTTGTGCATTAGAATCAAATCAGAACTGAAAAAATGTGGATTGGCCCCTCCCTAAGATACATATATGCATTAATAAGTACAAGATAAATGTCCTGTGGTCTCAAGCTTTTTCGTTTCACCCCTTTTATGAGTGTGCGTCTGTCAATAATATATTTTTTGCAGCCTGGTTCTTTTCTGTTTGTCATTGATGAAAAGCTTCTTACTTGCTTCTAGGAGTGTGACACGAACTGTCCCAGCAGTGCACTTCACACCTGCACTTAATGTTTCCCATTCCTTTTGAAGGTCATTTGATGTAATCATACAATTCATGAGAAACTGACAGATAAATTAAGACTCATCCCAAGCATTGGAAAGTTGCTTCCACCCTTTTCCTGGCTGATTTCCTGGCACTCATTCCCAATGTCTCCTGCTTCACCTTATTCTTGTGTACTGCTGTTTTAGACATTTTGAACTTGTAATCAGCCTACTGCTCAGCATAGCCTTCTGCCAGCAGAATCAGGATTAAACCAGGATTAAAAAAATGCAGATTTGTTTAAAAAATGTAGAGCGGTCTATTAATTTTTTCCACAGCTGTAAATATAAAATTAATTATGGTTTTTATTATTATTGAATTATTTCTTATTAGTTTAATTATTTCACTAATGCCATAAGAAACTCACAAATGAGAGGAGGCCATTTGGCCCATTAAGTTCGTTTGGAGAGAACTTCACTAATAGCTCAGAGTTGTTAAAATCTTATCTAGCTCTAATTTAAAGGAACCCAGGGTTTTAGCTTGCACTACACTAGCAGGAAGACTATTCCATACTCTACACTTTGTGTAAAGAAGTGCTTTCTCAAATTCAGTGTAAAATGTTCTCCCACTAATTTCCACCTATGGCCACGAGTTCTAGTATTTAAACTAATATTAAAGTATCCATTTGGCTGAACAGCAGTGAGACCTGTTAGAATCTTATATACCTGGATCATGTCCGCCCTTAGTCTCCTTTCCGCGAGGCTGAACAGATTCAGCTCAGCTAACCTCTCCTCATAAGACATTCCTCTAGGACCAGGAATCATTCTTGTAGCCCTGCGTTGAACCTTTTCCAAGGCAGCAATGTCCCTTTTTAAGGTATGGTGACCAAACCTGCACACAATACCAAGGTTAGCTGGTTACTGTTATTGGCAATATTAGACAAAAATATATTGTGTATTGTATCAGTCAAAATTTCCACACTGACGCAACACCAGTGGCACTTCAACAGGACCTCCTTCCTCCCTGTGGGGAATAGCAAGGTCATGCGTATTTCCTGTGGTGTTACTGGCGGAGCCACTAATGCAATAACATGGTGATCATCTCTGACATATTCAGCCCCAGCGTCCTGTAGCCACTGCAAGAATTACACCAAGAATGGTGTCCGGCCTCCGGTGCCAGCTTGCTGATGGATATCCTTTAAGGCCCATTTGAACCTCGACATCTCCCAGGGGCGGCTTGGTCAGTGGTTACTTGCATTAATCGGAATATATTGTGAAGCAGTATGGATCATGCCTGCCCATTCGCTGTGGGTGTTTGGCCTTTCATGAAATGCACGTGTTGAATGTAGTAAAGACAGACTGGTTGTAGGGAATCTCGAGCTGCCTGCTCTTTGCTCCTGCGTAGAGTGTGTCAGCACACAAATTTAGTGTTTTGTGTTATTGCAAAGGTGTTGCTAATTAGAAAGCACCCAATGAAACAGCTTGTCGATGAACTTTTAAACTCGGATCAGCTTTTTCAGAACTACGATTTAGGTTTCGGTTTAATATTGCTTGAAATTAATGTCTTACTTAAAACTACTGGTTGTTTCCAGTGTCATATATATTTATAAAGTAATGTTTTTTTGCTATAAAACCAAAATTTTTTTTTATACTTTTACTGAATTAAACAAACATCCCAAGACTTTTCGTGAGCACTGTATATGGTGTCCCTTTTGTGTGTGATTTGTGTGAATGTTAAGCAAAACGGGTAACGGTGTCTGCAGTCATTGCGAATGAATAGGATTCCAGCCTTATTCCACTGACTTGTTAAATATCTGCTTTTGTTTGCAATGTGCAATATGTTATGAGATCCAGCATATTGTTTTTTTTTTCCTGCTTTGTCATCTGCTGCTGTACTTATTGTCTTGAATTTACTTTGCACTCTGGTCTGCAGGAGGCACCACAAGTGCATGATGTACACATGCAAATACAAACCTTAAAACCTATATCGCCTTATCTTAGCATCTGTGTTGGCACCCATAATCTCACCTGTGTTGGTGTTGTGTGGAATCTGATCTCCTGCGATGACGGCCAGTACGGTGCGATATTGGGGAGTTTCCGCCCACCTCGCGTATCGGCATCGGATCAGTTCTGGTCCCTGAACCCGACCTTTCATCTCTCGCTCCTGGTTAACGGGCAGATTTTACGCAGTGACTTTCAGGAGTGTGTGCTGATTCACGCCCTACTTGTTTAAAGCTACGTGTATGAGGAGGCTTTTGTTGCAGTGCCTTTTATCTTGTCCCTCTTAATCTGTGCAGCACAGATATGAGTCAGCTGGGGGGTTTCATCTGTTCAAAGGCATGGGTGTGAAATGCATTATGAAACACGGGACGCCTTCGTTATGGAGTTTATAAAAGAAAATGTTGAATGGAATAAGATGTAACTGGGGTGGGGTGGGGCGGTGGGGGGGGGGGGCATAAATGTCCATTTTCCTGTAACGTTTGGCCCCAGGGTTAAACTCAAGCCCCTCTTTAATAAACGTCAGGAGGGTGCTGTGGTAAGGATGGGGCTTGACGTCACGGAGTACATCGGGGGCTCTGAACCGGGTCGGCAGGGCATCCGAGGAGCTGTCCACTGCCCCCACCTTGCTGTATTCCTGTGCTCAGCTAGCTTGTCGCACTTACTGCCTGCGATTAACCTCCCAGATGACAAGGGAGAAGGGGAGGCTTGTTGGCTCATACCAGGGTGACCTTTACCGTCATAAAAATTGGTATTTCGCAGCTTCGCCTTGCTTAGGCCGAGCTGCTCACATGCATTCTGCTCCCAGTGTAGAGGATTCGGTAACACAGTGGCCTCTGGGTGGCGCCTGTCCCCTTTTTCAGCTCGTCCCATTGATGGTGTGGTGTAGGGCTGCAACGATTAGTCGACGTAATCGTCGACGTCGGCTACAGAAAATCGTCGACGCGGATTTTGCATCTGACACGCCCCCATTCCCCATTTTGAGTGTATCGTGGATGTAAACACATTTAACAAACTGACAGATGTGAGCAGATGAGGTAAGACATGCACTGGAGCCCAGAACATGATGTGTGACCATAGGTCGCAGGCATCGAAATAGTCAGGCATGAAATAATCGTGACTAATCGACAACATTTTTGAACGATTAGTCGACTACCAAAATAATCATTAGTTGCAGCCCTAGTGTGGTGGCAGCCGGTGTCATGGATATGAGTGCTAAGCTCCTGACCCAAGGTCGTGGCACGTTTTTCTCCTGAGTGGCTATTATCCGAAACACAAGTGCAGTTTAGGAATTCAAATTCCGGATGTGTGGGTTCGCGAAGCGTGGTTGGCCCAGACTGACCTTTCGCGCTTATTTCTGCTCTCTCTGCCGTGGTGACCTTTGCCCCGGGGAAGCTGCTCACGCAGAGCTGTGTGACAGCAGCTCTGTCTTGGGATTCCGTGAGTGGACAGGAAACATCCTGCAGCCTCCGTCAGCCTCCAGCTCATACAGACTGTTATCAAACATCTGCTTTTCTGCTTATTTTATATCCACAGTCCCCCTCGGCTATCCTCGTAGCCGAGCTGCCATCGGCAGTCATATAGGCTTTTTCCACAAGAGCGAAGAGCGGCTTCTTGGGCATCAGTGCTATACCGTACAATAGGGGACTGTTCACAGACGAGCCTCTGCTTTCCGGTTTACAGGCAGAGCATTGTTTAGCATTGAAGTCACGAGGTAAAATTCAGTTCAAGGAAAAATTAGCATAATCCCCGCAACAGCTGGCCCACCTGCAGTCTGAGACAAAGGGATAGTTTCCTGGCCAGACGCCCTGTGAGGGACTGAGGTGAAGATTATCATCTATCCAGCTGAAGCTGAGCTGCCCAGACTCGTTCAGCATCTCGCTGTGAAAAAGGACCTGAGTGAAACCAGTTACAGATTGGGAGCCTGATATTCCCCCCATTCCCTTCGCAGCATGCCCTGTTTGCTGTTTTGTTGAATGAGCCCAGGTTTGCCACACAACACTTTCGTAAATGTTTGGCTGTAGCAGAGATAAATGGGCTATCAAGATGTCTAATGGGCAGCTTTTAAAATGTTTTTAAAATCATTTTTTTTAATTCAGCAGCATTCAGCTTTACTGCTTGATTTAAGGTATACAAAATTGGTCAAGGCATTAAAAATGGTTGGCTTGACATCATCGACTTAAGGTGATCAGTCCAGTTACAGAATGTTATGACAAAAAAATGGGAATTAAAAAACCAAGCCTACTGTTTCCTTCAAATCATCCATACCAGAAAAATACCATTTCATTTGACTGCTTAGACAAGAAAAACTTGAGAATACTGCCATTTTTTTTTTTTTTTTTTTTTTAATTATTCGTCTTGCTTGATTATATTTGCAGGCTTGTTAAATCTGAATATTAGTCAGCCTGTTAAACGCTAAGGGCTTGTAAAGATCTCTCTCTGTTGATGAAAGGTGGCTCAGTGGGTAGCTGTGCAGCCTCACACCTCCAGGGTTGGGAGGTTTTTCCCAGCAGTATGTGTGGACTTTTTCTGTGTCTGTACAGGTTTTCCCTGCATAATCCTGCGGTTCAAAAACAGGTGATTGGGCAGAGACACCAGTTCACCTGTGAGCCTTGTGACAGAGAGCGAGAGAGAGTCCTGTGATAGAAGGGCCTTTCCTCACAGGAATCCCATGTCTTGTTTCCTGCGTCCCCTGAGATGAGCTCCGGCATCACAGCAGCCTTGTATTGCATAAGCAGTTATGAAAGATGCCTGGCTGTAATGCTTCACTTTGGTAATACACCATATATTCCACATCGCTGGAAAATGGCAGAAACATACAAGGATCTGCGCATTGTGGGAAAGAGCTGGCCGGTTACCGTCTCTTTCTCCCCTCATGGTTTTTGTGGTTTTGTGTTAACCTCTAGCCACTGTTATCAGTATCCTCTTGGCTTTTAGTTGAATATGACTGGTAAGAGCACAGGATGTATATGAAATCAGAGCGTGGGGCTTTTGGTGCTAATGTCTGAGAGAATGCTGTCGGGTGTTTGAATTTTAATTAATGTGGGATGCAGGTTAGATGGGAGGATGGACTGACATCACTTTGTAGTCATTCTACTGTCATTCTCCAGTCATTTGATTCTTTTTTTTTGTCGTCTTCCCGTGTCTTTGTTGTGCTAATATTGTGTTTATACTATGTTTACCACCAATATACTTAATTGAATTTTAATAGTACTTTCATCTTGAGTGTTTTTTATATATTGAGCTGTAAAGGGTGCATCTTCAGTTTTCATATTTTAATTGCTGCCTACCAAACCAGAGATGAAATGCTCCAACTTGCACGTTTGATTCCTATTAGGCTATTTGGAGGCTGCTTCTTAATTTACTGTAAACACTTAATTTTTTTTTATTTGCTTCAAATGGAAAAATACTGTGTTTTGCATGGTGACCTTTTCAGGCCATCTGTCTGTCTCTGCCTGCCCGTCGGCCTGTCTGTTTCTGCCTGCCCGTTGGCCTGTCTGTCTCTGCCTGCCCGTCGGCCTGTCTGTCTCTGCCTGCCCGTCGGCCTGTCTGTTTCTGCCTGCCTGTCGGCCTGTCTGTCTCTGCCTGCCCGTCGGCCTGTCTGTCTGTCTCAGCCTGCTTGTCGGCCTGTCTGTCTCTGCCTGCCTGTCTGTCTCTGCCTGCCCATCGACCTGTCCGTCTCTCATCTGTCTGGCGGCCTGCCTGTCTATGTCAAAGTACGTGGCTCACAACTCTGCATACCGTGTAGGAACAGCTCTCAGATTTTCCCCTCTCATCTCTCCCCACAGGTTGACGGGCCCATCTGGGTTTCTGACCGACGGGCCGGGGAACTACAAGTACAAGACCAAGTGCACGTGGCTCATCGAGGGACAGTGAGTTTCAGGGCTGTGTTTGTCAGTGTGTTTGGATACAGTCGATCATTTGCTAGTCAGTCATTTTAGTATCTTTTCATGTTAGTTGTTTCACCAGACAGTCTTTAGCAGGCAAAGCTGAGTAAAAGTCCACTTGTTTGTGGGTAACCCCTCATCCATGGTGCACATTGTTCTGTATGGGTCATAGGCTAAGGAATGGTGCACTCTGTGGGCTCTGGGGCAGCCAGGGACGGGCAGGGTCTCCCCCCCACTGCCTCCACATCTTACATTCGGTTAGGTTACCCCGATTACTGAATGCCGTCCCTGTCTATATTCACGCTGACAGACTGCAGCCAGTGAGAAGCAGCACCACTGTCTGATGCCTTACTTTGAAATGGAAAGGGATGCCATTTCAATCAACAAGGAGCATGACTTTTTATCCAGTTAGGTAACTAGCAGGAATTCTGTGTTCAGGAGACAAGCAACTGGACACAACCTGGACACTTTTGGGTGGTGATGTTTTTAAAAGACTCTCAGATAACATCTTAATTGACTTGTCAGGGAGCCTTGGGTGTCCTTGGCCTGCTTGCTGGATGTGTGAATGCCTGAGTCAGGGCTCTCTGCGGAGGGTGTCTGTACACTGACTGTCTCTTCGTATTCAGGCCCAACACCATCCTCAGACTGCGCTTCAACCACTTTGCCACAGAATGCAGCTGGGATCACCTCTATGTGTATGATGGGGACTCCATCTACGCCCCCCTGCTGGCCGCCTTCAGGTACTGCACAAGCGGGTTTTCCTAACTTTTGCTGAATTTGATCGATTCCCACGAATCCAGTAAATATAATGCAGGAAATTCCCTCACACATTTACAGTGATGTCTAATGATGTTCAGCCAGTTTTGCACTCGTGCAGTATGCATGCTCGCACTCCCATCTGTCTACAAATCTACGAGCCTTTGTCACTGTGTGTCACCTGTCTGATTTGCACTCCGCCTGTCTCTGCACGCACAGCATTACACTTTATGGCTTATTTTACAGCTGTGTCTGATTTGTGCCACTTTGTTTCACGCTGTTTCATATCCGGCACTTATGCTTACCAGTGTAGTTTCCTCGATAGTTCAAACTTTTGTTCTGGGTAACACTTGCATCACAACTGCATGGTTCCAGCTATGCTGCTAGGAAATGGATACCTGATCCAGTTAATATTTCTACCTGATCCAGTTAATATTTCTTTTCACGACATCATGTTCATTTTACAGACTTTTCTCAGCGATTGCCACCAGCCAAGTATGGGATAGTCAGCCAAATATAATATTTTTTTTTCTGATCCCACTGATTTAGAGTGATGTAAATATGGCTGCAATAAACTCAAAATATGCCAAACTTCGTATTCCAGTTCAGAATGAACCAAAGGTGTGGCAGAGCATACCGAAATACCATATCACTGGATAGGAGCAATTTTAACTGATGGAAATATAATCCAATATTTCAGATATGGAATATTTAGGTAACAGTCTTTTCAAAAATTGGAAATAGATAAATGCACCGAACACTTAAAATGACAAGCAAAGAAAACGCATTTTTTCCCCCACGTTAATGATCCAGCGGAATCATTAACGCTACTTCTCGCAAAACAAGCAACCAGTACAGTGTGCTGTAAATGTTGACCAGTATGGTTTGTTGCAAAACTTCAGTGTGGATGGATTGGGCTGTGCCGGAAAATGTAATGTGCAGATGTGCGAGGTGTTGATCGGCCAGGTGGTATGGATTGGGCAGTGACAGCCCCCTTCGCTGTTGCAGCACCTCCTGCTAGCGTGCATACATATTTCAGCGACAGGAAGCTGAAGGCATGCAAACATTGACCGCTGCTGTTAAATGGAAAGGGATGAAGCAGAGGAGACGGAGTACAGGGAAAGAATAGAGACAAGAGAAGGGAGCCGCCAAAAGAAGGACAAAGGACAGTGATGCAGCTCAAAGAAATGACCAACAGGAGAGAAGGAGATAGAGATGACAAATTACAGCAATGTCTGTAGAGAATCCCTTAAATTGGAGGAGAGTGATGAAATCCAATGTGAGGTAACAGGACAAGGCAAGACCTGCAGTTAAGCTCACAAGACCTGCAGGTAATAGGACAAGGCAAGACCTGCAGTTAAGCTCACAAGACCTGCAGGTAATAGGACAAGGCAAGACCTGCAGTTAAGCTCA
>JAUMHC010000017.1:18099509-18121242 GCA_032359785.1 Heteromormyrus szaboi
CCCCCCCCCCCCCTAGCATTTCATCCTCCTATCATCCCCCTTTGATGACGACTTATTGCTGCCAGTGGGACAGAAAATGTCTTCCTCAGTCACCGTCGTCTTCAGACCGGATTTGGCCTGTTTGTCCAAGGCTTGACGCTTAGGAGTTGACTGTTGGCGTTTTAGGTTGTCAGCAGGACTCAGATCTGGATGTGAGACTGCTGTGATGCAGCCACCTGATGGTACGGGATTATGGTCCCACCAGAAGGTGAACTTACACCTTTGCGTGTGTGTGGGGTGGGATCATAGCCTGAGGATTCCTGCTGATACTCTTCTTTGTCTGCTCTGTTAACACATGTTCATAGTCTTATACAGTCCATTTGGCCTGGAGCTCTCGCCTATCTGCAACATAACATCAATAATTACTGATTAATACATTACCTGTGCGGCTAATATTATTTCTGTTTCACTATCGTGTAACTACAGCTAAAAGTGGCCTTGGGGACCAAATTGTTTGTCTGTTAGAAGTGAAATTCCGTTATATGCCAGTCCACTATATCCGATGCTTTCTCTGCACGGTCTTAAAGGCGCACGGCCGGGACCAGCGGACCTCGTCCGTTATAGACGATATTCCGTTATAAGTGAGTCCACTATAATGGGATTTTACTGTATTCAAAGTTAGCAGCACCACAGCGAAAGACACATGTACCGAAATCATGGAGCTGATTGTTCAATGCAATCAGCTATTTTTTATAGTGCAGGATGATTTCATGGGTCACATTCTGCTAGACAGCCAGTGGTAACACAATAAGTATCACCAGACCTTACCTGTAATTAAAACAAGTGGTATTTCACTAGATTCTCATGTCACTGATAATATGTATACCAGGGTTCTTCAAATCTGGACCTCGATTCCAAATCCAGGCCTTGTTTTCAGTCCTCCCAGGTAGTTAGTTTAATGATTACTGATTCTGATTGGTCAGAGGCTTCACACCTGACTGACAGGTAAAGGAAGCCTGGAAAACCAGCAGTGCTCGGACCTCGAGGACCGTGATTTGAATAACCCTGATGTTAACCCTATTGTGCAATATGCGACTTCTTTCGTTACTTGATTCATTCTTTTCTGTGAGGTGTAATGCAGTTGGGAGCAAAGCCCATTTTCCTGCATTCTATTTCAGTAATATTAAAGGTTTGAGTTTAGCTTATCAACCTACCTGATTACTTAGAACTGAAAATGTATATCATCGATCATTTTCTGGTCTCCAAAGACTTATCAGTGTGTAGACCATCAGGCAATTTCACTGACCAGTGGCACCTCGACAAATGGTGCCTGTAATTGGGCTTGTCGAAAGCAGTGGTTACGTCTGTGTTGTGTAAGAGCCTTTGATCTGAATTTATATGGCTCTAAACATACTGATCAGGCTGACATATTGACATGACGGTTTTCTGGCCCTTTCCTCTGTGATTTACTACAGGCCTTTTGATGTTTTTAGCCTGAAAGGTCATTTCGACTCGGTCAATGTTGGCCATTCCAAAGCACTAAATCAGGTCCCCAAAGACCCCGTTGCCATTGAGATCAACACCATTATGCCAAATTCTAAAGGATTCGCTGCCATTTACTTCCTAATGTGTGAAGGAAGTTGGTTCAATGGGCTCCTCATCCACAAACAGGAAGAATACTGCCCTATTTTTAGTTCCACAATGATGAGTCGGGGGCCTCTTTTGGTCACGTGTAAGAGCCGTGGGCTGGATTTCCCTCTTATTGCCATTGTGTATGACCGCTAACATCCTTCCTTCAGTTGCTTCACAGCTTATTAAATTACCAGAAGTAATGTGGAAGAACAAACTGTTGAAAATTGTTGTGAACGTGATATTTTGCTAAATGATAAGTTTTTTTGTGTAGTAATGTACTGTCCTAGAAAATCGGAGATTGGTCATTTTTTCTTGCCCATTCACTGGAATCCTAAGTGGAGGTTGTGCTGTAGAGCGTATGGTATTTAATGACCATGCTGACTGACAGATACGTATTCAGGTTGTCCAGTGTTGGCATGTTCCCATACCTCTTACACCAGGGATATAGAACGGCAAGTTTGGGCGACCAGCCCTTCCCTGTTTTACTGTGTCACCCTTATCTGAACATGAAGGCGGTCAGTCTGGTGGTGCAGGTGTGGCACAGTTGCTAATTCATCATCATTCATTTTTTCTCGGGACTGGTGACCTAAAAATTGGAGCTGACCATCTCTGGTATAATCGATGTCCCTGCATCTTGGAGAAGGAAGGAGGGTTTGTTCACCTATTCAAACGTACCTATAGCCTCTCACTCCTACATGCTTGTTCCTTTTGCCCGGGCTGCAGGGTAAAGCTGGCAGTAGGAGTGGCTGAGGGCTGTTCCCTTTGCCCGCCCCCATGCACAAGTAGAGGAGGAAGGGGGGGGGGTAGACAGCAGGCCTTCACCTCCCTTACTGGTCCTTGCTGGCGTGTGTCGAGGGCTGCAGAAGGCAGGTCACGCTCGGATCGGTAACGTCATGGCGCCAGCACTGAATCTTTTTAATCTTCACTACTGGCGCTCGTCACATGCTTCTAGAAGCTTCTGATGGTGTTCAGTATTTAGGGTTGCATTTTCTCCTATGCACAATGCATCCCAAAAGTGAGATTTTTGAAAAACTCAGACATAAATTTCTGAGCAATTTTACAAATGCTTTTAATATTCTTTTGCTCTATGAATAATTAATATTTTCCATTCCTGTACTCTGTCTCAGCCCTTTAACCACTTGCTACATGTTCTGCACAGAGCCTTCCTGTAGCTGCTGTTTTTTCAGAAGCTCTACAGGGCACAGAACCACCTCTGTGCTTCGTACAACATCAGCGCTAATTGTGTATTATGAAATCTTCTGTTGTAATCTCTGATAGGTGACTTAATTTACGGGCCATTGTGCCTGGTGTGCCTCTTGTTTCTCAAAGATGAAGTTAAATCATTGAATTTTTCTTTGCTACTTTAAACTCAGATTTAAAAAACCATCTAGGCCCTGGGAGGACTTTTATCCGTCAGTGAGTGCAAAGTCCGGCATTGTTGAGGCTACTACTTTGACATTTTTCTCCAAGAAAGTTTAAATGATCTTAATGCATAACTTGTGGTAACAGAAACCTCATTCTTCTCCCTAATGAAGGCTTGGGCTCCAGAAGACAGTTCAGCTTTCTGCTTCCTCAACATCAGTGCGTTGCTCGAATTTCTCGCCTGTTAGCAAAAAGTCAAAGCTGGCAGGTTTTGACTGTGTGCTTGTTTACAATGTCAGCAGTACCAGCAAAGACCAAGGTTTCACAGGCAGTAACATCCCTAGGAAGCCACAGTAAATGTCTCTAATAATAGTTAATATGGAGAAAAGTTGAAGGTTTCTATAGGGATTAAGGCCTTATGCTGCCAGTGGGATTGAAGGCATGTCAGCTCAGGCTGGTGGACACGGCCTGAACAAGATCCATGTGCGTGTTTTCAGAATTTGATATTGACTCATACAGCATTTTTTTTTTTTCACTTTTTTTGAAACTGGTGCCTTTACAGACTGACCCCTAAGAATAGTCATTGTTGGCTCTTGGTGACCGTACAGATGGCACCCCTCCAGAGCATTCCGTCTGCTTTTTGGAAGCCTCTGTCACTTCCTCACAGTGCAGATGTGATTGTGATTTTTATTTTTTATTTTAAACCTTTGGATTAGTAAATACTGTGTTTAGATAATGTGTCATTATGGAAAGATCCTTGTAAAAGCTGTGCAGTGTAGTGTTCTCTTAACAGAACTGACTTAACTGCAAAACTGTATGTAGTCTTGTATATTCATATAAAAACAGTTATGGTAGTGAGCTGACATTGAGTCAGGGTTATTCATTGATGGAAAAAATGTACTTTGTACTATAGCTATAATCTGACAGCTATATAGGTGCAGATGTTTTCTGTTACATCCTTAAATAAAGTTAAATGCTCATTGCATTAGCACTAAGCTTTTTGAATAATGAAGGAGGAAGTAAACTTGCTGAAACCCAGGGAGGGCGTACAAATTACAATACTCAGTTTCTACTGTAGATGAGTGTTTCCTCTTTGTGTCACATTCCTGTTTTCTGAAAGTATTATTGAATAGCATTGAACAGTTCATTCTAATTACAGTTAGGGCTGTGACAGTATTCTGCATTTCAGTGAGGATTAAAGGAACCATAAGCATTGAGATGCTTTGGAAAGTGGGTCATTACTTCCATGTTTATGGTCTCAAGTGTTTATGGTTAACTACTGTCAGATACTTAAAGCGTGAGTGGAATAATGTTGGCAGCGTGCAGAAGCGCGTCGAGTTGGGCCACAACCGTGTCCTCACATAAACGGTGGCTCGTCGACCGGCCCAGTCTGGTGCCTAAGCCATGACCCAAACCTCTGCTTTTTCCACACAGCCCCGCTTCCTGTGCAGGGCTGTGGCTGGAAATGTAAACAGGCATGCTGCATGTGAGCCTAGGGTCCAGGCCCGCTGCTCTCGGGTTCACAGTTACTTTGGCCTGTTAGTGGCTCTTGCTCTGTGCTTTCATGTCTGTGTTCTCGCTCACAGTCGTCGCTGGGCTTGATCTCTGTGCTTCCGGACGTCCAGGGCGGCCTTTCGACTCGCATCACGGATTAGAGCTTTTTAGTAGTCCCTCCTCTTTCCTCTGGTCTTACAGCGGTTTTGAGGGACATCTTTTCTCACCCATAAGTTGTAAGCGGTGTCGCTGTGCTTTCGAATGTGCATGTCTGACCGTGGTCCTAATTTTGGTCTGTCTCATTTGTGTGTGACAGCGGCCTGATCGTGCCAGAGCGCTATTCCAATGAGACTCTCCCGGAGGTGGTTTCCCAATCCGGCTACGCCCTACTGCACTTCTTCAGCGACGCAGCCTACAATCTCACGGGCTTCAACATCTCTTACAGGTAGGCTGTGCACACCCCTGCGGAAACAACCTGTGGGTCTCTGTGCGGATTCCCCTGTGCCACATACCTCCCCCACTGACTGCAGGCTGAATAGCACACAGCTGTACTTTATGCAGTAATGTTTAATAATTAGTACTGGTCCTAATTTGAAATTCAAAACCAAGCAATTTTTCTCTGTGACTATGAACTTGCAAATGAGTTACTAAAGTTAGAAAAACATAATGGAAACATTTAGACTGAGCAAAGGGATGTCGTGATTAGCAGGTTAACTCTTGCGCCCAAGATAAGTGTCGTCAGAGGCGTTCTCCTGCCCTGACATCTCTCTCCAGTTGTTTTCATTTAGCTATTGGAAAAATGAAATGTCTAGACCACAGAGGGGGGGCAGCTTTCTGTAGGAAGGTGTCTGCTGCGGCTGCTGATGTGACCATCTGGCTGTGGTGATGTCATTCATGCATATTCAGTGCTTGAGCCCTGATTGGCAGACAGGGCGTCAGCCTTGGCTGTCACTCGCATGCATTCTTGACATCAATCCCAATACACCACCTGTCAGGGTATGCTGAATATGCTGAATAGTTTTTCAGGCCGGTGTATTTTTATCAGCTGCCACCGACACGTGCTGTTCATGTTGAGGGAGACGGCCTGTCCCTTTAAGTATGCTGGGTGTGGCCTGTCCCTTTAAGTATGCTGGGTGTGGCCTGTCCCTTTAAGTATGCTGGGTGTGGCTTGTCCCTTTAAGTATGCTGGGTGTGGCAGCTGTACCATCGCGCGGCTGCGAGGGCCAGCGTGACGCCGTGCGAAGCACAACCACCGTCTGGGTGCCTCCGCCTTGTCTTCTCCCTTGTGAAATGAGCCATACTCATCAGCTGTGTTTCTTATCCTTCATGAAAAGCTCTTGAGCTTATTTTCTGGTCATCTGGGCCGGTGATTGAGGCTGCTTGCGGTCGGTTGAAGCACATAAATGGCAGTGAAATATTAATTAAGCACAGATGTTTAAACGCCTAAGTGAACGTGACGCGCCAAACCGGCTGAGGTCACCTTGCTATCCGAGTTTAAGGTTTTAATTTCACCTAATCCAGTTTCACCTTCAGTTAGAGCAGATAATTATGGGTACCAAAAAATAATTGCCATAATGATGATCTCTTTAGCGTCCTAAGTCAGAAGGCAGAAGTGGAGTCGGCTCCTGCCCACAGCTCCTCCTCGTAAACAGCTCCTTGACACCATGATCTCCTCGCATGGTGGCCGTAGGGGAAAGAGAACTTCAAGCCCGGCCCTGCACGCCTCTGCTCTCAGGCTGTGTTTATTTTTGGGAGCTACGGCATCAGCAGCCTGGCAGCACCCTCTCATTAGCCAAGGTGGATGTTTGGCATTTGGAGGAGAAATCAGACAAACCCGGCTGGGCTAGAAACAGTCCAGCATGCTGATATTTCCAGTGTAATAACAGCAGGACTGCGGGCAATGGGTGGGTGTTACAGGATGCGTGGAGATCCACGAAGCAGCCGAGTGCTGCTTTCAAGGGGGCTGGGCGGCACAGAGCTGGCCTTGTTACCCTCCCAGCTGAAGCCCTTTGGAGCAGAACACTTGCATTGTCTGTGCTCCGCTGGGGGGGTTGGGGGGGGCGTGGTGGTCATGTGACCCTGCACCGTGATAAGCTTACGTTTCCCGGGCGCCACGCTCTGCGGGTCAGCCTGGGTCAGTGACATCATCGCCATCTTTCCAGCCTTTGGGGTTGTTGTCGCTTTCAGCATTGGCTTGCCATTTTGTTTTTAGCAAACACATGTAGTTGTTTTTCCCATAGGATCATATCTGTCTGTTTTAACTGTCACCGTCATGTGAAGGTCTAACGGGGTGGTAGAGGGCGATGGTAAGCCCTGCCACGCTGGCCTGCGTGCTTAGTGTGAGTCCGCTCTTCACACTCAGTGGCAAGCAAAGCATTTTGGAAAACAAGCTATTTTGGATGCCCTGAAGCCATCGTTATATCCTTCCATCACCTCTGTGCTGTTACATGATCATTGTCTGTTGACACTTTTTTAGCGGTTTTTCTTCTCCCCTCAGACATCCTTTAATTTCTGTAATGAAAGCCCCCTCCTTCAGAAACACCAATATCAGCGCTGGGCGTCTTTTCCGAAGTCTTAACCGCTGCTGTTGATACAGGCGCGCGTGTTTGTTTCCGAGCGCCACAATGAGGACACCTGAAAACAAACACTGGGTGACCTGCCTCTCCTGGCTCTTCACCCCCACCTGCCGACAGAATCAACACCTGCCCCAACAACTGCTCGGACCGGGGGGAGTGCCGGCCGGCCAACGGCAGCACGGGGGTGTACTGCGAGTGCGTCGAGCAATGGAAGGGCGAAGCCTGCGACACCCCCTCCTGCCTGGGCCAGTGTGGCTTCCCGGAGCGGGGAGAGTGCCAGACCAATAGCAGCCGCGGCTGCCTCTGCCGCGACAGATGGCAAGGTGGGTGCCGGGAACGGGGTCCGTAACACGAGCTCTCCAGGAGTGGCGGGATCAAACTAAGCGTGACAGATGTGATGGCGATAACCAGCCCTGTGAGCCGAGGTGAGCCGTCAGAACCAGCGTGACCACCCCTGGAAGGTGCGCGTTTGGTACGCCCGCCTCTCTTTGAAGCTTTGTGAAACGTGACGAGTAGCAGATTGGCTCTCTGTGACCTTGTTGCGCTTCATCCATTCTCCATTCACGGCAGTCACTTTTCGCGCTCCATTAACTTCTCCGTCGTGCCTTTAGGCAGTCAGACGCACGTCCTTTTGCTGCAGGTTGGGCTGAGTAAATTCACGACACTTTTCCTCCGTGCGCCGTTACCGTATCGGGGACTTGCTGCTTAATGGTCCCTGGCTTGTTTATCGGCCCTGGAATTCAGCCTGTGGTTTTAAACTTGCATAATGAGACCACACATCCAGCAAAACCTTTGACTTTTGCTGCTCAGAGTGTTGTTTTAATGGGTGAAGATGTGGATGGTACCGTGTAGAGTGCTATTTTACTGTCCACAGAAAACTCAGTTAATGATTCAGCATATTGTGTGACATATAGTTAGCTGAACATGTCCTGGGAGGCTGTCCGACACCTTTCCCAGTTTGATCGGAAACTGGGAAAGGGATGAGTACGATCTCTCTCCTCAGGTCCTGATTGTTCCATCCCTGTGCCCGCTAATCGTTCCTTCTGGACCCATGAGGACTATTCCGGAGACAGTTTGGCCCGCGCCTCCCACAAGGCTGTGGTCGATGAGGACATCATGTGGGTCATTGGTGGATACGTGTTCAACTACTCAGACTACAAAATGGTGAAAGCGTAAGTGCTGTCTGCGGTCCTTTTCTCTTAAAGGATGGTCAAGTGCCGTCGCGCAAACACAAGGATCTCTCTGACGCAAACACCCGCTATTATGCAGTTATGCGGTAATGGCCTTAATGGAGACTCTGATGTTGCTCTGTTACCCCTGCCAGGCCGCTCAGGCCTGGTAGCTCAGAGAAAAGTATCTCAACTGAAGTTTATTAGTGATGCTGGGCCTTTTAGGTGTAGGGCAAGTCTTAGCTGTAGTAACTGGACTCTAGATATGGGATTCAAGGGTCGTGGCGTTAGCCATGTATTTTGGCTGTACTAATCTGGGGCCTTTACCTCCTCAGCTGTTCTCCTCCATGTCTGTCTTACTGTCTTCACTGTGCCTCCTGTTCTTATTTCTCGCAGGTACAACTTGACCTCCAAGTTGTGGTTGACTCTTAACCGCTCCGTGGATGCAGTCACAGCACGCTATGGCCATTCCCTAGCTCTACATGAGGTAGGCCTTCCTCAGCACTCGGCACGAGCCCCGTAACCCTACCAGGGTGCTTGGGCAACATGGACGCGATGCCACTTCAGTTTCAGTGCCATTGACCCATAGGAGCTTCTTCTACTGCAGTCAGTTGGACACCAAGTACAGTATTGTGAAGAAGTCTTATGATGCCAACTAAAACTGTTTAATTATATATATATAATTAAACTAGTTCACTTCTAATTAGTTTAGTCATTGATTATCCAAACCAACAAACACTTGGGTATATTCAGTGGTAACTGCAGATACTGGAGTGAGTTTTGAACACAATGTAGAAAAAATAAAATGGTAGTTTTTCAATAGCTTAACTAGCATAGGCTAAACCTGTGGCAGTGTGAAGCTCGGTTACACGCATGCATGTGTCTACATTTAGATGTGTTTTTAAGGTCCATAGAGGACCGCAGTCACTCTTCATCTTCAGGCTTTGTGTGCCTGATCAGTTTTTAAATGCCTTCTATTTTCCAGGACTAGACTAATGTCTCTTTGCTGGTCTAGATGATTTTACTCTGTTCAGTACTGTGGAGAACTTGCCTTCTCTTCTACCTTTTCTACTTTCTACTTCTTAGGCTCGATCTCTGTGTCTGTTACATCATACAAGCCTATCAGCCCAACAAGCTTTTGAGATGCTTCATGTTTTTCCATGTATTTTGTTATGGTCAGGTGGGGTTTTCCAGCCTATATTGATTTTTCTCATATACATAAACATCCTTTTTATTGTACGTTTATAATTCTTCCCCTGGGTTCTGTGTGGGATGGTTAATTTGCAGTGTCTGGTGTATCGACGTCCCCTGTGAACCTTCAACTTCCTGTCTCTCCCCAGCACAAGATCTACATGTACGGAGGCAAGATAGACTCCACAGGCAACATCACCAACCAGCTGTGGGTCTTCCACATCCATAACCAGTCCTGGGTGCTGGCCAGTCCACGGGCCAAGGAGCAGTATGCTGTAGTGGGTCAGTCGGCTCACGTGGTGCGGCTGGCCCAGGACAGCTTCGTCATGCTGGTCATCTTTGGTCACTGCCCTCTCTACGGCTACATCAGCAAGGTGCAGGAGTACAACATCGGTGAGTGGCACAGTGGAGACAGCCGTGGCAACTGGAGCATTTTTAACCTCGTACAGCCTTGCTCTGAAGTTAACCGTCAGCCTGTTTGTTGGATAGCTGTGCGTTAATTGAAGGCATGCATGTCTGTTCACTTAGATCTCCAAATTAACTGTCAGTCTGTAGAAGGTCAGCAGGTACCCATTAAATATTCTCAGTCTAAAGTTCATGCCGGTCACTGCAAATGTCATATTGGCAAATTTCAAGCCTTAAGGAACTTTCCAGATCTATGTTTATATTAACTACGTTAGTTAGTCTGATTAATTATGGAAGGGATTTGATAGGTGCAGAGAGATGTTTCTTGTTGAAGGGCAGCATTGTGGTCCGGAGATTGCAGGAATTGCTCTGAAACCAGTTTACTTTCAGTGACTTACTGTGTGTCTATGTGTAAACTGATATGAATGAAGAGACCGTAGGCCATGTTCGTTCCTTTGGGCCTAAGTGTCTCGTAAGCAGCAAAGTGAATACATTCTGTTCCATGAATCTGTCCCATGGAGCAGTGGGTAGCCGGACACTCCATTAAACCCAGTTTTAAGTCAGAAGCTTGGAGAATATGCAGTAGGACCTGCTCTCAAATCGGCCGACTTTTTTTATTTTTATCATTTTTATCATTCGGCTTTAGGCTGGAGCTGTATGGCCTGAAGCACCCGCCTCTAAGTGGTGTCCGAAGGTGGGGGCTGTGGTGCTGCCAAGCCGCCAGCCCCAGTTCGCTGCTGTTGTCAAGCGGCGTGACACTGGGGTGGGAGCACATGGTCTCACAGAGGGCAGCTGGAGTGAGTCACAGCGTGAAGGTTAAGCTGGGGCTGTCTAGGATTTAACCAGCTGTTGGCCTGCAAAAGTCAGTCGTCGTGGTGCATGAAAAATCGGTCATTAAGTTCAGTGAATGGGTTTTTGTTTGCCATGAGAAGGTGAAGGATATTAAAGGTATAATTTAAGCCATTATGTTTGAAGATTAAGGATGGTACAGTTTGTTTTCCCCCTCAAGATATGAGTCTTTCTTTTCAAATATATGATTGAAAATGATTTAATACGCCTTTTCCTAGGCATTTTCTAGCAATAATATCGTATAAATATCGTACATGGACATGGAACTTTAGATATGGCTGGTTAGTCATCTTAGCCCTAAAACAGGTGGCTTTACGAACAAGGTCAGTCATTGAAATATGAGTCACTAACTTGCCATTAGGGGACTGATAGACATAAGAGAGTTAAATGTAACTGAATGAAGACACTGCCAAAAAGACCTTTTCTCACCTTCTGAATCTGGTAAGATTGTAGCCTCTCACTGTTAGGGTGGCACAGTGGCTCTTTGGGTAGGATTGTGGTCTCACTGTTAGGGTGGTGCAGTGGCTCTTTGGGTAGGATTGTGGTCTCTCACTGTTAGGGTGGCGCAGTGACTCTTTGGGTTGGATTGTGGTCTCACTGTTAGGGTGGCGCAGTGGCTCTTTGGGTTGGATTGTGGCATCTCACTTTTGGGTTTATGGGTTTTTATGGTTTTACTCCCACAGTCCCTAGACACATAGTTTAGATGAATTGCTTTTCTAAATTGCATTTAGTGTCCGTGTGTGTTTTTGTATGTCTGTTGGAACCTAGGGTGTTCCATTTTCATGCTCTGTGCTTCCTGTATCGGGCCGGAGGCTCTGTCGGATCCTGTGTACATTTAGTTTCCAGGGCAATGCCTGAAAATGCAGAGACAGATTAATTAATTCATTCATTCAAATGAATGAAAGTGTGTATAGTGAAAGTGAAATATTTCAGTAATATGACTTGTTTACACACTATGTGTAGAAAAACTCCACATTTCTGGGCTGACTGAGACAAATCTCCAGCTGTTGTTATCAGAGCAGCAAATAACACTGCTTATGTCCACTGAAACCTGCAAGGGTTTTTTTTTTTGCATGACTACAGTGGATCCCACTGTCAGCTGCTCAGACCAGTGGGGACTAAAGTTTGAATTTTGGTCACAGGCTCCATGGGTGTCTGGCTATATGTGGCTGGATTCATCAGGCAGCTCGGTGTTGTGTCATTGGTGTCGATTCTGCAGTCGGCAGTCATCCTGGCAGCTCGGTGTTGTGTCGTTGGTGTCGATTCTGCAGTCGGCAGTCATCCTGGCAGCTCGGTGTTGTGTCGTTGGACTCGATCTGTTAACGGGCTTAAAACGTAACATGCTTGGGCATTCGACTGATGTAATGGGCATCGATTAAGCTGGTAATGAAGCAGTGCTTTATTGATTTGTAGTTACCGTTTTACAGCCAGTGCTGAGCCTGAGTGCCGGCTCTTGGGGGGCAGGTCGTCCTCTGGGTTGGCTCTGACATGTCTGATATGTGTGCTAACCCCATCTGCACAGGTTAGCACCTCTCCGTATCTGTAGGGATGCCCTCCACCTCTGCTTCTACCATCACTGCATGCAGCACGGGTGGGGAGCCTGATCCATGGAGGACTGGTGTAGGATTTTCAGCTGACCACTCAAGCAGCCAATCACAGTGGGTCCCCAGGACTAGAGTTGAGAACACTGTTTTATTATTGGCTGATTCAGAGGTCATTCCAAAAACCCGCACCGGCCCTCCATGGATCAGGATCCTCTTTCCTGGCATACAGGGATTCCCACATTGCTGACTATGCTAACTGTGACTACAGGGATGCTCCTAGTACGTTTAGTCTCAGGCACTGAATTAATAAATACGCATTGAGTAGTTTTAGGCTAAAGTTTTTTTTTTTTTTTAAATTCGGTTATTTGCCACTTTCTCAGATGTGGCGCAAGGAATTCATTGAAATCCAATATGCCGCAGCTGTTTCTGATGGTAATCTTCAGTATTTAGCTACAAATATCTGCTCTCACTGAGTGAATTTTGTTTTTGTGTAAACCACCCAGTATGTCTCATTGTTGGATGTATATCAGATGAAATCGTAGCTATGATGTTTTATTCCTTGAACCAACCTTTCTAAGTACAAACATTTGAACAGTCTTGTAGCACCCCCTAGTGGATATTACTGATTGTTTTTTTCTGCCCCCAATTTAATAACCTTGTCAGTGCTTTTGTACCAGAAAACAGCTTTTAAAAAGATTTAACTGTACCAAAGTATTATTACATATGTGCCAAATCGAAATGTGTGCCGAAGTAGCAAGATTTATTGGCTCAGTGACCAGAGTGCATAATCTGATGAGAGCTAGTGTCTCCTCTCCTTCCTTCCCTCAGCCACCAACACCTGGAGCATCCTGAAGACCAACGGGGCACTAGTGCAGGGCGGGTACGGCCACAGTAGCGTATATGACCCCAAGACCAGCGCCATCTACATCCATGGTGGCTACAAGGCCTTCAGTGCCAACAAGTACGGGCTGGCTGACGACCTGTACAAGTATGAAGTGGACACCAGGATGTGGTGAGTGTCGAGCTCTGCAAACTGAGCCCGTATGTTCACGTATCTGTAGCTAAGCTAGTAAATGAGGGTTAGATATGTATTCAGAGTTTTTATTAGCCATATGCAACAGGTGCTTTGGAATTTACTTACTTATTTAGCCGCACTTGGTTACAAGACGGTGCAGAACAATACAAAGACAAGACTTCAAGACTTTTTTATTGTCATTGTACAGTTGCCTGGACAACGAAATTAGCTGCAAAGTAGACAATATGCAGTAACAGTTCTGTAGAGTGCATGTGCCATGGATACGACTGTCATGGGAAATGTGGACATTGGAAATGCAGATGGCTTGGGGAATGAGCCTGTTCTTGAATCCTGTAGTCAGTGTTCTGATGCTGTGAAACCGCCTGCCAGACTGCAAGGTGTCTGAAGTTTGTGGATGGGATCCTGAAGCCTAGAATGAAGCTCATTACAGGAGCAGCTAAGGGGTAGCGGATCAGTGGCGGTTAGTTTAGTGCCTGTGATGTTCTGGGCAGACGTCCCAACCCTTTGTATGGCTTTTCTGTTGTGAGCTGTGGCTTCACCACACCATTACACTGCTGTTAACACTCTCAGTGGTACCACCTTACAAAACGGTGTGGGTTCCGTTGCACATGCCTCATTTCCTCAGTCATCTCGGGAAGCAGATCCAATGTTCTCTGTCTACCGCAGTTTCTCTGAGATCTAGAGACCCAGGACCCTGATGTTGCTGGCAGTGTGCACTGGAAAGCCATCAGTGGTGATTAGGGTGTAACTCGTGCAGTGCTTCTTGACGTCCACAGTAGCATCCTTTGCTTTAATGATGTTCGGGGGGGGGGGGGTGGGGGGTTGTCGTCATGGCACTACTCTGCCTGACCAGTCGCCTTATTCCGTTATCGGTGTAGTATCACCAGCAGATTTAATGCTGCTATATCTGCCCCCGCAGTCATGCATGAAGAGACTGAGCCTCAGACTCCCCTATGGCCCCTATGTCGAAGATCAGAGGGGATGAATTTTAATTCCCCATCTTGACCACCAGGGGTCTGCCTTTCAGGAAGTCCAGGACCCTGTTACGGATGGCGTCACTGACACCCAGTAATATAGAACTATATAACATAGAACTGTAAGTCATGCAATAGGGAAACAATTTTAACAATTAGTCGAAAGTTAAATGTAATTACCTGAGTATATGCTTTTTCATGCTCTTTTGTCTGTTATTGTCTTTTTGTCTTTTTTTATTTTTATTGTGCATTCTTGGTTCTTGTTGTCTTATGTTCTGTACCTGTGCTTGTCCTAGAAGCCTCGCACCTTTGGGGTTGCACAGAGCAGCTGAGGTGTGCTCCACTGATTTGTCTTCTCTTGCTTTGCCCTTTTTTCCTCATGGCAAATCAACCATTGCAGTCCAGGGGGTTGGGGTGATGATAGGTGGAGCTCAGTATTGGAAAACCAATGTGCCTGCTGGGGATTTTCCATCAAATCCCTGCTGATTCCTTTCCCTCGTTTAGTGAATGAACCAATTTATTCATCCTAGGGCCCCTGAGTCCCTCAGTCAGTGATTGATGCAGTCCACTTTCGTGACCGGAATCGTTTCTGAGTCTTAGAACCGTCTGCACTTAGTGGAAAGTATCTGAACCAAAACAAGGACAGCGACTTAGCTACCCTAAAATACAACATTTTATGAGTGTATTAACATGAACAGAAACAGTGTTTCTTTATTGAAGGATAATCCCTTACCTTAATCCACCTCACTGATAAAGTGATGGTATCTATGGAAGGAAATTACTTTGTTCTTTTGCAGCCTTGACTCTTTTATTTATTTATTAAGAGAAGGTGGACCTGTGGCCATCTGTTAATGCAAACAGTGTGCAGTGTTTGAAGCCTGGGGCCTGGGATGCATTCTGCATCAGGCTATTGGAGCGGTCTCTCTAACTACCAGTGTGTTTCAGCCCTACTGGTTCATCGATAGGACACATTCAACTTCGGCAGTGGTTGGGTGCCAGCTGGTGCATCTGGTGTGTCATTTCTCTGATTGGGGGAAACAAGTACAGGCTCCAGTATGGCTGTGAGGAGTTTCTGCAGATTCAGCCACTGTGTTATGGCGAGCTATAGCACGCGTGCTGCTACAAATGAATCGCAAGCTAGTATTAGTGCGGCTACAAGTGAATAGGAAGCTAACACAAATGTGGCTACAAGTAGACAGCAAGCTAGCATGCATGTGGCTACAATGAATTGTCTTTCAACTGCAGATGAAAGGACAGTGTTTACTGGTACTGGCAGGCGTTACGGTTTTACATGGTGGTTTGGGTTTTCTGACGCAGCTGGTGTTGGTTCATTGGCTCATAGCTCCCGGATTTGGCTGTTATTTTTCAGGACCATCCTGAAAGACAGCGGCTTCTTCCGCTACCTGCACACAGCCATCATCGTGAGTGGCACCATGCTGGTGTTTGGCGGGAACACGCACAATGACACATCCATGAGCCACGGGGCCAAGTGCTTCTCCTCCGACTTCATGGCCTATGACCTGGGTGAGTGTGGCTCTCCGAGAGGGGCTCCATCTGTTTGTGTTGCAGCATGAAATTAATTATTTGGTTCCATCGTTCAGCTGCGGCGTGTCTGGATTCTCATGCATCTTTTGGATTAAACCATCTCTCAACACCACAGGCAGTGTTGGTTTGGGGTTTCCTGAAAAATCCAAGAAAATGAGATGATGCGTCAGTTGTAGGAAAGATGGATAATCCTATCCAACTTTTAAACCCAAGCTGCTTATCCTGTTTTTGTGCTTGTGATTCTCAGCCTATTCAGAGAAGCAGACCATGTACCGTGAATGCATTTCTGGTCTTTTGTGAGCTGCACAACCATGCATTTCAGGAGCATTATGGATTGTACCAGGGCGGGCATGGGGGGGCAGGGCAAATGAAGTCCTCATACAGAGCCAGACATAGTCATGCTATAACAGAAAAGGGCCTTCCCCAGACTGTTCCCTCAAAGTCGGAAGCATAGAATTGTCCAAAATGTCTAGGTATGCTGAAGCATTAAGTCAGGGCTATTCAAATCACGGTCCTCAAGGACCAAGCACTGCTGGTTTTCCAGCCTTCCTTTACCTGTGAACCAGATGTGAAGCTCTTGTGACCAGTCAGAATCATTAATCACTAACTACCAGGGAGAACTGACTGAAAACAAGGCCTGGATTTGGAATAGAAGGCCAGATTTGAATTTGGGGGAATTAAGTGTTCCCTACACTGGAACTAAGGGGCCCAGCCCAACCCCTGAAAAATAACCCCACACCATTACCTCCTCTCCACCAAACTTTACAGTTGGCACAGTTGAGTCTGGCAGGTAATGTTCTCCTGGCATCAGCCAAACCCAGACTCATCCATCAGTCTGTCAGACAGAGAAATGTGATCCGTCACTCCACAGAACACGTTTCCTGTGCCCCAGAGTCCAGTGGCAGTGTGCTTTACACCACTGCATCTGACACATGGCACTGCACTTGGTGAAGAGAGGCTTCCAGGCGGCAGCTCGGCCATGGAAGCCCATTACATGAAGCTCTGTTTTTGTGCTGGGGTTAATGCCAGAGGAATGTCGAGTAAACAGAGCGTTGGCGATTTTTCCACACTATGCGCCACAGCACTCAGTGACCCCACTTGTCCCCACTTTACATGATCTGCCACTTTGTGGTTGAGTTTCTGTTGCTCCTAAATGCTCCCACTTTGCAGTAATACCACTTACAGCTGACCGTGGAATATCTAGCAGCGAAGAAATTTCACAAAAAGACTTATTGCAAAGGTGGCATCCTATGACAGCACCACGCTTGAATTCTCTGAGATCTCCAGAATGACCCATTCTTTCACAAATGTTTATAACCCTGACTGCATGGCTGGGTGCTTGATTTTATACACCTGTGGCAATGGGTCTGAATGAAACGCCTGGTTTCGGTGATTAAGAGGTGTGTCCCAATACTTCTGTCCAGGCAGTGTATGTTCACAGTAGGTGGAGTGTCTATGCCCTATTACAGCAGACACTGATTGTTTTTAGTTCTTGTGTTCAAGCCAGGGTGATTATGTTATTAGGCTTCCCCTCAGATAGCTTCTCTGCAATTTCCTTATTTTTAATGGAACTAAGTGGTGAGTTACTCCTTATTAGAGTACATCAGGGTTTCTGAGTTAAAAATACTTAACCCTGAGAGGGCAGTTGTTCTGGATTTAATGATGCTGGTCTTTGCTGGCTTGGAAGTGGAACCCTGTATACTTAGGCCTCTCTGTTCCGCCAGGCAGGATACGGAGCCTCGCCTTGCATGTAGAATGCCGCTGCTGTTCTTTGCTGCCCGAGTAACTGTGCTGCCAGAGTAACTGTGCTGCCCTCTATTTCCTGCACTTCTTTTCTGGTGGATTACTTTGTCTTCACAAGCATTCACAAGTTTGACTGTTTAAGATTGGGTCACAGTAGATAAGTTGATTACTTATTTTTTGATATATTAATAAACTATTATTTTTTGTCTGAGTGACATAGTATTCATTAAATTTTCTGCAATACTACTTGGAGCAAGGTACTTTTTAGCTTTGCCCAGCAGAGGGCAGTGTGAACACACCAATTAGGCTGTGAAAGCTGTAGAGTCCACTGCAAGTTTTAAACTGTAATGAAAATGACTTGGCCTAGTTTTAGAAGATTGGGCTTTTGATGAATAACAAACAAGATTCAAGAATGGGAGTGAAGCTGCATGCATAATATGTGACTCTGGTGAACTTGGGGTCAGGCTTGGAAAGCCGCTGCCATTGGGTGCTCAGACTAGCCTGGCTGCAGACCTGTCAGATGCTGAGCTTCCTAGATCTTGGATGGAGATGCAGGTGAAGCACATGGCCGAATCGCTGATGATGAATAGGCCTTACGGATTTGTGAGGAAAAGCTGCAGGCCCAACCAGCGGTGATGCAAACTGGCTGCAATCTGTGAGCCCCCCCCCCACACACACACACACACCCCTGCACACCTTTGAACATGTTGATAATGACACGTACCCAGCTTGGGTCTGATAGGGTTATGACCCCCAGTGTCATGCCAATAAAACGGCACCCCTAGCCCACAGTTTCTTGCTACTGTTATAAAAATTGAGTTATGGATTTTCTGACACAGTAGAAAAAAAAATCAGTAGCAGCCTTGCTAAAGTGGTCTATCAGCAGCATGCATTTTTACCCTGTAATGTTCCGAATGACCTCTGTGATCAAAATCTGATTGTGCTGTACTGTTATACCATCTGCTTGTGGTGTTGGTCTCTAGCCTGTTCTGCTTTGTACTATGTTGAGCTGAACATGCTCAAATTTGTGAAACCATGGAGTGAGGATTTGTGCTTCCTCAAAAGCTTTTTAATAACGTGATCCTTTTTTTGTGGGCTGGGTGGGGGGTGGGTTGTGCTTCCCCAACAACTGGGAAATATAAATGAAACTTAGAAGACACCGAACATATGAAGCTGTTTTACAGTGTGGCACCTTCCCTTCCGTTCACTGCACTTGTTTCTGCATGGGTGCTGGGATTTCATTTAGAGAGGGCTGCTATTATTATTTTATTTTATTATTATTATTATTATTATTATTTAGTTTTAATGGCTCCCGTGTCCCATTGGTGACCGTCCTCTTCCCACAGCTTGTGATGAATGGTCAGTACTGCCTCGACCAGACCTCTACCACGATGTCAACCGCTTTGGCCACTCTGCAGTTTACAGCAATGGGTGCGTTCTCTTTTTGGATGTTTGTGGTTAATTATGAATTATGATTTCCTTTCTGACTCTAATCTTTAATGTCACATTAAACTTCAATACCAGTAAAGGTGGATTAGAATAAGATTACACACTACGATGCCACTGTGATCTTTTTATCTAATAAATAATAATAAATTAATAACAGTGCAGCAATTTTCACATTTAGATTTTTGATGGTAAGGTTTTTATTCTAAATGACAAGCACACACAGCAGTTGAAATCCATTGGGATTTCTGATTGAAAATAAAAGCATGGTCTCTTTCCTGAAATTAACCCAGAATATAAGCATTTGAATTCTTTTGCAAAGTGTGTAACATGCGTCATGTTAAAGTTTTTTGTTTTTTTTTTAATTTTTATTTTAAAAGGCATTTGTGGGCTTTAGGTAAATAGCACAGCACACTTTGGATGTGATGTGTAAGCCTGTAGTAATTAATCCTGCTTCCTCATGTGGCATAGTGATGTCAGTACTACAGATGTACAAAACCTCTGCATAAAGCAGGAAACTGGCTATTGGTGCAGTGAAGTTTGATGCAGAGCTGCTGGTTCCTGGCAGTATGTTTTCTGCTTTACCGTATAGCAGCTGAATTACTCGTGCGGTCTGGTGCATGTTTCCCCTTCCATTTAATTACTTATCTACCATGTTCCTTATCTACGTTTTCCTTCCCTAAGGAATTGCCCCCACATGACTGGAATATACCCTCCATTACTGGGGAGAAATACAGCCCTTTTGTCGATGCCCCCTGTGTCTGAGCCTGTTAACCTCTCGTTTGTTCCTTCATCTCTCACTGTTTATCTCTCCTCTGCCCCCCCTCCCCAGCATCATGTACATCTTTGGGGGCTTTAACAGCCTGCTGCTGAGCGACGTGCTCACGTTCACCCCGGCGAGCTGCTCCGCCTTCCCCAGCGAGACGTCCTGCGGCTCTGCCTGGCCGGGAATCCGATGCCTGTGGAACAGCAGCCGGGTCATCTGTCTGCCCTGGGGGGCTGCCAGCCCCCACCAGGAGCGTCTGGTGCAGGCCTCCTGCCCCCGCAAAGCATGTATGTTCTCAGCACGGCCCCCGCCAAAATAAAAACCACCTTTGTCCCAGAAACGTTGCATCCAGTCTTGCAAGCTCATGGAGAGGCACAAGCAGGCTCCCTTGTATAGAGTTGTACTGGAAAGTAATTCTGGGACTTTATGAAATGAAAAGCTCAGAAAGTGAATAGGTTAATGCACTCTGGCAGGCTTGCCACATTTTTATGAAGATACAGTGTGTTCCTTGCTACACGCATGCGGTCCTCCTAGGAGGATTTATATGTTTGGGTTGTCATTTGCAGTCGAGGAAGCAGATGGTCTGGGGCTTGTCGAGCTCCTCCACCAACCCACAAGCTCTCTCCCCTGCTCACCTTCGCCCCCCAGAGGCCTTGTCCTCATTCATCAACCATGTTTTCTCCTACACGAGACAATTTTTCAGGGTTGTCTCTCACACTGTCCTAGTGAGGATCAAACAAGATATTTTAGCCCACAGCTTCTGGACTAAGGAATCAGAAGTTGCTCCTGTTATTTTTTGCTTCTTGGGATGTGTGTTTCTGTTGCCTGACACAGAAATGTTTTGTCTTTGTCAGTACGCTGCTGCAAAGCACTTGCCTAAAACTGTTCTTTGTTTCATCGACGGGTTATTTTTCTCATTCATGTGTAATTTACTGGAAGCAACCTGTCGGAGTGAATGAACTAAGCTTGCTGTCTTGTTTGCATCTTTATAGATGCCGACAATGAGAAGTGTGACTCGTACACAGACTGCTACAGCTGCACAGCTAATACCAACGGCTGCCAGTGGTGTGCTGACCAGTGCATTTCCATGAGCAGTAACTGCACCACTGTCACGGTGAGTCACGTCTGGTTGGAAGGCTGTGACCTTTGGGTTATGGATGGAGATGCTGCCAATGCAATACCCAAAATCAGTGTGGGATTCGGGTACTGGTCCCCAGGGACGGTTGAGTGCCAATCTGATCCGATTTTCCATCAGAGATAAATCTAGCCTGAAAAATCAGGAAAATGCTTGTAGCACTTAGTGGGACATACTGTAAACAGAAGGGAGGGTCACATGATGGATCATTCAGCAATGCATGTCTGTCACTCCATTGTATATGTTGTACTGGAGATTTGAGTGTACTTTTGCATTATAAATGGTGATAGGTTAACTGAGGTTCCTAGAGCAGATGGTTAAGATGTTTCTTGAAAGACGTGTTGGGGTGTAGTATTCCACCACCGAAGAACCAGATATAAAAAACAAACTTCTAGATTGAAAAAGTATGACATTTTAGTTTCTTGAACTGTGGTTAACAGTTTGGATTCGTTTTTGTGTTGGCAAGTCAGTTCGGTGTAGTGTTAAACCTCTCTGTTGAGTAAATGACATGTTATTTCGGGCCCTCTTTTTCAAACACGGCAGTAATGCTTACTCGAAGAGTAGTTTTGGTCTTAAGAAAAATTGTCAGTATGTTGCTTCAGTACCGTAATGGCAGCAATATATCACGCTATTGGGTTTTTTGAAGTGGTTTATTGTTGATATTGATCAGTGTTCAGGTTTGCGAAGCGAGTCACTCCTCATTCCTTTATTTTGTTCTTATTTTTTCTGCGTTTAGAACTAACATTAAGCTTGTTTTAGTAATGTAACCTGCTGAGATGGCAGGGGAATATATTTTTCGGTTTGGCCCAGGAGATTCACAGCAAATGGGGCTCATTTGAGAGACGGGAGCGAGCGTGGGCTCAGCCACGCCGGGGGGGGGGGGGGGG
>JAUMHC010000017.1:18153792-18164369 GCA_032359785.1 Heteromormyrus szaboi
TGCGGATCCCCGCCCCTTCCCTGCGGATATGCCGACGCTATGCCGAAGCCGCTGTAGCGTCACGCTATGCCGAAGCCGCTGTAGCGTCACGCTTAGCTCAGGCTCCTCCTCGCCTCCTGTCCGGGAACATCTGAGCCACAAAGATCCAATTTAGATGTACCTCCCCCTCCACACACGGCGGGTGGCACGCGGGAAGAACGGCCGGCTGCGCTCGATTGCCTTCTGATTGGCTTTCTGCAGCCCCCCTGCCCGCCCCCAGCTCCTTTCCGCTCGTGTCGGATGGGCGCTTGTGTACCACGTTGTCGCCGTACCGACATCGCTGCTGATAATTACTGCCGCTGCCAGGCTAGCGGCTGCATGAGAATGCTCACACGTACTCTGTTCACCAGTGCAATGCCTTTCACACACGTGCAACTCAGATGAATTAGTTTAGACATTATTAATCAGCCTCAGAGCTGCATCAGTCCGCTGGTTAAGATTCAGGGGCTTTTCTGAGTCCCAGAGGCGACTGTGTCCTTCTGGTGGTTCAGAAGGCGGGTTAGGCGTCTGAAAATTATAAAAAGAAGGAAGGCAATTCTTAACCAGACTGAGTCACGATGTTGTCTAAGCCAGAATTAAATTTCCGTGATTTATTCTGCCAGGGGCTGCACACCTCCTGGGTCAGGGGTTCATCCTGGGGTCTTTCTGATAATGATTGGTTACAAGTATCTAAACTCTCAGAAGTTTCTCTGAACATCCCTCAAAGCTTGACCTTTACGTTTGCCTTTGCTATTCAAATCGAATTAAATCTTGCCGCTAATTTACACCGACCTGAATGAAGGGTCTTTGAAAGCGAGGCTGTTTGACAGCTTGGTTTGGTTCCAGTGCTGTACTTGGCAGGTGTCTCCTGGAGGATCGGCTGATGAATGCTGGATAAAGCCCAGAGGCCTTGCGCTTTTCAAAGTGAATATTTCTCGGGGTTCATGATAACACTTTCTAAATTTGGCTTTAATGTGAATCTGTTACCTAAAAAATATACAAACACCCTGGTAATGAATGAATGGGACTTCCTCTGCATTAGCATTCATTATTTTTTGGCATCCAGTTGGGTTAGCCTGTCCTGCAGAAATGGTTCTTATCATCCATGCCCTATAAGGTGTCAGCAGGGGGCACTAGATCCCATGCACATCTTCTGTTACGTGCACTACATAAAGAAAGCAGTCTGTCTAGTGGATTTCTGGATGTACTTCTGTGGGAAAGCATGCCAGGCTATCTGGGGAGAGATGCGCCATTAGGAGTGACAGCTGGGGTGATGGCAGGGAGGAGAAGGTAATAAGGATCTGTTTGTCATCAGACACTTCAACACGAGTGGGATTTGACAGAAGGTTGGCCACCTCGCTGAATTGCGCAGTTTGGAAAGTGTGTAAACGTGGCCATTTTCTGTGCCCTCCTGCATCCAAAGGGTGACATCGCCGAGGACAGTAAGGTGTCCGCTGGGAGAAGCAGTTTCTAAGCTCCTGCCCCGACTTCTCTGTATGAGCGAGGATTAGTGCTCTGTGGTGCTTCCTATGCGAATAACAGGCACACTGCCCCAAAACACCATACTGAGTGAGCAGCGGTAGCATAGGCGAGCTATGGCAGCCAGGCAGGATGTAATTATGCAGGCGTCACAGCAAAGGCGGCCTGTCTTGCTCTGCGGCCTGTCTTGCTCTGCGGCCTGTCTTGTTCTGCGTCCTGTCTGCTTTATGCTCAATCTCTGTCAGCGGCCCTGGAGCTCCCAGCCGCCATTCCATCTAGCTGACTGAGACCCACACGTTGGCATCCAGAGCCGTCCAGTTCAAGTGTTACATCTCAAAATTTAGCAAGTCAATAGATGCCTAACAACATCTGAATGCTGGATTTTAATATATTGGAGCTTTTTTGCCATCAGAGATCTAGACATTCATTTCACTGTCTTTAAAGAATTACTTATTGGGTGTTCTCTGTTGTGCCGAATATGAATGTAACCCAAGGAGAACTGATCTGTAAAAATGTGCAGATCTCTGAGACCAGAAAGGTTCAACGGGAAGAGCTATCCCGTTACAAAGCCGTGTGAAGTAGGCCACTGTTACAACAGTGGATTTGCGTGTTTCCCCGCTGAGGACAGAGATCAGACCGACAAAGGGGGGGGTATGTCTGCGCTGTGGTGTGAAGCACTTTGAGGAAGTGGTTTTGTTTTCTTGCCCATTTCCTTTTGAGAGATGGGCGAGATGTAAGAGCACCTGTGGCTGACGGCATCCCGAGGAAGCCCTCCATCCCAGAACTGGACGTCAGCTGGATCTGTGCCGGTGTGTCCTGCGGAGCGCTAAGGCTATCGAGCAGCTGTCTCCTAAAATGTCATTTTGTTTTTCCGCTACTTGGGGTATTTTGATAACTTTAGCAGGAATAACAGTCGGCCTGCTTGATGTAATTAATTCGATCTCCCTTATTTTACAAAAGTGTTACTGATTCATGTGAGGGCTAAAGTAAATTATAGGCTCTTAATTAAACATGCCCTTCCCATGAGCTTCTTGGTGCGACAGTCTGTGTAGTTTTAATAGCTGAGTGCTGTAAAAGCCACGCTGTCTGACAGACACGCCACCTCCGATTATGCTGAGGTGAGTGCAGGCGGAGAGGTGCCTCACTGGCACCTAGGGGCCCGTCGGAGCTGCCGGAGGACCTGGTCAGATCAGGACAGCCGGCTAAATGCTGATAATGTGACTCCAGACTACAACAGGGAGGACAAAGAGGGCGTCCCGCGGTGGCCCAACAGGGAGACGGGAGTGAGGTGAAGGAGATGAATTGCCTACAGTATATTCATCGCTAAGAGCCTGTCGTCACACACGGGGCTGAGACGAGCCACTGGTATCCCGCCCGGGCAGATTAATCCTGGAGGTTGTGTCAGGCTCTCCTGTGGCGCCTCCGTGTGGACCGGATGGGGGTGGGGTCGGGGTCCACTCCTCCATAGGGTGCAGTTCCCAGCGTCCTGGTGCCTGGGGGCCCGACTCTCACAGGCCACACCGCGGCTGCCTCTGGATCGGCATATCAAACCTCTCACTGCAGCCGGCTGCCTCTGGATCGGCTTATCAAACCTCTCGCTGCAGCCGGCTGCCTCTGGATCGGCTTATCAAACCTCTCGCTGCAGCCGGCTGCCTCTGGATCGGCATATCAAACCTCTCGCTGTAGCCGGCTGCCTCTGCAGTTCTGCTGTAGCTCCGTCTATCATACATGCTCCGCCTGCCTCCACTCCGGATTTGTAGGGATAGGTTTGGATCCCTCCCTTTTCCCCAAACAGATCAGTGTGTTGTTGGTGCTGCCGCTTTTGGAGGGATCCAGTTTACATTTCCGTTATGTCATTATAAAGCTGAACTTAAACGGCGCTGTGTCCCAGTGACAGGACGCAACAGTTGGGCAAGATGCTATGAATCATTTAGCCGGTAGCTGCCCTGCTACAGGGTGACCGGGCCCCAGCTCTGTGTCGGCCACCTGCCACTGGCAAGCCCTGAGCACCTCTGACACCGGCCACCGCCTTGCACCTTCATTCCTCCGGGCTGTTACGCACTTCAGTTCAGGCTGTAAGAGAATCATCACAAATGTTCAGGAAGCGTTAAGCCTTTCTGAAGGGGGCACTCCTGGCATGTCGCACTTAAGCTGCCCTTCACGCCAGGCCGATTGCAGCTCTGAGCCTCAGCCGTCCGTAACGCCGGGCCGACGGCAGTTTGGGGTTAGGGAGTCTCTCCGCCCCCGACCTGTAACTACATCTGGCTAATAGCTTTTAGGTGACTTCACACGGCTCCAGAACGGAGTCGTAAGTTGATTCTGGTTGTCTTCCTGCCGCGTGAGGAAGAGACCCTGTTTCTTTGGGTCTAATTATCCTTCCACGTGGTTCTGTCTGCATAAGCATGTTCGTCTGTGGAGCCTTGCTTCCGTTGAGGTGTCATGCCACGGGATGTTGCTGGCTTGATTTATTATTTACTCTGCTCCAAAATAGGTGCATTCCCCAAACAAAACCTCCAGTAAACCGGGTGATCCTTATGTCAGTTATGCTGACACCCATCGCTGGGTCCCTGGTTCAGCGCAAAGTTGCACCTATGACAGTTTTGCAGGCTGAAGTCTTTCAGGTCATTGAAATACTCTTGTTAAATTGGACTGGTAAACTGGTTAGCTACTCGCTACAGGAAAAAAAAAAATCACACCATCCATTTTTCTTAACCACTTACCTGGTACAGAGTTACAGTGACTTGTTGAAAGTGATTCATTTACATCAACCTGTGTTTAAGGGCCTGGCCTAAACGCTCTGGAATGTTCTCGTTCCCATTCCCCGTTGTTTTCTTTAATCGTCTGTCTCCCGAACTCCTGCAGCTACTGGCTCGTGTGCAGCTCCTCGCACAGCGCCTGCCTGATCGAGGTTTTCCTGACCTGCGGCGGCATACATTAGCTGTGTAATTAGCGTGAGACTTAACGAAGCGGGCGATAAACCCGAAGAACCCCGCGGTTCGTCACGGTGACCCGTGTGCCATGTGTCTGCAGACGGTGCCCAAGCCCATCGCCATGGAGCCCTGCTTCGGGAACAGAGCGGCCGTGCTGTCCATCTTTGTGCGGCTGCCCAGGGGCTCTGGAGGTGTCCCGCCTCCGGGACAATCAGGTCAGTACCCACTGCCCGTCTGATCTCCTTCAGGGCATGTTCTCTCTCTTTCTGACACACTTCGCATTCCACCTTCTCTTGACTAGATCTCATCTCTGCTCCGTGTTCTGCTTCGTCTCGCAGTCTTTGCTGCGGCTTCGTCATGATCTTTATTTTACTTTAGCCACGCTTTTACCACCTCTGTCTCTCCTGCTAGATTGCATCCGCCGCTCTGTCACAGTCTCTCCATGTTCTGCTGTGTTCTCGCAATCACATTTACTCAGTTGCATTATTTTGTTGACACTCTCCTGATCTGTCTCTTAAAGTCTCAAGTTTGTTTTTTTTTTTTTGTTACAATCCCTCATCCTCTCTCCCGTTCCTTACGTGGTGTTGTCACATTCTCACGCTCGAGACAGCAGATAGATGAAGACTGTCTCTGTTTAGGCCTTGTTGCCGGGTAGGCGGGGGTCAGCCCCTGTTGGGTAGCTTTGTGCCACGAGGATGGATCCTCTGATCTACAGGAAAAACTGTCACATACATTCTGGTACTTAAAGGGAACGCATGGCTCTTGGCCATTTTTAAGTAGCCTTCCAGTTTGGTTTGAGGGTATCACAAATTAGGGGCTTCATTTACATAGCTTGGTCTGAAGTGTCCAGGTTATGGTCATTGCCTCGGAAATGTTCTGAGTGCTCATTCCTACCAGTTATTACAGATGGCTGGAAGGGTTTGGAATATCAACAGCCAGTAATTAGTCCAAGCTACTAAATGGAGATTGGCTTTGCTAAATACAAATGATCAGGTGTAAAACACCCAGCGCAGAAGGATCAATATGCAGAGGACTCTCTGGAAGACTAACGTATCTCTGCCAAAACTCCAACTGCTCTGATAACCGTTGGTTCCGGAGCAGGGTGATTTCATGCTGGACTGAACAAAAATCACTGTACGGTTGTTTTGCTACAGGCAGGCATATTGGAGTCAGGTTATAGAGTCCAGGTACATGAAGTAGACGGGCTTGTTTTATGAGTCGTCGTGACTTGATGGTGGGTTTCATTCCGTCCATCTGTGTGCCACTTGCATGTTCCGCCCATTCTTGTTTGCCTAATTTAATGCCGCGCCTTTTTGAAACAGTCACACCAAAGCTTATTTGGGTGACTGTGGGCCATCTGTTCCAGTCCAGAGGTAGATGTGTGTTGTCAGCCTGTGAATGAGAGTTACTTGGCAGCATGAGCGGTACATTCTTCAGATATATTCCTGGTGTCCAAGTATGTCTTATTTTCAGGAGGGATTTTGAGATAAAAAGGACATTTGAGACAGGTCTGTAGGAACATAAGTGTCACCCCTGATAAATTTAAAGTATGGGTCCTTGCAGTGAATCTTTAAATTATTTAGTGTGGGTACGATCTGCTGTTCGTGGTGGGATTTATTTTCCGAATGATTGCATAGTGTTACTCCGGGGAGTACTTTAATAATTTGATTTTAATTTGTACCTTTTCATTTTGAGGTTCCGATCTGTCAGGTGTGTGTATGCTTGATGCTCTGTGGCATCGCTGCTCTCTGGCATTGCCAACCCCCTGCACTGGGCTTCTCAGAAAAGCCGTGAGATGGGTACATCCATCGGCTTAATCGTTTACGTTTTTGAGAATGATTTATAGGTCACACGCCACCGGGCACCGTCATCCAACACATGCGGCTCTGTCACCCTCCCCGGATTGGGACACACTGTTCCTGAAACATCCCGTCCCAAATCGTTCCATCTGAGAGGCTTATTGGATTTCAGCTTTGGATGCGTGTAACAATGCCGCGTTTATAAAGCGCTCGATGCACCCTTTACATTCGTACCATTTCGATCTTAAGTCAAAGAGAAACAATGGTTAAGCGATAAATGTGAAAAACACACAGATAGGTATGTGCGTTCTGCAGGATAACACATAATTCATCCAGAAAATGCCTTATGGCATGCTGTCATGTTTCTGTTCCATCTCGTCTGTCTCTCTCTCTCTCTCTCTCTCCGCTCCCCATCTCACCTGCCTGTCTACCTTTTCGCTTTCCGTCTCGCCTACTTGTGTTGGTCTCTCTCATCACTTCACCATCTCCTTTGTCTGTGATGGTCTCTCTCTCAGCTCCCCATCTTGCCTGCCCGCATCGGTCTTTCCGCTCCCTGTCTCTCCTGCCTGTGTTAGTCTCTCTGCTCCCCTTCTCATCTGCCTGTATTGGAGTATCTCTCTCAGTCTCTGTGCGTCTCACCTGCCTGTGTCGATCTCTGCGCTTCCCATCTCTCATGCCTACGCGTCTGTTAGCTGAGGGTCTCACGCCTGTGTGCCTGTCTCCCTGCCGCAGGGCTGGCGGTGGCCAGCTCCCTGGTGGACGTGTCCCAGCAGATGTGCGTCGCCTATAAGGAGAAGTCTGGGGCTGTGCGGAATCGCAAGCACCAGCCCCCCGCACAGCCGGCCACCTGTATCTGATCCCATGCACCCGGCCGAGTCGCGAGCCAAGGACTGGGGAGGGCCCTGGGGATCCTTGGGGGAGGACGTGCACTTCCGGGGGTGGAGCCCGAGGAAGGACTCGGCGGGGGTGGACATCGCTGAACTCAGTCCTGGCAATAACCGAGCTCAAGCGGGGAGCCGCGATTTCATCCCCGGCCGACGGACGATAGAGATGCTCTCTCTGAGACGAGGGCACGCCACGTGGGACAGATGGAGGTGCGGAATGGCTGCCATGCGGAGGACGTCTCACACCCGCACCCCTACCGCTCTCTTCTTCCCTTCATCACCCTGCAGCTGCTGTTTTCCCATCCAGTCATTATATCTACATTTTCTTTTATATGGTTTTTAGACATGATGTGTCTGATTTCTGATGTCCCATGTACCAGAAAGGAGCCCTGTACAGTCACTGATTTGAGCTCTTTATGGAAGACAATGGCCAGTGTGTAGCAGCTCCGTACCGCGTGGGGGGGGGGGGGGGGTATTGCACATGAACCCCCAGGCCAGGCCTGTCTTACAGACTCCTGAGCCTCTATTTGACCATCAAGCTTTGAGACCGTTTATCACTGGTTTGCCTCCATTCTGCGATATGGTGAGAGTGACGTAACCCCTAGACCGTGAGCTTGTTTTTGTGGCAGTTTTCGATCTGTATGGGCATTTCAGTTTCTCTGCTCACAGTCTTTACCAGCATAAGCTAATGGGTAAGTTTGTTTTCTCTGAATCCCACGGGTGATTGGGTGGCTCTTCTTGCTCCCTGTCTTATGATGACGATTAGACAGTGGGGTCAGGGCCATACTATGTGGGATTGGCCATGGAGGTGAATGAGGCTGATGCAGGGCATGGGAGATTACATTTCAGGTGTGATGTGTGAACACACAGCTATGGGGCAGACTAAGTCGTCTTTAATCTGGAATGTTTGTGTTAAGCGGCTTATGCTGTGTTAGCTAAATTTAGCTTTTAACCATCTTAGTACAGAAGGGGGAAATGATGATGTCGTGTCAGCCACGTCTGGAATTGGGGGGTCGGGTGTCCCATGATCGCTGCATGGGGGGGCGATATTGTTACAGGAGATATACCTGAAGGTGCAGCATCCCCTCCCAGGTAGTTGGGTCAATCAGTGAAGAAGCCACAAGCATGACTATACAGAGAGTCCCTTTATTTCTAGAAGCGTTTGCTTTTATCTCTGGGATTGTCGTCTCCCAATCGGGAGTCTCAGCCCATTTTAATGAGTTTTACCTCAGTCAGAACAGGCTGGGGGAAATAAAATTGATGTGTTTATTCTTGTTTCCAGACAGTCTTTTAGGTTCCAAGACGACTGCCGCTAGTTATAAAACTTTTAAATCGTCAGCAACAATTTGCTCAAAGGAGAAAATTGAGACGAGGAGGGAAGAACTAAAGAAAATGTTTTTGTGTTTTGTTCCTTCTGTGTTTGAACACATACTTTGTCCCTTGGAACGCGGCGCTTATCCGGATAGTACAGTGGCACAGTATTACATCACTCTAAGCTTTTGCCATTCTGTTCCATCAAATAGAGTCTTTTCAAAACAAGGGAGCCCCCCCCCCCAAAAAAAAATGCACAAATCACATGTATATGTTTGAATGAAAAAATCCTCCCCAATACACACTTATGCTGCTGACCCAGTGAGGTCACGTGACGCTGGCTGTCAACACGCTTTGCGTCTCCGAGGATCGTCTCCATATCGCTCGTACGCGGGACACGCGTGACCGATTCCTCGCTGGTTAGCGGGACCCCTGAACAGGCACGACCCAGGCTTCTAGCGCATGCTGCACAGGTGCTGTTTGTATGTTTCTGTGCTGAATAGAGCAGTTGTGCTTGTAATTTAGACAAAGGCATGTGTTTGTCTGTATATTCACCTTCATGTCCACCCCCCCAAAGGGGCCCCCACCCCCAGAGCTCCATTTGTCACTCACCTTGATCCTCCCTTGGACTCCACAGCACCTCTCATCTCTCCCCGCGAAACGCCTCTGTAGACGTGGAAGACGTAGTTTGTCAATATGTAAACAAAAAAAAAATAGCATCGATTGCACTCTTCCCTTTTTTTGTAAATATGGGGAAAGTATTGTAAACTATTTCTTTGCCATGGGGAAAATGTTGAGAAGGAGATGAGCATAGGCTCATGGAACGTCTGTTTGGTTAAAAACGGAGTCAATAACATTTTTGTATTGTAAAATAACTTATTTAAACAAGCTTAGGCATGGATGACAGCATAACGTAAAGGACAGGTTTAACAAAAACCACGTCACTACATGGAAATCTATGAATGTTATAGAATTTTGGGTCTGTAATAAATTGGTAAAAATCCAAATTGGATTGTATATATTTTTATTTTATGTTTAACTTCCTTTGTTTAGCACTGGATGAGTATCTCACAAACTCAAAAGCTGATAATCAAAAATATATATACACATTGATAATTAGCAACCAGAGGCTAAATATAGAATGAAGCACTATATCTAGTGTCTGGTTGTAGCATTGATACTGTCTACTATACTAGAGGTATTGTTATGTAAGCTACAGATTTATTCCAGTTTTGTAATACTTTTCAGTTTAATTTGGTTTAATATTCCTCAAGATATTAGAGATAAAACTATGGAATGAAAAAACTAAATGATTACATGCAATAATGATTATAACTGTAATTTTTACTTTTTGATTGTCAGTTGATAATGCAATACCATACATAATGGAATGGACTATATTACTGTCATGCATATATAACATGATCCAAATTCTTTAAGAACACTGGCGCTATATTTGTCATGTCATTTGAGTTTTTGGTTAGAATTATTTTTTTTCCTTAAACATGACATTGTAATTTATTTTTTATTTTTTTGCAATTTTGTGTTGCCATAAACAATTTCCAAACTGTGAAAAGAAAATGACTATAATTTTGCTTTGCAGAAGAACAGCAGTGTCATGGAGAACGGCTAACTTAGCTTATTAGTCTAGAAATGCCACAGGGATTAGATGTAGTTTGTGCTCATGAACATCCACTGAAACCTTGTGGGATTAGTCATTAGTCTCTTTGTTGGATCAGTCAGTCATTAGTCTCTTTGTTGGATCAGTCAGCCATTAGTCACTTTGTGGAAACTAATATCCAGGCATTAGTTTCCTTGGGGAGGCAGCCAGGTATTAATCGCTTTGTGAGATCAGTTTGTCATTAGTCGCTTTGTGGGATTAGTCATTCAGTCAGTCAGTCATTTTGTGGGATCAGTCAGTCATTAGTCATTTTGTGGGATCAGTCATTTACTAGTAATATTTAAACCTGTAGTGTTATAGAATAATGTTAAAGTTTTTGGGAATCCAGGCAGTATGGTGGCATTGTAGTCTAACTCGCCCAGGGTTGAGGGTTTCATCATCACATATGTGGGGTCTGAATCCTGTGTGTGTGTGTGTGTGTGTGTGTGTGTGTGTGTGTGTGTGTGTGTGTGTGTGTGTGTGTGTGTGTGTGTGT
>JAUMHC010000017.1:18164469-18183545 GCA_032359785.1 Heteromormyrus szaboi
TGTGTGTGTGTGTGTGTGTGTGTGTGTGTGTGTGTGTGTGTGTGTGTGTGTGTGTGTGTGTGTGTGTGTGTGAGAGCTTCTTCCCATGCTCAGAGTTGAATCGTCTGCACGTGCATGTTAGTGTGCATATGTGCAGGCACATTCCCTTTGATTGACTGACGTCCCCAGCTTGTGCCTTTAAAGGATGTGACATCAAGGTAAGCATTTTGAAACAGCCCAGGCAAACCTAATAAATTAAGGCACCTGCCTGGAATAACGATGGCATCCAGCCGGGTCTGCCGTGCTCTGGGAAGCACATTGACTATCCATTTGTTAGCATTATGTCACAGAGCTCAGATAAGGAGATACCTTTAAATGCTGAGCTGACAGTCGCTGTGATTAACGCATCATCTATTTACTCAGGGGTATTTACTGTCTGTCATGGCTGCTTTGGTGCATAAGAAAAGTGGGAGAAAAACATGCCACAGGCTCGACCTCGGGCTTTTATCTCTGCTACAGTGCCATTAGATGGCCATTCAGCCAATCCACACCCGTGCTGCTCTACTCCACTCTTCATGGCTTTGGCCGTGTTGATTGGCAGGGGGGTTCCCCTGTGAGATCATCAGGGTTCATACCGCTGTACTAACCGCACATGTGCTGTTTGATCAGCCGCACAATTTCATTGAGCCCAAATGGGCTATGCTCCATACCTCCACTGCTGCGGCATGGAACACCGATAAAAGGATCCATCAGCCCAAAGAAGGCCTTCCAAGTTTGGTTTGCTTGTTGGACTCCATAGGCAGCTGACAGGTATTGGCAGGCTGAACAGAGCGTGGTTTTAACAGTTGTGGAAACACAACTTTTGATTGACCTCAAAAGGATTCTGCCGTGCTGTCAGATAACTCAGGAGGGGGAAATGGGCCTTTGCCCATTTTGTTTACAGCAGGATGGAGTGCTGTTGACCTCAACTGGGGGTATAGTATGGCGGTGGAAGGGCTACTTCGAGGACCTCTTCAATCCCACTGACACCTTGCTTGGAGGAAGGAGTCGGAGAACTCGTCCATCAATGGGACTGAGGTCACTGAGGTAGTCAGATTCTTCAATGGCAAGGCTGATTCAGCCTGCGTACCTAAAGGCTCCAGATGATGCTGGGCTACCTTGCCTGACACGTTTGGTGGTCAGGGACAGTGCCTCTAGATTAGGAAGCTAGGGTGGAAATTCCATTCTTTACAGAAGGAACCAAAGGGCCTGTTGCAATTTCATTGGGATCGCACTACTTAGCCTTTCTAGGAAGGCCTGTGGCAGGGTGTTAGATGGAGGGTCAATGAATTTGTTGAAGAATAATGCAGATCTCATCCTGGTTGTTGAACCCCAGACCAGCTTTTTACCCTCACAAGGATATTGGGGGAATATTTTACCAGTCTACATATGTGGACTTGGAAAAGGCACTGGGTGCCTCAGGGTGTTGTCTTTGTGAGTTTGGGGTGCCGAGCTACTATACACCAGAGCTTACTTTGCATTGCCAGCAGCAAGTCGCACTCATACCCAGTGAGTGCTGCTCTTTGTCAACAATTCTATTTAAATTTTTTGGACAGAATTTCTAGGCATAGTCAAGATGTGAAGGGTGTCCTGTTTGGTGACCTCAGGATTGCATTTTGGTTTTCTGCAGCCTCATTAGGCTGTGACCTCCAGTGTTCACTGGGGCTGGCTGCAGTGATTATGAAGCAGTTGGTATGAGAATCCACACCTCCGAGTCAGAATCCATGGTTGTCCACCGGGAAAGGGTGGATTGCCCTCTCCAGGATGAGGGTGAGTTACTGGCTTAAGTGAAGGAGTTCAAATGTCTTGGGGGGGCTTCTTGAGGGAAGAATGGAGAGGAAATCAGTGCAGCTTCATCAGTCATGTGGACATTGTACCAGTCTGTCTTGATGAACAGAGAGAGCTGAGTTGTAAGATAAATCAAATGATTTACTGGTCGATCTACGTTCATATCGTCACCTATGGATACAAGATCTGGGTACTGACTGAAAGCACGAGACTGAGGTTACAAGTGCCAAAAATGTGTTTCCTTTGCAGGGTCTCTGAGCTCAGCCTTAGAAGGACATTCCTGCGTGACTCAAAGTAGATCCGCTGCTCCTCCACATCGGAAGGAGCCAGTCGAGGTGGTTTGGACATCTATATAGGGTGCCTTCTGGACACCTTCCTGGAGAGGTGCTTCGAGCATTGCCACCAGAAAGCTTGCTTTGAGGAAATCCCTGAAATTCTGGAAAAACAGGCACTTTAGACTTATATAGACATGTACTTCAAAGTGGCTGTTTTCTATCACATGATGCAGCTCTCCTTGTCATCCTCACTGCACCAGGTACATCCTGTCATCTCCTCTCTGCAATATCAGGTCTAAGTGGCAAGCTACGATTTAAAAGTGATTGTTTAATTATTGCTACTATTATTTGTGCCCACAGCTGAACCTGAAGGATGGGTAGGTACCGTGCGAAGGTCACAGTGAAGTTGTTTCGTTAACTTAGTTAATGGCTATATTCAATAGGGCCATGAGCAAAATGTTGACTGGGCCTCAAAGGCAAACCTGATGAGATCCCTCGAGTTCGATGACTTTTGCATGCTTCGTATTCCACTGGGGAAATTAAACATGGGACATCATTAATTATGGGCTGGCCTTTGACGGTCACTATGGACCCACCCAGCCTCCAGGTCATAGCTCTGTTCCTCATCAGGTGTGCCCCCCCAGCCTCCCAGCTCCCACCACTAGTCTCACGGCAGCACCCCAGGCGCAGGACACATCGCAGGCCCTATAACATGTCCACACCCCCCCCTGAGCGGGTGCAGAGGTGTCCAATAGGGTCCTTTCTCATGGGACCCCATTTTTCTACTGCCAATGGTCTGGCAGTCGGGCCCCGGATGACGGTGATTGGGTGGCAGGAATAACTAACTCCCAACCTCTATGACCCTTCATTAAAATCTGCAGATTATGTCCCAAAGGATACGCAGGAAATGGAATAACACACTTCGGTGGCTGCCTCTGTTTCCAGACCAGCTGCCCCCAGTGTCTAATTTCAAGGGACTCGGCGTACAGGTAGCGCGATATGAATACCATCAGCTGACTGCTTTATCGCAACAAAAGCAGTTGCGTTAACACCTGTGCCAAGTCTATCCTGCCCTTGTTTATGGCTGTTTTTCCATGGGTCTCGCAATAGTCCTAATTGCATCTGGCTAATTCAGCAGCAGGGGTACTGGGGCCTCCAGGTCTGTCCATGTCTGCACCTCCCATAACTGCTTAGCCTGTGCCGGGTCGCTGTGAGCCTGCTGACACTCATTTTAGAGGAAATGCGCCGACACTGGAGGCTTCACTGCAGAAGTGGCAGCCGTTTTGCTCCCCTGCTTTCATGTTTCCCAGAAGCTGAATGAAAGGAGCGGAGCCGTGTTTTTGTTCCGTTGAACATGCTGTTTGGGCCTTGCTGAGCATCTCTCCAGAGAAGTTCAATCCCGTCCCTTCATCTCCCTGCCTTGCATTTCTGTGGAATTATTTCTGTTCATTAATCACACGGGTCCTCCCCTATCCTGTCATCTCGAGTGTTCTTCCTGTCCTGTCCTATCCTGTCCTATCCTGTCGCATCCCCAGTGGTTCTGAAATGCCGATATTTCGCTTTACCCAAAGGCCATTAGTATTTTCCCCAAAACAGTGAGAATCCCTGTTTTTAGATGTTTTTTTATATTGTATATAAAAACATGCAGAGGTGCTGCCTGTATAGTGTATGACAATTTGTACATAGTTTTTTTTTTGTTTTCTACTCAGACTTCAGGAGAGTTTTATAGTCAGACTTAAAAATAAAACCCTTATGGCTTCATGGATTAAAACGGAAATCACGACTGATATTAAAGAACGTGCACAGAAGTGCATCGGCTGGCTCTGGTATGTGTTTAAGCTTAGCGTGGGCTCAACTAAGAATGAGACACTAGTCAGTGTTTTGCAAATGCACTTGTTCATTTTCTGTTTCGGTATCTGGTGCTCATTGTTCCATTTCCCCATCTGTAGCAGCCTTCGATAAGGTGCTGGGACACGGCTGCATTATAAGCACGGGGTTTTCACAGGCTCTGGATACGCATGCTGCGCAGTCGCTTAGTAAAATGTCAGTGTACCCCTGTTTGTTTTTGTACTGGACCAACAATGTTATACCATCCATCTTCCGATCACTTATCCAGTGAATGGGATTCACAGACATGCACCATGTCCAGCATAATCAGCTGAAAGATTGAGAGGTCGTGGATATGCTTCTGATATTTTATGTAGTCACGACAGGATTGAAAATACTGTATAGGCATAAAGCAGCCCTACAGGAATTGTGATCTATCACATCTCGTATATAAAAGGACCTGGATCACACATACACTGTTATTTTTGTTCCCTAGTGTTCATATTACAGAAGGAGGAAGACAAAGGGTTGTTTGCTAGAACACTTAGTTAGAGGGGTGTGTCTTATGTAAAAATGCATATGAACTTCTTTTTGTAGTCATTTCAGAAGATGCACTGACCAGCATTAAGCACTCGGAGGGAATCGTGACTGACTCTGTGGACTAGTCACGACTCATTTCATAGCTAACTTTAGAACCCCGAGTACATTATAGGCAATGTTTTTGCTGTTGGGATGTTCTCCATCTCCTCCCTTCAGATTTCTGCATCGGATGTGCCCTGACAGCCAGTTGACATTCTCGCCTGCTTAGAAGCAACTGACAGGTGTTGAAAAATCATAAATTACAGTTCCTTGTGTGTTCTTTTTAATGGCTGTTTTTAACCTCATGGTTCCCGTGATGGCGCTAGGTTTGTTGCTGTGTGCCTGTGATCGGAAGGTCGCCAGTTCAAATCCCATGACAGAGTAATACCACCGTTGGTCCCTTGAGCCGAGGCCCTTAACCGCAGTTGCTCCCGGGACTGGCTGACCCTGCTCTAATTGTACGCTGCTTTGGTTCTGCTAACCCCGATTGCTTCCCAAACACTCTCTGACCTGTTCTCTGATCCTCAGCTGCATGTCACTTTGAACAAAAGCATCTGATAAGTAATTTTTCCCTTTGCTGCACTACTCCGGGTGAGGAGTTATATAACGCGCATCAGACATATATTTGTCCTGCTCAAATGACTGTATTGCTAGGGCTGTAATTATGTCAGTTTAACCCATAACTAATGACTGTTTTTAGAGGGAGCTCACCTCTTTTATTCACCGTGGTATTGGCGAATGGTCTAATACGCAAAGAAAAGTGAAAATGTACAGGATATGGTAAATGTACAGGTCTTATACATCCTTTCAGTCAGACAGGGGCCCCAGTGGAATGCAGCTGTCGTGTCTAATGTTACAAAGTGGAGGTTCTGGAGGGCAACACCATTGAGGCCGAAGCCATTCATCTACCGCAACCTAGATGACACCGAACTGAGTCTGCAGATACACATATGTGCCAGCATAAGCCTAACAGCATGGTTCTGTGGTACTTTCATTGCTTATATTTTGTGCTGGGACTCAAAAAAACAATGTCTTGGACAATGGGGTACCAGTGCCTACAACGCTGTGCCCCTTCAATACATCGCATCTGGCTAGCTGACTGAAATTGTCGGCTAAATGGGAGACTGGCTGGTTAGATCGGTGGCTGGCAGTCTGGAACGCCTGATTGGTTGGCTGAAATGGCTGGCTGGCTGTGTAGCCGGCTGGTTGGTTGGTTGGCTGAAATCATTGACTACAATGGCTGGCTGGTTGATTCACTGAAATAGCAAGCTGGCTAGAATGGTTGACTGTGTCGGCTGGCTCACTCGAATGAATCGCTAAACAGGAATACTCAAGGACCGGCTCCCCCTAATTGGGAAATCCTTTATTCTATCAGCTTGGAGAAAAATGCCGCCATCCATCAATTCCCCTCTAGGTGGCACTGTTACAAGCTGAAGAACAACATATTCATATCTCTTCATAAATGGTACTGTACATTCTTTTCAAAACGATAAAGTACTCTTCCTCCAGTTAAAATGGTACAGTCGTCCTTGAGGGTAGATGTACACAGAGTGTATGGGGATGTCACACATCATCCTGGCATGGTGCTGAGGAAACACTGTCCACACTGAAGCACACTCATTACAAAAATATAGTTCCAATCTCACAGCCAGTGGAGGTGGCAGCAAGAAACATCCCAACAATACAGACCAAAGTGTCCAGCCGCTTCTGCCATACACGCCTGCAGGGAATAGGGCATGAGGAAAGATGACATGAACCATTTCTATACAGCCAGAGCATCCAGAGGTGGTAGCTCTGAGATAGTCTGCTTAACTGAAACATTTAGGAATGTTCTGACAGGGAGTCCACTTCTTCAAAACGGAGAGTGAGACACACATTTTACACCTGGCATTACGCCAGCTTGCACATCTGCTCCCATAGACAGGCTATACACAGAGCAAGCTTTTGTACACATCTCTCAAGGAATCACAAGTGCAGCTGGACCTCTGAGATTAAAGAACAAAAAAAAAAGAGATAACTGTAGGTAGTCAGTAGGGAGGTGGACCCCACATTCTCCCCACCGACATAAAAGTAATACTCCGCCAGGCAGCCCCACATAGTTCAATCATGGGGCCCCTGAATTAGGACAGCACCCTCTAGTGGATGTAGCTCAGCAGCACCGAGAGCAAAAGTCCAGTCCAGGAAGCTGACAGCACGTCGACAGCACTGCGGCTGGGGGGGATGGGGGCAGCCGGCAGGGTGGGGTCACCCCACAGCTTGTCCTTCTCCACGGCCTGTGGGGAGGAAGGGAGGAGTCAGACATCAGAGCCCCAGCCAGCCCCTTCGTCACGGGAAATCGGGCTCCAACATCTGCGCTGACAAGGTAGATGATCTGTTCGTCTGACCTTCAGATATATAGATACTGGGGGGGCAGGTTCACAGAATCATGACGGATGCAGAAATTAGCATTCAGATGAAGCGAGGGAGGTGATCCTACTCCCCGTTCATCCAAAGAGCACCCAGTGAGCAGTGAATGAGCGCAGCGGAGGGAAAAGCCTTAGGGTCTATCTACACACTCAAGGTGCTTCAGAAAACGACACAGCAGGTGGCCGTGTCACATGATAACACTCCTGGGTGTACATCCCGCTGGATATTACATATATACCTTATGTTGGGTGGATTTTGTCAGAGAGCAAGAGTACATTCAGTGACAAGCTGAGCTGAAGATGAGAAGTGCTTGAGGTATAGTCCAGCTCCTTTCATTTTGCTGGTGACACTGCTGTCAGATTTCGGTAAGCCTATCGTAGCAGATACGCTGGTTTAGGATTAGCCGTGGTAACAGTTAACCAAATAGATCGATCTGCGATGGTCCCTGCTGGGCAGCAGGCAAGCAAGACACAGACTGACTGATGAAGCTGCACACAGGTATCGGTGAGGGTACCTGTGTGGGTATCATGGCACTCAGGATGCTTCGGTCGGTCACCATGACGACGGGAGGAGCGTCGCCTGGATCGTCACTATCCGGCACCGTGCTGGGCTGCCCCGATTGGGTGGGAGTGGAGCTCAGGTCTGTCCCATTCCCAAATGCCAAAATAGCATTTTCTGTTTTGGAAAGAGAGCGTCACATTGTTTCAACATGGGATTGTCATCCTTTCATGCATCAGATTCTCTACTGACATCTAGTGGATTGACTGCTTTACCACATCTGCCTTGCGCTCTAAGACTTGAATTCCTAAAAGAGTAAAAAGTCAAATGGCAATCAGGCATCAGCTGTGATTTGAACACGAGCACAAGCAGCAGTGGTAAACATGTCCCTATATCATCAGATTGTCACCCAGTCAAATATATGCTATAGCATTCCAAGGCTTTAAAACTTAAACGAAATAACTTCCCTCAGTAGTGTAACAGTTCTTGCATCCTTCTGTTGAAAAACATACCACAAAAGAACATCAGGGTTGTGTTTTCTTAACTTGCAGGACTTGCAATCTGCTGCCCATCAAAGCAGCCACGAAACTGGACCTGGTCAGTCTAACAGCCATCTCACAACAGCAGTTATGGTTCGGTTCATTGCCACTTATCTGATAATGGCTTGGGAGGGAGGGGTGGGGCTGGGGTTGAATTAGCGACAAGAGCCCTGATGTGGGGTCCTCCAGGGAGGAACGATTACGTGTCAGGGGAATCATATCTCACCTCAGCCGGTCATTAGTCATAAAGGCCACTTCCAGATAAGCCGTGATAGCATTTCCGTAAGCATTTCTACATGCTTAACACAGTGGGAGGGAGACGTGATTGAATGTGCCATCCCATCTACAAGAGTTGTCCCTCTCACCGGTGAGCAGATCGGCAAAGCCTGCATTCCTATAATCCATAATAAGGCCAGCCTCCTGTTCCTTTGGAGTCCTGCTTTATCGTGGATTATCTGAGATAAGAGATTTCAGAAAGTTTGCATTTAAAGACTCTGACCCCAACTGTTAAGTGTGGTGGTGGATTTGTGATGATGGTCCCAGAACCCTTGAGATCTTTGTTAGGGTGCCTGGAATCAAGGAATACATAAAGTACCATGAGATTTAAAATGAAAACCGACTACCTCTGACAAAAAGGTAAAACTGGGTTGTGTCTGGATCTTCCAGCAGTACAGTGACACAAAACATCCAAATCATGAAACTGACTACAGAGTCGTCTAAGACTGTCTCAGTCCCCTAACCTAAAGCCCACTGCATACCTGTAGGGTCAGCCGAAAAGGAGAGAGATGACTCTCTAGGAGACATGTGACCCCTTGGAATGCAGTGCAATCGGGCTTGACTTCATAAGATTGTCCTCGTGAAGAACCCCCCCCCCCAAATACGCAGCCGTAGACGGGCACATGTGCACGTTTCACCATGGAATTGCTGTCTCTCTCGCACACTGATTAACTTTCTCTCTACGTGGTCCTATCCCACTTGATCCTTCCTGTTTGCCCCATTAAGTTCCACAGGAAATTTAATTATCTTCAATTATAGGGATTGAAGTGGTCTTCAAGGACTCCATATCAGCAAATGAGCCATGGACACATTCAACAGTTTGGAAAGACAAACTTGACTCCTTTTTTTCATAAATGCACTTGACTGAGCATGAACACGTCTTCGGAAGGCCAGCCATGAGCCACATGCTAATACCGTGTGCATGTTTGGGCAAGAGATTTCAGGCCTCTGCATTTCATGTGTTAGGGCCAGTCGGTAGTAATTAATTGCTCTAATCAATCCTGAGCACTGGGTTCTGAACACTTGAAGTGAGCCAGCAGCATATCACAAGGAACTCGGGGTACAAAACCAGGGTCATTTTGTGCTGAATGGCAGTCAGTCCATCAGGGGGCGCACTAACTCACATAAGTGACGTACACCACATTCTATGGGACTGGGAAGGACGATACCAGTAACACTCAGCAAAAAGCAAACTTAATAGGAGCTGCTTGTTGCGTGTTCATTTTTCATGACCATTTGGAAAATTTAGTGTGAAAGCTAATCTTAAGGGAAACCTACTAGTAATATTTGACCAGTGATAGTTCTCATTAAATATGGGGATAAAATACTGCAATGGCTTACAAAAGACATTAACACAACCGATTAATCAGGAAAATTTAAGAGATCACCAAACTGTTAAAAAAATGTGTGATTGATTCAGAGTCCAGATAAAGTGCATCCAATAAAGGAGCATTATGTACAGTTCCAGCCAGACAAATTCATCTTATTAATAGGACAGCTGTGAAGCGGTTAGGCAGCAAACAGATTTTTCCGACTGCTGGTGTCCCTGAAGTTCCAAGAACATGCAGAATCCCTCCAGCTGCTGGCAGTAGTGTGTAGACCTGCCTTTCTGCCACCCCTCATCAAGACCCACAGAGATAAACGTCTGCAATGGGCTCCGATGCACAAGAAAAGACATTCTGCGTTTGGATGGCTGGTCAATAGTGATTGAGGCATCAACAAGCCGGTGGAGTGACGTTTTGTGGAGGAATAACATGAAATGAGATGCTAACCCCCCTTTAGGGTCCCTGTTGGTGACACCAGCAATATATGTGAAGCTCCAAACAGAACATTTCCTGCCCTTATACAAAAAGAAGAGTCGTGCCTTTTGTAATAGTATGACCTTCATGTAGGGCAAAGTACCATCACACGCTGCTAAGGACACCAGTGACCCCTTGGATGCATTAACACAGATCCGGTCATAGTTTGGCCTCCATCATCCTCTGACCTCAACCCTTCTGAGAACTTATGGAGTATTTTGAAAAGGAAAATCCATAAGGATGGGTGGTAGGTCACCTCAAAAGGGCAGCACTGGGAGGCAATACTGGCATCTTCTAATAAAATAGGGGCAGATACCATACATGCACTCAGCATTTCAAGGATGACAGTAGTTAAAGTAATTTCAAGGAAGGTCTTGTACATTAATATGTAACTAAGTCACTTAAGATTTTTCTTTAAGAACAATATGTTTATGCAACAAATACACCAGATTTCTATTTTGAGTCATTAAACTGAATGTTCCCAAACTGCAGCCTGCATAATGATTTGGAAAGCTGTGTTTTGCATTTGCTCAGTATATATGAAAGTTGCCGCTATTACCTAGTGCTGCTACTTCTGTTTACATCTGCATTCAAAAAGCAGTTGGCAATAAAAAGTGCCTAAATTAAGCTGACTGTTTTGTAGAGGAATCGGCTCCTACATAATCATTTGGAAGAAGGTGTGGATGATGGTGGATGATTTACAGATGACGTGGAGACTCGGCACTCACTGAGACAAACGTTGTCCGTGAAGTAGTCCAGAAACTCGGCGCACTGCTCTCGCTGGTTGCCACTGGCTGCACAGGTGCACCACGGGGACACGTTGGACGTGGAGTTGTCTACGTAGTTGGGAGTGATAGTGCTGCCTGTAGAGACAAAGGTTTTCACCTCCCGTAAGAGAAGCACTGGTTTCTGCCACCCAGACCCCCATCTGGGGTGTAGTTAGACATTCTGAACCCCCCCCCCCCCAGGGCTGCCACTATCAATTTGGAAATACGGGTTCCCCATGAAAGATTATGAATTTGGCAAGGGGGGGAGGGATTGCATAATGTTCCCTGAGCGTATAAATTATAATTTTTCATATTTAGGGACCCCCACAAAGTGGCAGGGCCTCTGCATCGGTACTGAATGCATTATTCATGCTCCTCCGACGCCCCATTTAAGGAGGACTGCTGTGTCCCCCTCCGTTTTCAAGCGAGATCCTCACCGAGAATGACTGGCTATTTGGGGCACATGGCCTCAGTTAACTGCTCAGAATGGAAACCCTTGTGCTACAAAGTCATTTTGGCTGCCATCACACCTATAAGTAAAGCCACTGCAGATCATCATGACGATGACTCATCGGAACCAAATCATTTCCTGATGTTTTTCAAGTGAACTGAAAATTGGCTGACCATGCTTAATAAGACATAATGATCTTTAAAAAATACAAATCTGAGAAAGAGGGACGGCGGAGAAATCCTCACTAACAAACAGGAAACAGAGCAAAAGACGTGATGTCCTTCTGCACATGACGTTCGTATGAGGCATTAAGCTCGAGGAGCGCGAAGCTCACCATTCTGAGGTATGAGGCCCGGGGTTCTGTTAACTCACTGAGGATTGTTCTGTAACCATACATTTTTGTAAAAAAAAAAAAACAAAGTACAGCATGAAATCTCTAAATCCTTATAGATCCTCTGCTCTACCTGGTAGATATTATAGCACTCAATGGCTTCCAACAGAAACATCAAAAATCATAAAAATCGATAGATAATTTGATGAACAGCCACCGAAATTACTAATACTCTCTAAATCTCTTCTCTCTAGTTTAAGTAAAAGTTGAAGGAGGTGAGAGGTTGTGTGTGAAAATAAGGCAACAATTTCGATAAACATGACCTATCACCCCTCTCCCGCCATTATCTACGTTTTCTCCTCGTTCCATTTACCCTTTTCCCTCAACCTGTCTTTTGGCATCGCTGCTCCATCCAGCATCGCCACCTCCTCACCACTTCACTGAGTGGTATAACGGGAAACATGACACCTCTCCGTTATGTCTGATCCCGTGCGGCAGCTTGTGAAAAACACAAGACTCATGACAGCTTCTGGTAAGTTTCAGTCCTGTCACTCGTTTCAGTCCATGTCACCGATCATGCCTGTGTAGGCCAGCAGACAGCACTCACCGGTCATGCCTGTGTAGGCCAGCAGACAGCACTCACCGGTCATTCCTGTGTAGGCCAGCACACAGCACTCACCGGTCATGCCTGTGTAGGCCAGCAGACAGCACTCACCGGTCATGCCTGTGTAACCCAGCACACAGCACCCACCGATCATGCCTGTGTAGGCCAGCACACAGCACTCACCGATCATGCCTGTGTAGGCCAGCAGACAGACTCCGTAGTTGTCCTGCTTGCAGCCGCTGGCCGTCTGCTCAGAGGGTTGGCAGTCGTACTGGAACTGTGCCAGGCGGGACCTAGGGAGACATAACTGATTATCAGCGGCCCCCTCATCCTCCGATCAGGCAGCCTGGGCCAGGTTCCAGACAGACACGAGGCCCAGCAGACACCCTCTTACTGAGTGTGGCCAGGCCTCATGTATCCTTAGGATACTGAGCGTGCATGTAGATGTTTATGTCACATTTTGAGTAGATGTCTCCCTCCTGCCAGCTGACCGCTTGAAAGCCATCGATATCACAATAGACCTCATGCTTGTCTCATCCCTGAGCCATCGACCCAGTCACACCTAGCATGCTCACTCACCCACTGTTATCGATATTTGACTCCACTCCCCACCCCGTTTGGAGGTCCTGGAATTATTTAGCAGTGGACCAACCAATCAAGCCATCCAAGCGCCTCATTAATAATTGCGACAGTAGTTCAGAATTCTCAGCCCAGCAAAGCTCCCTGGTGTCCATATTCTGAAGCTCAGGGTCCAAGGTCCCGTGACCTGTTCTGTGGCGCCCTCCAGAGGGCCGGCACCAAACTGCGCCAGACTCCCTGTGCCGTTATTAGTCATTGCCACTTCTGTGACCGTGACCGGCCTGTGAAGGAGTGAGCAGCCAACGGCACAAGGACAAACAGCGTGCTCCACACAGGCCTGTGAGAACAACCCCCGACCCCCCCCCCCGACCCCCAGTTTCTGATTCACCATCCCTCACCTTCAGAGTTTACAGCCGGAAACAAATTGCCAAAGATGTTGGCATCACATTAAAAATCAAACCTCTGCTTACCATTTTCTACATTATAAACTTCTCTGAAAACATTAACAAAGGTCATAACATAGAGCAAAAAAAGTTACTATTTCTCATTGACTCATGGATTGGGTATGTCATCCTTAGTAGTAAAGCGCATTCATAATTATACCATCCAGCATGGTTATAGATATAGATTAGAACAAAGGAAGCCCAAAACAGTTGCTTTTGCTGATTTGCATTTCAGTTCACTTTCTTGCTATATTAACCAATTGGACTTCAACTCACGGATGGATGGTCCGCTAGTGAAATTCATGGTTTCTTCAGTTTCTTCGGCAAGTTACTGGCATACAGATTTGGTAAAGTAACTTCAAACTACCACCATCATGCTTGACAGTTTACGACATTTTACAGATCTACAAAGGATCTACAAAGTCCTCAAAACGCCAAAGTGGAGCATTTTGTTCAGCCATTATTTATTGTTTCTTTTCCAGATTTTCTTGAGGGCCAAATAAGGTGTTTTTGTTAAATTTCAGATTCATGTCATTCATTCATAAACACTGCCCTTAGGTCAGAGTGGCAGGCAAACATTTGTAAGTCATTCAAATGTTCATGTCTTGCCCCAGGAGAGACATGACCACTCCCAAGGAGACTCAACTTGGAGATCATGGCTTCCACCTTGCTGAGTATCAGTCAGATTTAATGATAATATTTGAAAGGTTTGGAAAGTATCAATTTGCCACCCATTAAGAGAACTTGGTGGGATAAACTGCCAGTTCTCAACCAGATGACCCCAATTATTCATCTTTAAAAAGGGGTGTGAATTACGAGATGAGCTGGCACAGAAACCTCCTCAGGCTCTATGCTTGAGTTCATCACGTCATCTGTAAGGTGCCCTGGAACACCGTGTGAGTGAATCAGAGACTAGGGTTTACTTTGGCAGTGCAGACAGGGCGGCGCGCGTTCATACCCACCTGCAGACGTAGTCGGCTTTGCAGGCGCGCAGCTGAGCCAGACAGTTGGGCTTCTCCTTGGCCTCGTAGGAGCAGGCTGGCACCACGGTCTGCCGGCGGCGCTCTGCGCAGGCCGTGTCCGTGCAGGGGCAGAACAGCAGCTCGTGCGTGTACTCCGGCGGCACGCGGTCGAAGAACTTGCGCAGCGCCTTGTGACACTTGGGCCGGTTGCAGTGAGCCGCGCGGCCGGCCGGCTTGATGCACGCCGATACGTATTCCGTACGAAGCTTCTGACACGTCTCGTCTACGTTGCAGGCCTTCGCTGCATCCAGGCAGCGGTTCACAGTCGCCACTCCAACTTCCGAGCCTGATAAAGGCAGATGGGGACATATAGGTTAAACGTGTATTATCACTAATTCACGTATGGGCTTCAAATGCATTAGAATCAAGTCTAATTAGGTTAAATGTGACACCTCATCTTTAGCTAAAACATCTCCGCGTCTCAAGGTCAACCTCATAATTAATAGAAGCCGACAGACAGAGTGCAGACAGGGGTCCCGACGGAATGCAGCACCACAGTTAAACGTTTCCAGGTCACGATTCCAGATGCCTACACCACCAAGCCTGGCCCGGTCATCCGTGGTGACCGAGGCACCCGATTTTCTTGCAGACCTCTGCGGGTCTCTCCTGGACTGACACGTGCTTCCAACTCTGGGAGGGTAGTGGTCAGAGGGTCATTTTGTGGCACCGTTTCAGAGCCATCATTACGAGAGCCTCTCTTCCCTCGAGCAATGGCCCGGTCGCTCATCCTCACTGCAGCTCCTGACCACTGCTGGACCAATCTGTCAGATGTTCTAGATGCTTGGAGCTTATGACATGACCCAGCTGACCAGATGGAAGATGCCACTACAAAACAGTTCCTCATAGGTATGGCCTATAATTTCTTAGTGCCATTCTTGAGCAAAGCACTCCAGATGTATTCTACTTCCCAACAAATCTGAAAAGTCTCTTCACAACAGTGAGGTGGAGGTGCAAAGGCGTGGGCTTCTCGACATCTGCAGGTCGTGAAAGAACTAGGAGGAGAGCCAGGGATGAACGTCAGTCATGGACCTGGCTCTCTGTGATCGCGACCTCACCTTCCACCTCCTGATTTTCAGCATCTCCCCATGCTCTGACACGCGTCAGCCATGCTCAGTGGGCTTCTCACAATGTTGTCATCACACATCTATACACGTGAGTATTGCACACAAATGATACAATGTATACTAACTACCTAACTTTAAAATGACAGGGGTTACAAAGATAGGACCATGCAGAAATTGATCTTCCTGGAAGTGTAAACCAAAGTCTTCCATCTCCCGATTTTCACCATCACTGCACTCTCTGGACATGCATCTGGACCAACCTCAGTGGGCTGCCGTTTTTCTAAATTTCATACTGTACTTTTTGTATGGTAATATGAGAATATTCTTTATATCCCTGCTCATGTAACTAGCAATTATATTCTACCATAGTGGGCAGGAGCAAGAAATGAAAAAATGCCATCATTTTGATAAAACAGCAGAAAGTAACCAGTATCAAGCAGAAATCCTTCCATGTTTTTGCTTGGCCGATGTTCCAGAGAGGCCAGGCTATGCCTGTAACACACTGCACAGCATGTGCTGCTGTCATGCCTTGTTTTCTGCCATGTTCCTTATGGCTAAAGCCCTAATCACCTTTATCCTATCTGAGCTGCTCTCCCAGCATTGAACACAGACGCCTTCAGGTAGTATATTAAAAATAGAAGGTCTTCTAATAAACATTGCCATGAACAGTGACAGAGATTTATGATCACTAATTAACTAATTACTCTATGACTTATGAACATCCAGAAATGATCCTGACACAAGAGCCTACTTTTCTTCCGTGCTGCCTTTTGCATATAAGCGCGCATCATCTTCCAAATATTCGGTGGAACAGCAAACACCTGGAACGTTAATGTTCACAAAGACTTTGGTTTCATCTGAATCCAACTTAAAACCACAATCAGATAAATATTAGGTTGACTGCCAATTAACGGTATGTTTCACCAAGAGCCGCCTGACAGTTCTACATTCTAAAAGCTCGCATCCATCACCGAGGCTGGAAATAAACTGGCGCCGCTGTGACCCGGACACACTGTATGTCCTGAGCTTCACAGAGCAGGAGTCGATGGCAGGACTGGTGTGTGAAAACCGCTTGTATCCGGGGCAAATGCACAAAGATGCAAATGTGGTCAAAGGAGCACAAAGCCTGAGCAACGGGAGGAAAGAAAAGCTGAAAGATGAGTCATTAAGTCATATTTTCCCCCAGCCAGGTGCTTTTACCTGCAGAGCCAGTTGCTGACTGCTAAGCAAAGTGGGGGTTACATATCGGTATAGATCCCGTGATTCCTATTGTAGTATATGACTCTACCAACAGTATTTCTCTACCTAGAAATATTCCCCTATACCATAAAAGACAATGATACCTCAGCACTAAACAAATTCAAGCATGATTTCACCAAAACCCCAAATGAACTACACACCCTAAAGAGAAGTCCTGTAACCTTCAAGGAACCAGAGACTTTCCTTTGTGAAGGTTGCTCCGATATCCCCTCACATGCAGTTCAGGATATTTCTCAAGAAGGATCAAGAGCTGTTCTCAAGGTAAAAGCCAACCCTGCTCCTATCAGGTCCTGGATATTAATGTGTGATTGGCTGTATCTGCGATTCTGTCCACCCCCTGTGTATTAAGCCTTAAAGTTGCCTGTGTTTATTGGTGACCATGGGAAATACTAATGCATATATACCTGCTATACAGTATGTAGACACTGACATTATATCCAAATGTATCCAACATATACAGTTAACTGATGCAAGAAGAGACAATGAATCACTGACTGATAAAAGACAATTCAGTGATACTTTAAATGTATTTCCTGTCCTCATCAATTATTCAACATGCACTACTGACTGACTCGTTTTCTTTTTATTAGGATTTCCAGCAGCCAGATTAAAACCAAAAATCACACGTTACTTTGCAACAAGAAGCATCACGGCGCACCATTGATATTCACTTTTGCCATTTTGCGCATTCAAGTGTGAAACTATTTAAATGGGTCTCATTCAGTTTATGTTGAAGTTTCCTGAATGATTTTGACGGTTTTTTTTTCCACAATAATTATTGGATTCCTTAAAACATTTATTTAAAGACACTCAAGAAATGTGTAATTTTTTGTTATTTGCTATGGTAACCGATGATTAGAGTTTCTGAGGATGTTCACCAGCAAGAAAGTATGTAGAAAACCAAATGGCTTATGGACACAATGCAGTTTCTGAGCCCGTGCCTGTTCTGGAGGGGGGATACAGATTTTAAATTTCCATAAACAGTTTAACAAAAGGAATGACGACTTCTCAGATAAAAACCATTCCTCGAAGCATATTCACCCTTGCCTTACCTCCTGCTGACTCGGGTTAATAATGGTAATCACTTCTTCATACTAGTAAAGAAAAACAGTGCACCTATTCTACATACAACTGCTAATTTGTAACTTTCGTACATTGCACGTGTTTTAAAAGGCGCACATATCACTGTTCATTTAAAATTAACCAGCCATGATGTTTGATAAACTAAAATGGGCATCATTAGTTGCTTGTGAATTCTTGAAATTCAAAGTCAATTGATCAAACATTAACTCAGTTGTGGTCACATTTTGACGTCAAGATTCATGCTCATAAAAAGTTAATTTCTCTTACTGACAATTTAAATTTCGTTGAGGTAATTATTTTACAATGATATATTCGACTTAGTCAAGTCAAATGATTCAAAGAAGGACAGAGAAATTGGGTTTAGAGTGACTTTGTAAGTGTAATTAAGACACACAAAATGCCAAGGGAATCCTTACCGGCAGCGATGGAGGCCAGACGCACGTAGTCGTACCCTTTCTCGACTGCCTCATATGGGTAGCTCTCCACCAAGTTGAGTCCTGGGAAGACAGATACCAACAGAAATGCTTATGCCTTCCAGGAAAAATCTCACTAGCTGCCCAGTCCCTCGATTTCCAAACCATTGAATGTTGAGTCCTTCGCTCACACCCACAGTCGGCATTTTCACATTTCCACATTTTCAGCATCCGTCTGCACTTAAGAAGCTGAAGATGTAGCTGAACGTTGCTATGAAAAAATGCACACTTCCCACCTTGCTTGTTTCATCAGTAACCCAATAACTTTTGTTTACTGCCACTTATAGCACAATGATAAATCCTGCTTCTCAAGCACAAAAATTCCTAGAAAGTTTTCTATATTCAAATTAAGATATTTAAGCAGTTTGTGCTTTACACTGCTACTTTTACTTGAAAGCAACTCCAAAAAATAAAAACTGCCACACTTCTCTTCTTAGATAATCTATAATATATTAATGCAAGTACTGAGGGAAATGTAACAAAGGAGAGTCACTCTCCATAGCTCCAGCTAAAAAGCATTTCCTGAAAATCAAACCCAGGCAAAAACAACACAGGGGCTTTTCAAACAGGGTTGGATCAGGTGGCAAAATCCTAAATAATTTGTGAAGATCATCAGGAGTGTACATGAAGGTCTAAGCAGCCCACCCTAATGGTGAAACTGAAACATTCCTGGTCACTGATGTGTCCTGGGAACGAGACAGAGTGTGATCTGGGAATTTCATGCATAGGGACATGGTAGCAGGTTAGCATGCTGTGAGACCCTCAGATACAAGGGTATCATTTGAAGGTAGCATCCTTTGGGAGGCTTACAGCTTTATGGAACATTTCAGGTTAGCGTCCCGGGGAAATTTCATGTGTCCGGGGGTCCTCTTAGGTTAGCATGCTATGAGAACCTCAGATATATGGGGCTCATTTCAGGTTAGCTTCCTTTGGGCGGTTCAGCACTGTGGGGAGTATTTCAGGTTAGCTGAGTGGGGGGGGGGGGGGGGGGGTA
>JAUMHC010000017.1:18236488-18251125 GCA_032359785.1 Heteromormyrus szaboi
CCCCCCCCCCCCCCCCCCCCCCCCCCCCCCCCCGAGACACACTCCAGGATCATGCATACACTATGGGGAGCTGAGTGCAGAAGCATATCTTTGAGTGCAGAACTTTAATTCAGTCTAACAGTCACTCATACCACGGTGAAATAGCAGTGCAGTGTGAGAGTAATATAACTTAAGAGTGCTTGTAATTTGGTCATCAGATACGTCAAAATACTTGATTTATTTAAGTAAAGCCACGGTGACTGCAGCAATTCGCGCGTGAGTCATAAATCTCGTCTTTATCTGTGAAGCAGGCCGTCCACGCTGGCATGACTGGAAAGGGTCCAGGACACGTACCTTGCTCCGGGGAAGAACGCAAAGGCCCGTTCCGGAATATCGCAGCCCGTTCCTCTGGCCACCTGCTGTGTAAGCTCTGAAACCAGAGCGAGGACCTGCCCGCTGATTGGCTTTATCGCGCGGCTGCCAGCTCGCGCTACATGTGGCCTTTGATGAGTAATGGTGTGTAACTGGGACCTCCATTCTGCCTTTCCACTGCTACGGAGTCTCTGTGTCGTCAGAGACAAAGAGAGATAAGTCACGGGGCGCGGGTCGAAAAGAAATTTCTGCTCATAGGTGGCAGAAAAGCAGCAGCTATTTATATCGCCATTTGCTCAGAGCGTGACTTCCAGCGAGCCGACACACGTGAACCTGGGAGATGCATATCCATGATTGTCTCCCTTTGTCTGGTACAACAGCAGTGGGCTCATATTGCAGAACCGTGCGGCAGGTGGTAAAACAGGGCTCCAAGAGCCCGGGTGCTAGATAAACAACTGCTAGAACCCAAATTGTGTGTGAGACCCACTCTGATCAGGACGGTATACAGGAACCATGTGACAATGGGACCCTTTATTCGGGCCAGAAGATGTGGGGTTCACAGGGAGGCAGAAGGACTGTTTTAATGGAGGGTTAGGGCCCTCCTGTTACAGGAAGTCCTTTGCAAAGTGCAGCAAGACCGGCCCCATGAAAACAAACTGAGAGGGAAAACCACTATTAATTTTGACGTGGGACTCAGGGGTGGAATCAGGATGGCCATCTGGACCAGGGCTGGTCCACCGAAGGTGAGAAACAACAGCACTCATAACTACAGCTCATCAGACAAGCAAACATGAGGGGCAGGTGAGGTAAACACAGCCGGCCGTGGTCACATGACCGTCCCTCTGGAGAAGGCCACACCCTCCTGCCTTCATGCACAGACCATGAACACTCTCAAACGGCAGAGCAGACTCCTGCCTTATAGCTGAGTACCAGCATGTCTGCTTTTCCTAGAAAATACAAACCAGCAGCCACACATGCTCAGGCAACAGTTCAGCTGTTAAATATAAAGCCAAAACGGAGCCAATAAGTGAGCCTGATTGCACACAGTGACCCGCTTTCGGCAGCCGCGTCAATGCCGGTTAGGCGTACGCGACTAGCATGGCGCGGTGGTTTATTAATAAATGTGTGAAATCAGCTAGACTATTGAGCTGCAATTAGCGGATAATTTGTGCACAAAAAATTGCCTCTAATAGACCCTCAGTGCTGGACTCAGGGGCGTCTTGGAAACTGTTGCTGTGGTTACATCAGAACTGTCTGAACAGCCATCCATCTTCCAATCACCCATCCTAAGCAGGGCTGTGGTTTTGGGCTGGAGTCTATCACAGGTGGCATAGTGGACAAGGGAGTAGATCGAGGTAAAGGTCAACTTATGCCAGTACATGGACTCACAGGACAATGTAAAAAGATGATACATTATCTATATAGAATAAAGAAATGCACAACTGTGATGTATTTTGCAGGGAATGAGAAAATCACTGCATCACTACTCTGTACAGTTTGCTTTTCATTCCCGCCGACTCCTTCACAGAGAAGGACTGACAGACCGGAAATATCGTATTGAATGTACATTGAAAGGTCTGCCTGAACCATTAGAAACTAAAGACCGAAAGCACAGTGGGATTGTATCAAATTAAACTGAACACTCAGCCCTAATTGGTAATAACAGAATTCAGCCCCACGGAAATGATTCTCCATCTACTCAGTTCGACCATGTGGAGGCGGCGGTGAGTCTCACACGCCTACCCGCTTTCAGGGCCGCGGTTTTATATAGCATCCTGCCATGCGGCATTCTGGGACCTGCGTCCACGGCTGACAAGCTCTTCTGGATCTTGCCGTCTGCGCCGCCCTACAGAACATACACCGTTCTGCTTGCTGCACAGAGAAGCACCAGTCAGATGTTCCTCAGATGACCTGGGCAGAAATGGAACTGACAGCCACCTGCATCTGGCTGCAGCGGAAGGACACAGAGAGAAGGACGATCCGTCAGCGAGGGCCTCTGGGAGAGCAAGACCGTCGGCATACAAGTTCAATTACATACCTGTCCTGTGCTATGTAGAGCTTAGCGTGATTTATCACATGGGTGAGGGCCCTTTCAGAGTTCAGGCAATGTTTGGGAGACATGGTGCAGAGGTGGAGGCAGCAGTAAGTCAGCCAGACAGAGGATGGAGTGCTTTCTATCCTGTAGTCTTGACTCAGCACTACTTCTGACTTGCTAAGAGTAAGTATGTTTTATTGTATACTGTAATTTCCTGTCCCATCTAGGGCCCTAAATTACCCATTTACACATTGTACTTTATTGTAGTGTACTATGCTAAACATATTGCCCTGAGCTCACATAGAATACAATGGATGTTCCACCAAAACATTACACCAAGACATCAAAATCCCTAAGCGCCAGGATAATTATAACACAATTATAGATCCTTTGTCAGCATGCATGATGGGTTGATTGGTGGTTGTTCACAATGTTGGCAAGCAATTGACAAAGCAACACTTTCAATCCTGGCCCAGTATCTGCATTGTGCAATTATAATCTTCACCTACGGTGTTTGGACAGGGATTAGTCATTGTCATGTTGGTTAGATTTTACCAACGTCTTCATGTGTCTATGGATGTGTTAATCTGTGTATAAATGTAAAATGCATATAGATGTGTGGTATAGAGTGACAAAGCATTGCTCGATCAAGTGATCAGATGCAAGTCATGTGTACAGTAATATATAAAAAGCAAAGCAGAGAGAACAGAAGAAGGCAACTCTTAGGCCTGAGTCCCAGCTAGGTGGCAGTAGATGCAACAGGCATCACCTGTGCTCTACTTTCCTACGGGGAGGTTTTTAATTATTCTTTTTTGAGTCATGCTAAAACACCCAGGGCTATTTATTTACATCAGGGACATATTCTTTCATTAAAGTTATGTAAAGTGTTCTCTCAGATCCTTGAGCTGTCTGCAAAATGTGTGAACTTCTCTCACACATTATCTGATCTTCGTCACAACTGTTGTGCAGTTTGCACTTTGAGTCCCAGGCTTCATCATTTGTCTGCAGTCCAAAGCCTTGAAGATTCCCCCACACAGCCGCACTGCCCTGCCATGGCCACCAGTCAGGGCTCACGACAATTCCCTTAGGTTAAACACTCATAACTATGAGATTACACATAATGAAAACAGTGAGTTCAAGTGGGGTCTTTGGTTCCTCGTGTGTCTGAGGACTCTGGACTTGAAAGAATGATGAAGGGAAACGGTACCGATGATGAAGCCTAAATTTCTCTACAGCACTAAATTATTTATAACAACTCATCGGACAAAAACATGCTTTTTCGAAACCCTCAAGGACTTTGCAAGGGTAGACCTAGTCCTCCTGGTTTTTCCTAAATATAGGAAAAAATATCCTTTGTTGATGTACTGGCGACCCATCCAAGGAGTCCCTACCTTGTGCCCCATTCTTCTTGGAATAGATTCAGGACTCGCACTGTACTGGACAATTGTACTAGACTTGGATTTAATATGAGGCATAGGTATTACCTTTGGTTCTCTGATGTGATTTTAGCATTTGCATTCTGCAACTAGCACAGAGACTGTGTATCTCCAAGACAGCAGCAGGTGTGATACAGATGTGGACAGAATATTTCTGGATAGATTGCACTGCAGAAGTTCCACAACATTAATGATCACCTGTCAGGCAGAAAATCTATGAATTCAGTGAAAATCAATGTAAATATGAGCTTATTAAACTGACGTGTGAGCATTTTTCCTTGTCGGCTGACTGGTAGCGCTTTTAGGTTTTCATCGAGTGGTGCAGTTAATGGCTATTTTTCTAGGAATCAGCCTGCCTGCTCTTTACATTGTATTTCTTTCATTATTAGCACAGGGTGCTTGGGACGGTTCATGCCTTTTTAATGAGTCTGTATGAAGCCGAATGCAAGCTGCCAAGGCAGTATAATTGAATTATATGTGCTGAAGGTACCACAGTCATCATTTGCTGATCCTGAATCATTTCATGCATTGATTTCATTGAGGCCTGACCTTTTTTTTTAATTTTTAATAAAAGGTTTCCTTTGCTCAGGCGAGAGAGTGTGGCCTGGTTCTGGGAATTCATTTTCATTCTCAAATTCCATTGTTTCCCTAACCCTCCTTTTCCAGATTCTTTTGATAATTGACAGCTGAATAACTACATCATAGACAGATGCTCCGTTTCAAACTACACGGTAAAAGGAAATTTTATGTTGCATGTCAGCCCTGTTAGCATACAACATTAACCTGAGTGCTTTAAAATGAGCAGCATATCAGATACGTTCTTGGATATTACACACTGTGTGGCATAAATATTTATTGGTCTCTTCATTTTGGTTTTATACACAATAAATTAAATGCCAGTTGATGTATGTGGGACAGCAGCTCTTCATGTTGTACTGTCAGTGACATGAGGTTAGTGTAGTTGAAATTTTCAGAAATATTTTCTGAATCTGCTTCATGACGTATCTTAATTCTACACTCATTGTTTGGGCCATAAATAGTTAAAAGTGAGACAGATATAGAAGGGACAAATGGGATTTTTTCCCATTAGTTTTCACCGTATACAAGTTGCTTTCTGTTACAGGAAGTCCTTTGCAAAGTGCAGCACAGTTTGTTTTCGCCTGTGACAGTAACAGACACCCTTGGTAGAGCTTCAGGCATTCTGCTGCCAGGACGTAGCTGTGACAGAGCAGTAGGTGCCTGTCCAGATGTCTGACGAGCGGCGGCCGAAAGCGAAGCGAGGTCCAGGCTGAGGAGTACAGCAGGTGGGGCACTGCCAGGCCAAGCGGGGGGGCACATCCGCCACAGCGCCCGAGGGACAGACAGCCACGTCAAACAGTTTTACTTCCTAATCTAAACAACTTCATTTTTGAAGTGCATGTATTCCCATTGAATCTCTGGGTTAAACACAGTTGCTTTATGCTTAGACGTTTGAAAAGTATCAAAGCAGAGAGGTGCAGCACCCTAGTGAACTGGTGAACTCCTCCAAATCTGTATACTCCACTGTTGCCAGGTTTCGTGACAGACCACATGTATGCCTTCCTGATGCACTCATCGCAACCTGCTGCTGAAGGACAGCTAGTGTTCATTAGTAACGCGGCTGGTCAGCTTAAACCCCCCATCTCAGAGCTGCTGAGCTGATGACACAGGTCTGCTTTCATCAAGGCTTTAATTACTGTTTTGGAAAAATCTGACTAATTGTCGCCTCTCTGCAGCCATATGCAAAGCCTTTACGGTGGGGTCTTGATGGGTAACGCTGTCGCCCCTCCACCACAGGCTGGAGATTCGGCAGATGGACTCTGCTCTCTCTTGGTGTCTGTGCACATTTCCTTTGGCTACTCCAGTTCCCTCTTGTAAACTGGAGACGTTCCATTCTGGTAAATAACTTTGAGCATCTGCAGGTCCGTGTGAGGAACCAAAACAATCCTGCTTACATTGCCATATGCTTCAGGAGGAACTGTGGGTCAGCCATGACGGACAGGACGGACACATTGCCTAATATGCTACATAAAGATAAGCAAAATAGAGCAATATATAGAGCATTATAGAGTAAGACCTACAGCTCCTAATGTACCATAGTAAAGCATAGCACAGTATGGAGAACTACATATATAGATCTACCTTAATGAGACAAAGTAAAGGACTGTGTAAAGCAAATGGATTTCAGGCTCTGTATCCAGGAATCTACGCTGGGAATGTCTGAGGCCAGCGGCACAAACATCTGCTTCACGCCCGGGTAACATGCAGGAGACAAAGGCACATATATACACTGCTAATGAGGGGTGGATGAGAAACAGGTGTGGCTAATTAACAATAGCCACTAGGAGATACCGGGAACTAAGGTGAAACAAGACATAACAAAAGCAGATAAAATTCAGGAGAACCAAGAACAAAGGCATAGTCACCTGAACCAATACAGAAATATACACAAGTGAACAATAAAACTGGGGAATAAACGAACCAACATGATTGAGACTAAAGCCTCCAACTGACACCAGTGGAGACGCCCAGACGTCAGTCACCGCTTAGCTCATGTGGCCATGAGGCAGGTTGGGGAGCAGGGAAACACCCTAGGAACTTACAAAAAAACAGCGAAAAAGATGGGATGGCAAGCGACACCTGCTGGTCAAAGGGGGAGTTGACAGACTAGGCAGGGACAGATCCTAATAATACCCTGCAGAAAGTGAAAGGCCAAACCTAAACCTGCAATCTCACTATTTAAAATATATATTTTTACAGCTAGGAATAGACTTTCAGAATTACGGACCAGAATTGCAAAGAAAATTACAATCCTGCCGTTTGATACAGAAAAAAGATCCACTGATGTTATCTGCTTTTCTGAGAGAAGTTTTTGGACTGTCATCTTAGCTTTTACTTAAGATGCAGCAACCTGCCACAGTCTCGCATTCAGAAAGTCCATTTGGGTGCACAAAGGGTTTAGCATTTTGGCTACTACATTAACCTACAAACTTCCTCTCATCTAAACTGCGTGATGTTAAGTCTTATCTGTGCAAAAGCTCATCATCATTCCTTAACCGATGTTGTAGAATAAGCTATTCTCAACACGAATTTAATACAAACATCATTATAACATACATTAGGAAAGGATTTGTTTTGTTTTTGTATTCAAATCCTATTTATATAGTTTCTCTCTCACTGTTGAATTATCACAAGTTGATACCAAAATAACGTATGATACAGTAGGAGAATATTAGATGGAATAGTTATCAGAAAAAATTTCCTGACAAAACCATCAGAGCAAAGCCTTTAGTTTTGTGTCAGCTGGTCGAAAGTGTCCATCCTGCTCTCTGTCACTGGAGCCTTTAGCTATGTGTCAGTTGTTCTAAAGAGTTCCTCCTATGCTCTGCATTGGTTGCCTTCCTGAACTCCACTGCATGCACCTGTAAAGCATTAAAATCTCACTTTCCAGCTGAGCTGAAGGAACGTGTCCCAATAAATCACTGCAACATGACGCTGATCTTATTTTCCTCAACATCTTGTTACCATTTTAATGTCCTATGTCATCCATCTTTACTGACTGCTTCTCCAGTACATGGTCATGCCTGTTCCGGAATTTACCCCTGGCAGCATACAGCGCTTTGACAGGCTGAAAGTTGGTCACAGGGCACACATTGAGGGCGCTTTAGAAACAAATGATCTGAATGTTTTTGGTTTGTGGGTGGAAACTGCAATATCGCACACCGCAAATTCCACATACCCAGTAATCAGATCCACATGCTTGTTGGTGTGACAGCATTGCTGCAGTGTTACACACGCACCCTTAAAGATGTGAGCCCCACCACTTGAAGTGACTGTGGGAAATCTATTCTGACAATGGGTTTGATCTTTTCACCAAATCTTGTTTTCGTCCCTGGATTTGTTATCGTAAGCTGCCTGTGGATGATGTGGGATGTAGAGTGGCCATCGCGAAAGATATAGCGCAGGCTCAGACGTCTGGCCTGATTCTTAAGGGGTGCTTACAAGGAGGGAGAATGGCCTTAATGAGGACAGATCTGACTGGAGCGGTCGATTGCCGGCGATACCCTTCTCTTCGTAAATGTTCCTCAGAGCCAGCTGTCACATGCATAGTGACAGTCTCTCCATCTTCGGCTCTATCCAATTACCAGGGGGAACAACAAGCCACCGGCTACATTAACCAGGCCGTGGAGCAGTGCTTAAACAGACCCCTCGGTAGGGTGGAGCTTCTGAGCACTCGGGTTTACTTAGGGATGGGTGTTGTGGTAGAGTAGCCCAGGAAACGGGGACTGTGAGTCCAGAGCAAACTCTCCATGATCCACTCAAAATGTCTGGTTAGTTCGCTGGAGTGCTTGAGCAGATGGAATGTGAGCCTGGTCCTGACTTCTATATTACCTGACCGTGGATGGTGGCACCGATTTCCAGTGAGGGGGATAAATCTCCAGAATGGAAGCCAAGTCTACTGAAGGTTTCTCCTACAAGGTCAGAGGCAGCCTCCGTAACCCCCCCCCCCCCCCACCACGGAAAGCTCCCAGCAGGTGGGGTCCGTGCCGCGTCCCCGGGATCGAAACGCTTGAGTGACACACCTCCGGAGGGCTTGGCAGAGAGGGAGGATGCACAGAAACTCCAGCAGGCCCCACAGACTGACCTCTCGAGGAGGCCTGAGCGAAACATGACCACATAAGGGCAGCGCCACGAAAAGTTCTGCAGTCTAAAGACGAGGGTGAATTGGGGTCATGCTTCCTCTGGCTGAAATGCTCTCGTTCATTTACTGTGTGATGATGTCGGGGAACAAGAGGAAAAAAATGAGTAATTAATGGAAAACTTTGGTTTCATTTTATGAATTCAGTATATACTAGTAAATTAAATAAACAAAACCAGATGATACTAATCTACTTCAAAACCACATAAAATGTGATTTTAAATGGAAAACAAGGAGCACATCTGGGCACTTTAGATTCGATTACATCAGAAAGTAATGTTTTCTGAAGGATCTTGGGTTGCCAGTGCATTACTCAAACTGTGCTGAAGTACAGGTGTAGTGGGCATCTCAACACTATTTCTGTGCTCCCGTTTTATGGGGCGGGGGGCACAAAGCCAAGGGCATTCCATTGCTGAAAACATCATCCCAAAGACTCCCCCAAAGAGTGACTTTTTTTAAACGTGGGGTACATAAGATTATCCAACCTTATCATTACCCACTGATGGTTTTGAATGGGTGACAGGGGAGGGGGGCATTTGGGGGGGGGGGCAGGGCCCAGTGTCCCTATGGCCATGCCCCTGCTTTTTTCTCTTTACAAACGACGCCCTGGATTTCTGGTTCACAAATATAAGCAGAAGATTTGTGTCCAACCACAGTCTTAAATAAGCACTGTACCTTTAGTACTCATGATAAAGAAACAAATGAGATGACAATATAGTCTGAGGAGGAAACTGATTCCTGCTCCGCTTATCTTTCTTCATTATCCCCCTTTAAATGTTTCCCTGTTTCCAGCCTGTTTCTGTTGATTATAGTTTCTCAGCTCCTTCATTTAAATGCCGGCGATGGCTAAAGGCAGCGAGTGTCGGGTCAGGCATGCAGCCCTGTCAGCTGGTGACCATCAGACTGTCCCACATAGCCCCTCCAAAGAAAACAGAGCAGCTCACAGCTCTGTGCACAAGTGCCTCTAGGGGGCGCCGCTGCCACAGTAGGCTGAGATAACCCAGCTCTTCCGTGCTAATGGGAAACATTCCACCAAAGAGCCAGCAAAGGACAGTCCCCAAAAAAATGTCCCCTTGCTATCAGAATCAGCTCGCCGTTCAAGCCAAACCCAGAAGTGTCTAAAACTACACTGTCAAGCCAGCACGGATTTGCCTCGCGGCTCGCTTAACTTTGGCGTGTTGACGGGTTTCCTGGCCGTTAGTTGGTACTTGGAAGGTGTCTTTTTTTTTTTTCTTTGTGATGCTAACGTCGCTTTAGCTATGGCAGTCATTCCAACTCTCCCCAAACGAAGGAGCTTGTATAATCTGAGAGTGAATATGTTTTCCGGCGAGGCACTTCAAAGTAACCACAGAAACGCTGGGGTATTGATAAAGTTTGATTTGATTAATCGTCGGGCTTTTCATGGAATTCGCAGCAGCTGATAGACGGTTTGGCGGAGATTGCCTCCGCAGAAGCTGCTCCCAGGTCCGCTGCTTGCATAAAAGCCTACTGCACGCACAGATAAGGTACGGGTTTATTCCGCTCCTGCCTTGAGGATAATTCAGCACCTCCTTCCATAAGATCGCACTTCCTTACAGCTCCCGGAAAACTGATTCTGGGAGAATTTTAACTTGCGTTATTGTTAGTGAGATCAGCTAATGACAAATAAAATAAAACGTGTACAAAAGTAGGGATGATTCTCCTTCAGAGGGGACGGCTCATTCATCCAGGTTGTCAGGGAAACGATACTGCGACCTCAGTAAAAAGTGACAGTTGTGTCCATCACAGTGCTGCCTCTGGCCCCTTTCTTCAGTTCTGAGTCAGGCAGTGTTTACATTATGATGAGGCTTGTTTTCCCCTCACTGCTTCCAGGCAGCTTGGGCCATAACAGTTGGCCTGTGTCCAGTCAAGCCACCTGGGAAGTGAATCTCCAGCTGAATCCAAGCCTGGGTCTCCAGATGATTAATGCTAGGTAAGGATTTTAACCATGCCCCCCCCAGTAAGAGCTGACCTACAGAACTGGATGCCGGGTGACCTTGTATTCCTGGAGAATGAAGTTTAGGAGCAGGAGGATTCCTCGGCTCTGCAACTGGTGGCCTGACATCTCCTCACACAGATTTCTGTTTCAAAGTTCTCTGGTGACCTGTAGCTGAAATGATTCCTGCTTACAGCTGGTGATGTGCACCCTAATGCTGTGGCCTGAATGTGCAAATCCATCCCCATATTATGAGGTGGCAAGACCTCAGACAGTTCAATACATTTGATGGATGATTGTAAGGAATACAGGTTAATAGCAGGCTAAAAGGTCGGAACCTTCCAAGCTCAGAAAAATGATAAACTGTCAGATTTCAGATGCAGGCTCCAGGTTAATGTGCCAACAATAATACAGTTGCATTTTTGATAGAGTCAGGAAGAATCGATTAACAAATCGCTTGTCCTTATGCAGAGAGCAGGTGATGGAATTTCACGGTCGATGAGAAGGGCAACTCAGGTCCTGACATCTTGGAAACTATCAGATGCATAACTGTGCAAATAGGCACCGTGACAGAAACACGCAGTAGAGTGACGTCATTTGTGTTAATAATCAAATCAGTTAGCAAAGACACAGATAGGATGCTAAAATAGCATTTTTGAGCTGGTCCATAATTTAAACATACATGCTCACAGAAAGTCTTGGGAAGTTTTCTTAATTCTGTAAAAATGTAAAAACATATTGGTTTCATAACAAAAGTTCACTAACAAGCAATGCTTAACATATCTGCACATATCTTCTGCCCAGGCATTTTCTTTTCATTAAGTCTCAATTTTTTGATTCGTTCAGCTCTGTTCTTGCCATTTTGCTATTAATTGCAGTTGTGGTCACTGGCTCCCAAAGTGACACTAAACACAAATGTGTGGTGTTGTATGTTATTGCAAAGGTGTTTCTGATTAAAGAGCAGCCAATGAGACAACTTGTCAATGTACATTTTATCTCAGAACAGCTCTTTTAGATCCATATTTTGAGTTCCATTGTACTAATACTTGAAATGAAAGTTTTACATAAAGCTACTGATTGTTTCTAATGTGATATATATTTATTGTAAACATCAATAAAGTAATGATTTCAGTTAGGAAACCAATAAAGTTGCATTATTTCTATTGAATTAAGCAAGCATCCCAAGACTTTCTGTGAACACTGTATGTACCTCACTGCCCTAATAATTCTGTAATTCGAACAGGTGACCAAAGGTCAAGGCATTGAAGATGACTGAATACTGAGTAGCTGGAGGCAACGGGTTGCTACTGATCAGATCACACCAGGTTGTGGAGAGCTGTGCTGTTATCGGCACATTTGCCGGGGAGGGATGGCCATCGTGAACACCTGAAGGTTACCTGCAGTCTTGGTGGGGTTGTAGTCAGTATACAATTGCAAAGTAGGGACTTTACTGGCACCTGTGAGGAGAAGCGTCTGTGTCGGTTTGCCGCATGCGATCGCCTTCAGACAGCGGCCTTCATCGCTTAGATGAATACATCCAGGCATTGAGCAAGCGAAACAAAAACCCTTTTCAAAATCCTGAACTTTTGAGGAGCATCTCTTGAGGTCCGTGATCAGCATGAATCCTCACCCTTAAGCGGGCGGGTCTGCTCTCAGCCTACAACGATCCCACGGAAAACACCAATTACAGTCTATATGGGGAAAAAAGTCAAACGGTCTATTGAACAGAAATCTCCCGAAGGACGTTTACGATATTTACCGCGTAGGACTGCAGCTTGAATACGCGCAAAATCAAAGGTAACCAACAGGTCCCCTTAAAAAGACAGATGGGAGAGCTGAACAAATGATGATGGACAGATGACATTTAAGTTCATTCCCACAATTTATTACCTAGAGCAAATGTAAATAGTTTAATTACTGGCATGGAAGATTAATGCACTAATTTAATATTTCTCTGAATTTCTATGAACCTCAATATATTTTTATACAGTTATCTTTTAGTTTAATTTTTTTCCCATAACACCACAAGCATAAATTCCCCAAGTAATTAAAACTGATGTGAGTTTAAGTATATAGCACACAGATTGCTCTAAATTTGTCCTAGGCAATAGGCATTAGAATTAGCCAAAATGTTAATCTACTAAATCCATTTAAATCCATACTTGAGGGCTGTGTAAAATGCTTTTCCTGATCAGGTCATGTGACACATGAGTGTACCTGCCCTTAATGGGTTGGTGTTCTGACCAGGATACTCCTCTCTGCTCTGGAAGCTTCTTCCAGGGACAGCCTCCATACTAATGCCACCAAGGTTGTATTTATGCATGTAAGAGGCCCTTTCCTGCAGTTATCAAAATAACCAGACACCCTCGGCAGTCAACATGGGGTGACACAACGACGATATCCATAAATATTATGCTTCAGTATTTTCTGGCTGAATAAGGCAACGGTGATACTGAGGAAAGCCTGGATCTAACATGTTGGGCTCTGTGATCCGTGGGGCTGTGCCCTTACGGCTATACACTGCGTTCCTGGTCGTGTCCCTATCAATTTTCCACTGCACATCTGTTACCGATATTTTGCTGTCCCAGACTGCAATTACCACAAACCCGGAGCCGTCACGCTGGAGTCCTCCACAGCATGTTTTTTTTCCCTTTCTCCCGCTGTTCTCTGCATGGATTCTCTCATAATGCATGTGGTTTTTCCCCCCTGGTTCTTCTGGAACTGGAAGCTTAGGTCCCGTGTCTGCTGCATGCTGATATTCTCCACATTTGGCTGGGAAAAAAGGTCGTCATCTCTTTCGCAAAAAAAATAAAAAATAAACAAATAAAAAATAACAAACATGGGAGAGGCGCCGTGTGACGGATGAGTGGATCGTTATGTAGATGGGGCTTTGATAGATGCGCGCAGTAGGCAGGGAGGAGCAGAGTTATTGAACTGTTAGCCTTAGCTGATCTGACAGACTGAGATTTTATACAGTGAATAGAATGAACAGGCAGGTTTTCCTGGTAAAGGAGTGTTTAAAGACACATTAAAATATTGGTTTTCTAAGGGAAACCTTCACTGAACGAGATTATTAAACTGACTTGCTACAAAATTCATCTATATTCCAAATTCCTATTCCAGTAAGGGGTCCTGTGGCCTGGAGCCTATTCCAGTCCATCACAGGGCACAGGGCTGGGGGACACCCAGGATGGGATGCCAGTGAATTACAGGGTCCACTATAGGCTTTGGTTCCCCAGGTAGCCTAATTGCATGTTTGGACTGCAGAAGGAAACCTGCAGGATACAGAGAGAACATGCAAACTCCTGATACAGAGTGAATGCAGGAAAGCTCGATGGGCCACTGCACCCTCGCCACTGCACCCTCGCCACTGCACTCTCCAGCAGAAAATTTTACAAGTTTCTTAAGATAAAAGTACATGAAAAGCAGCTAAATGTCAATTTAGAAACCTTTCATAATTTTGGAGTGGTGATTTTCAACTTTTATGAACAATGGGCATTTTCTTTATCTAAATAGCTACAGGCTGTTAATTAAATTATGTCGACCCAGTGGATTTTGAGCCGCATACCAAACTAAATGTTTAACCATAATTTAAGAGGATTTTATTTTTTTGTCTCGCCTCGAAGAAGGAACTTCTCACGGGAAGGGGTAACTTTAGCATCGCTTAGACACTGGTCTGTTATTTTATCCTAAAAAACACTCTTAGCCATATTCATGCACCTAAAGAGATAAGAAGAGAAGAAAATATTCTTGTTCTGAGGCTGATTATAGGGCTCCGTTTTGATATTCTGCACTCGAGCTCAGATAAGCTTTTTCAATCTCAGAGGTGTGATGCAGGTAGCTGCTCCAGAGCGTTCCGTGTACACTGACATTCACCAAGCCCACGTCCTGCACTTAGGAGGACGGAGAAAATGTCCAGAACATCCAAACCCGGCTTCCTTTGAGAAGTGCTACCCTTCAGGTTCTGGCAGAAGATACGATCAGTGTTATCACTACGGATGCGTTTTCTAAAAGCCATTCCTCTAGTCCTTTGGTGAGATGGTGATGGGGTGGGGGTGGGGATGGGCGGTCAGTCATTCCAGATCAGCTCCATCTAACCCTGTGATGTGGGCCCTGCCCCCGGATGCAAGTCCCCCCAGAGATT